>CM037777.1:76935200-76955142 GCA_021229015.1 Solen grandis
TTACAACGCCACAGGAGCTCCGCGGTCGCACACAGAGGTCGCAGTGCGAACGCTATGGTTATCTGTGGCGCTTTCACGAAAAATTGTACGGCGCTCTCTGAGATATCACTGTGTCTCTGTGAGAGCGTCGTAAAAGTGCAATGTGATCGCCGTGAAAGCGTTGTGCACGCAGTGGGTGCGTCGTATGAATTCAGACAATCGCCAACTTAAACCGCCACTTAGAACGCCATGGAAGCTCCGTAACAACACCTTTGTCGCTTTGAAGATGCCTTGACATCTCCATCTCCATGAAAAATAACTTCTTTTTCTTGCGATCCCTCGGCGCTCTGGAAAATTAAACAATGCCATGCCAAAAGCAGTGGAAACGCGTGTAGTATGGCAAGTGCTTCAAATACTGGGACGCTGTGCGTATTTGAATAACGATGTCAAACATGGCCCAGTAATCAAAATCAAATATTCGGATATATTAATTGTTCGACTTTCGATCTACGCTGACATGAAATTTGATTCTTACTCAATATTCGCCTTTGTTATGTGGCTATTAACGATGTCAGAGGCGGTTTGGCATTCAAACAAGACTCGATATTTCGGCCATATTATTATTATTATTATTAGTTTGAATTCAACTTAAGATGTCGATATTGAATGTCGAATAATACTTTTAGATGTTCTATCCAACATCGCACCCATTTAAAGTGTAGAAATTTATCCAAACGCATATTAAAACACTGAAACGTTTAACGCCATTTTCGGAACTTATACATCCACTGACAATGTAATCTTAGATAGTGTCAGCTGATTTACGATACAACCTAGTGTCATACACCTCCTGGTAAATACCAAACAACATATATCTGATGTCGCTCAGAAATTGTATATGTTTGTTTTCAGGGACAGAAAATTCAAGTACAGATATTGTACTCCGGTTCGTAAAGGTAAGGTAGAAGTATAGTGTGTGTGTGTGTGTGTGTGTGTGTGTGTGTGAAATATATTAATTTTACTTTGATTGAATTACAAACTATTTACTTCCCCTAGGTGCACCATTAACTGCGTCATTACCTGCTCCTTTTATGCTTAAAACTAATAGCGTATCTAATAAAGTTATAAAGGTCCCTTTTTGTAAAGAACATAAAATGGCAAGTCTGCGTTTCACAAATATTTCAACTTTTTTCCTCCACTCAAAGTTTTGTAGATCTTAAAATCGTTATTTATTGACAAAGAAAAATATCTTAAATTAAAATGTTTTGTGAAACACATGCCTATTCGGTCAATTTAGATTAACGCTATGCCTCGTATTCAAAATATGATCAGAGAAAATAGCTGAAAGATCCGATTAAAATTGTTATTAAAAGTTTTACATGTTTACTAAATTCTCAAATCATTTTCATTAGCATCATATATGTAGAAAATGACAGAAGGTAAACGCGTATAGTCATAATCTCTATACACGTCTTTGGATGTTAAAATATTATATTTTTTACATGTAAGTTTTGTGTCACTTATGTGCCTAATGGTATTTGATATCAAATAAAAAACACCGACAGGCATTTACTTCAAGCAGCTCCAAATAAAAACTTCACCCGTTTGGGTTCAATAGGTTTTAAAACAAACTGACTGTCTTTCCAAACGCATTAATAGCCCGTTATCTTTTTCGAGTTTCCTTTTTAGTCTTTTCCACTGTCATGTTTTGACTTTTGTTACCAATTTTGAGAGTATAATGAAATACAATAATAACGAATAGTATATGCATACCTAATATGATAATGCATATGTGCTTAAATTGATTTCTTAGCGACGTCGTTTACAATAGTAAGTCGGTGATCTTCATTTTATATCCTTATTGATACTTAGAGACGTCGCTTACAGTAGTCAGTCGTTGACCTTCATTTTATACGCCTATTGATACTTAGCGACGTCGCTTATGGCAGTCAGATGGTGACCTTTTTTTTGTATGCCTATTTGTACCATCCTATCGGAGAAAAAAAGTAAAAAGTGTTATGAATTATCTTTGACTTGACATTAATCTGATCACATATACTACTTCGTATCTGTCCAAATACATATCCAATAAACATTAATATAAGGCTCTGGAAATTAGGAAGTCACATACATGTAGTCTAATTAGAAACGGAGCTTTTTAAGAATGAAAAATACTTGCAATTTATTCTCATCTATAAATTCATGAGTAAAAAAACGTTATCATTTCAATCATTATTGTTATTTTATATTTATAATCAAACAGGTTTGGTCAAACAGCAAGATTTGCAAAGTCCTGTATATGCATTATGGTTAATGATATTGCCCGAACTACATTTTCCTTATTTGATGGAAGATTTATTTATAAATCTCAGGAGCATGTAATGTTTATTTCTTTGTGATTTTGTTATTACGTATGTACAGCGACATTGCGAAGTTTTATGGTTGGAAACTATAATCGCAAAAACACGTTACACTGAGTATACAGTCGGATTTTGTATATTTTTTGTATATTAATTCCTATTACAGTGAATGAAATATTAATTATTTACTTCTTTTTTTTTAACAAAATGTAACAGATCGTTTATGATTATTTTCGTATTTTCTATTGTGAATTTTGTTTATATTTTTTGTAGAGAAACCGTGTACAGGAAGACATCTATCAAGTAATGTTCGAATGACAATTGCATCAGGAGGTCTTTCAGGTAGCGGGTATACTACTTACACTAGCGGCACAGTTCTTCGATTCTATTGCAATTATGGCTATAAACTACAAGGAGCACAAACAATAACTTGTCTGAGGGATGGGACATTTTCTGGATACTACCCACAATGTGTCCTTGGTAAGTATTTTGACTTTATTTACATTGTAAAATGTTTTGTAAAGTTTTTGACGTGAGTTCATTTGTGCCGTTATCTTTTTTTGCAGAAAAAAAAACTTTTTAATGACACATACAGCATTTTGCGAGATAGCTATTTTCGCGCTTTCGTCTAAATAATGAGGTGCTACTATCCAGTAGATTGTCATTCTACTGATGAAATTCAAAATACGTTGACGAAAGTTTAACTTAGCTATCTTACAAAACGATGTATGTGTCATTGAAAGTTCAAGTCTACAATAATTTTAAAGGTGCCTAACTGATATTGCATGGGTGCTCGGGGACATAACATACTATTCATGGCATTCCCAACGTATGATATTCATTTATATATCGCTGCACAAGACACGTAATGCAATATAATATGTAGCACTAATTCTAGCTTTCTTATCTTTAAAATCACTTTAAAAACCTCATTCCAGCTTGTTTTCTTTTATTCTAAACACAAGCACAATTATAAGGCACGCACGTATTGTTCTTGGTCAGAAAAACATATTCAGTATTACCTTCAGCTATATCTTACTTTGTTCCAGGAAGGGAACAAAATCATTATCGTCATTGTTTTAGCAATTAAAGCAATGAGCACCTGTTGTGGTCTCGCTCGTAGTAGACCGTAGTGTTGGATGTCAGTTACGAGTAGATGGCAGTTGTTGACCTTAGTTAATGTACTATACGTAGTTATATGTGGTTCAACCATAGTTCATTGTAGTCACAAACGTACTTTGAATTTTAAGAAATCCATGGTTTGGCTGTGGCTAGCAAAATATATTTAACATTTTCAAAATATCTTTTATGGTGATCTAGGATGACAAGATTCTACTATGACCGTACATTGAACGTAGCTGACATAAGTTCACAGCAATTGATCGTAGTTAACCGTAGTGATATGGTATTACGGTTACTACTACAATCAAGTAGGGACAACTACTAGGGTTTGAGTACGTTAGAAGTACATTGTATGTTTATGTTTTATAAGTATGTTTAAAGTACTGTTACTACGGGTACCTAAAATTAACTAGAATAAGAAATGTTGAATTTAGGAGTTTCAGCATGGCATGAACAGGGATCAGTCGCTAGGGAGCCGTCTTATTTATGGAAACACCAGTAGGGTGAGGAACACTATATGTCAGTCATAAGTCACCTGAGCCCACTGAGTCACATTAGAATTATCTCCAACCCATCTTGCTCTCAAATCTGAGCACATAAATCAGCAGCAGTAGTTTGACGAGGGCATAATAAAGAGAATCAAAACAGAGAAAAAGAGAATTATGTAGCAGCAATGGTGTCTCATAATGAAGTCATGCCAACGCCAAACGTACTGCGCAATCGCAGCCGCGACGGTTTACCTCATTTCCGCGCATTTAACCGGTATTAGCCGTAGTTGCGCGCTAAATTTGAATTTAGTTGCGACGCTAAATTTGAATTTAGTTCGATCTTAGTTCAACGTCTTTTTTCGTGTTGCGATCTTTGAATATAGTTCAATCATATTCAGCGCAGTTGCCCGTAGTTCGACCCTAATTTACCGTAGCCATATTTCTCATAGTTCAACGTAGATAGCTGTATTTATACGTACTTCACCCTGCTTCTTTATATGTCTTCTTTGGTCAATTTTTATCCTACTACGCACTTACTTTTATTTAATTATCTTTATCTGTAATAACACCTTAAGTCGTATGGAGTGCAGTAACACAAATATCGAACAGGTTGCGAGATTACTTTCCATTCAGCACACCACCTAGAACAACAATAGTAAACGAGATATTGCCACTACATTCAATCACAGCACAATAAGTTTTCTTAGTTCAGCACGGCAGAATTCCAAATGAGGAATTAGCACAGTCACATTATCATTAATTTGTACTGTAAACACTTTCCTAAGTATAGTTTTAAACATTTATTCCCATCATATAATACAACATAGTATACAATCTGAAAGCAAAAGGGATAGAATGTGAACGAAAGCATGGCTTACAATGTTCTTCTCGGCAGCTTTTTAAATGGATATTGGTGCAAACGTCCTTAGCTAAATGTATATTATAATATGATGAAAATTAGTTGTTGTTTTTTTATTGAGAGTAAAACTTCTTGTAAAAAGTGGAGATCTACTGAACGTTTTTTGCGAAGAGGATAGAGAAAAAAAGGTAAAAGGAGAAGGAGATGTGTAAGGAGTCGTCTACCAATATTTAACAATGACCAGCGTGCTTATTTAACCGTTTATCATTTTGAATGAAGTCTGGATGCTTTTAAATGTAAGTTCATTTTGGGCAGTAGGCAAAAGAGGGTCACCATAAAGTAGTTAATGCTAAGATCCTGTATAGTCAACAACAATATTTCAACAATGCGTATATAGATGACATACGAAAAGATAGTGATTATTATTTTTTATGAAGCCACAGCTACAAAATGGATCTGACAATACCTTTTACAAAGAGATAGTGTTCTCATGAGCTGCACTCTGTACGGAGTCGAAAATGTATTTTGGAGACGTCTAGTACCGGAATAGTAGTATGAGGGCACCTCTGGTCTGTAAGTTTTGATATATGATTTAAGGATATTTAAAGACGAGGAGTTGCGAATATCAAGAAAGGTATCATTCCATTCACGGATAGCCGTTGGAAAAAAGTTCGTTGGGCTTGTATAATCTTTCGATTCAGGTGAATGATTTATGTCGCCTTAAGTGGTTTTCTAACGTGAGGCAATTTCAGCTTTTTAGTTTCAATATTTAATAGGTTATTTCACTGGGTCCATAGGGTCATTTGCTTTCTGTAGAGATTATGTGACTGAAATCTTACGTTACTCCGCCTTTTGGTTATGTTGCATCGGATGCTGTGTTTCTCTTTGTTATTCTTTTTGTATCTGTGGTAGGTCAAGGTCAACGTTTTTATTTATCATGTTAAGGATTCTAAGTCATACACCAAATATTTGTATAATAGATTGAACATACAAACATATATTGTGTGATGTCAATTAAACACAATACCCGTAAATCTATAACTACACGCATACGTTTACACTAGATTGTTTTTCTACTGTTGGGCATACATTGTCACAAATAATTATTTCTTGATTTAATTGCAATTTTAATATTTTAATGATATCTACGTTTCTACATGGCATAAGACTACTTAATTGCCAACAGACAAATTTTCATAATAGTTTATCATAAAAGATTTTTGGGATTTTTTATAGAACGAGTATTCTTGTACAAAGGACACATGCATATAAAATGGTATTCAACTTCAAGATAACGCTCATAGTAAGGACTATCTCTGTATTCTCTAGGTATATCATAATAGCTTCCTGTGTCTATCATAAGACAATGTGCAGAACTTCTAAAATTTGCTAGACATTTTCTAAACTTGTCACTTTTAAATGGAATTCACATAACATTCAACAATGTAATCTCTTTTGAATTTCATATAATATAATAATTTTATCGTATAACAACATGGCGCATTCCGATTTTGAAAGTACTGATCCTTTAACCTAGTAACATATTCGGCTAGGAAAACTTTTTGATTTGGTACACATGACCAAAGTTTTTTTTTTAACATAAATGTAGACGGACATTGCTTGCTCAATTACTATATCCTAAATGCATTTGTATATCATAACATACCCTTACGTTTCTATATTTAGGCACATAAAGTATTCTTAGCCAGTAACTAATGAACTAGTGAATATATATATGAAATCCTCCCAGGTCCCGTAAAACTGCATCGTTGTTTTACATTTAAAAACGTTTGCACGCAAATAAATGAAGGTTTTCTAGACATACACTTTTATTTCAACTCCATATTTCTGACCCATATAACAAAAATGGTCTGTATTTTTTTATATTAAATTCTTAAAAAATCGTTGAATACGGTAAACAATCGCAAAAGTCAAGTGATTTAAGAATAGACATAAGAACCCTTTTCGCCTTTAAACATAAGTCCAGTGTTCTACTCATGATAACACCTCTTTTTAAGACTATATTATATATATATTTGTACATTTACTTGAAGTTAATACTCTATACAAAACAACAACAACAACAACAAAAAACAACAACAAACTATGCAACAAATTAAGCTGTCTTTGCAGACCAGATACACGCAATGTCATCTTAAAACAAAAGTAAAACATTTCTTTTGGATCTGGAAAAAGCTGTATACTGTGTCATCACATATGTAAAAAATTCTAGTTCATCAAATAAACTTCTTAGCTATATATGATTAATCCATTTCCTCTTCATAACCACTTTTATTTAGCTAAATTCTCAGAGCTCCAAAATTTATGTCTGTAAACCTTAACATACCATATCTAAAGGTCAGCACCATTCTGTAGTGTTGATAGAATGCCATTTGGTAAGTTGATGACGTCAGACCTATCTTACCATCTGTGTCAAGTAGTGCAGCAATAACAGTGCAGTAACTGTCATTTTCTCAATTCGATTCCAAGTCCTTTTTATTCTTTAACCATGTCAAAAACACGTCTTTGTTATCTCAATAGGCTCTTGTAGAATCATGACTTCGGGGATTTATAGGCTTATAGACCATCCCAGGGTCAGGCCTTAGTTCCTTCAATTCTACACAGAGATAATGAGCATTTTAACATAGATGTATAAATTTACCCGAAAAATAGACAGAAAGTTATAGACACATTGTTCACTTTTTTATCATTGTAATTCAGACAGTTGCCTGGTGCCACATCTGACAAATGGGTTTTATCGTATAAAAAAGCCGTAACAGTATCGCCAAATACAAGACTTCTAGTCGGTGAAGTGATACATCCTTTGTGCAACAGAGGTTATAAAATAAATAGAGGAAATAAACTGACATGTGTTTTTAAACAGACTCCAAAGTGGGATCAATCCGTTCCTGCATGCCAGCAAATACTTTGCAACCCATTACCTGACATAGGATATGGGGCATACACATATGCTTCCAAAGATGGCCGAAAAAAAGTCAATGAATTCAAGTATATGTATGGTGATGTTGCGACAGCAAGTTGTGAAGCCGGATACAATTTACAAGGGTCAGTGAAGCGAACATGTAACGACATCAACACGTGGAGCGGCGGAAATGTGGTTTGTAACGTTATTCGTTGTGCACACCCTGGGTCATTGACGAACGCTTATTATGTTAAACCAGATGGGCGAAATTATACGTCTCTATCAGGATTACCATACAGAAGTACTATACATGCCCGATGTCAAATTGGATTTAAGCTTTCTGCAGGTAATGTCACACGTTCATGTGATGGGAGAGGCAATGGACAGGAGAGACACCAATTTGTGATGTTGTTCTTTGTGAGTATCCCGATCCAGTACAGAATGGCTATTACGTTACTTCGGAAGGGCAAAACTATGTGACGGGCTACTCCAAGTTTTGGACCAAAATATTTCCCTCGTGTGATACAGGATTTATACTTTCTGCAAGTAATGTTACTCGTTCCTGTGATGAAGAAGGACATTGGACAGGAGAGACACCCATTTGTGATGTTGTTCTTTGTGAGTATCCCGAACCTATTCAAAATGGTTATTATATTAATTCAGATAAGCAAAACTATACATCGGGTTCCTCTAAGTTCGGGACAAAAATAATAGCAGTATGTAACACTGGGTTTAAACTTATATCGGGTAATATCTCACGGTCATGTGATGAGGATGAACATTGGACAGGAGAGACACCTACTTGTGATGATGTTCTTTGTGAGTATCCCGATCCACTACAGAATGGCTATTACGTTACTTCGAAAGGAAACAATTATGAGAAGAACTACTCACTATTTGGGACTGAAATACATGCCGTATGTAACAGTGGGTTTAAACTTACATCAGGTAATATCTCACGTTTATGTGATGAGGATGAACATTGGACAGGAGAGACACCCATATGTGATGTCGTTCTTTGTGAATATCCCGATCATATTCAGAATGGTCATTATACTAAATCAGATAAGCAAAACTATACATCGGGTTCCTCTAAGTTCGGGACAAAAATACATGCCGTATGTAACATTGGGTTTAAACGTATATCGGGCAATACCTCACGTTCATGTGATGAGGATGAACACTGGACAGGAGAGACACCCGTTTGTGATGTTGTTCTTTGTGAGTATCCCGATCATATTCAAAATGGTTATTATATTAATTCAGATAAGCAAAACTATACATCGGGTTCCTCTAAATTCGGGACAAAAATAATAGCAGTTTGTAACATTGGGTTTAAACTTATATCGGATAATATCTCACGTTCATGTGATGAGGATGAACATTGGACAGAAGAGTCACCCATTTGTGATGTTGTTCTTTGCGAGTATCCCGATTCTATTCAGAATGGTTACTATATTACACCAGATGGACAAAATGACACGACAGGCTACTCAAAGTTTGGGACTGAAATATTTGCCTTGTGTAACAATGGTTTTAACCTGACTTCTGGTTCGGTCACGCGTTTCTGTGACGAGGATGGACAGTGGACGGGAGAGACACCCGTTTGTGATGTTGTTCTTTGTGAGTATCCTGAAGCAATTCAGAATGGTTATTATATTACATCAAATGAACAAAACTATACCGCTTGTTATTCTAAGTTCGGTACAGAAATATTTGCATCTTGTGATACAGGATTTAAACTAGCTGAAAGGAATGTCACACGCTCATGCGATGAAGATGGGCACTGGACAGGAGATATCCCCGTCTGTGATGTTGTTCTTTGTGAGTATCCGGAACCAATTCAGAATGGATTTTATATTAAGTCAGGTAAACAAAACTATACAGCGGGCAATTCTAAGTTTGGGACTACAATATTTGCCTTATGCAGCATCGGGTTTAAACTGACATCGGGCAATATCTCACGTTTATGTGATGGGAATGGTAACTGGACAGGACTTACACCCGTTTGTGATATTGTTCTTTGTGAATATCCTGAACCAATTAATAATGGTTATTACGTAACATTGGATAAGCAAAACAATATGACAGACTACACTACGTTCGGGACTGAAATAATGTTCTCGTGTAAAGATGGATTTAGACTTACTTCGGGTAATTCCACTCGTTCCTGCGATGAGGACGGTCACTGGACAGGAGAAACACCGATTTGTGACGTTGTTCTTTGCGAGTATCCTACTCCTTTTCTTAACGGTTATTACATCACATCAGATGAACAAAATTATACAACGGGCTACTCTAAGTTCGGGACAGAAATAATGGTATTGTGTTATAACGGCTATAAGCTTCTCAAAGGCAACCCCATGCGTTCCTGTGGTAAAAATGGTCAATGGGCTGGCAGTGTGCCTGTTTGTGCCTTAGTCACGGCGTGTGATTTGCCAGACGGTATTACTAATGGGACATTTAAATTGGTCAATCAATCCGATACACCCTCAATGACAGACCATAGAAGCGTCATTCAGTGGTCCTGTAGTGATGGATATATCCTTTCTAATGGGTCCGAATACCAGTTCTGTGATGTGTCTGGGGTCTGGAACGGTACAGCACCATTATGCGGTAAATTCCTATGTTTTTGTTTCAACGAGATGCTTATTTTAAAACGTAAAACACAAACATTTTCTTCAGCTTGATAAATATTCTAAAAAATCAATAGCCTTTAACAAAAATGTCTTACACTAATGTCTGTAAACAATTAAATAATAAAACTGATAATAAAAAAAATGAAAATAGATGTAAGATTATTTGAAAAATGGAAAGAAGATAATCATGAAATTGTGGCTCTGAAATTGTGGTCAGTTGACTTTCTAATAACAACATGCAATATTTATATATACTCAAAATTCGATTTCCCTGGTGCAGGTGATTATACTCATTATCTATTTTAAGCAGGGATATAATTTGGAGAAAATAATTGAAGTAACAGGTCTTCAAGATTCAGTCTTTATTGGTCTGTATTGTAACAATACACGAATACCCGTAGCAATGTATTCAGTAAGTTCCTGGTTTTAATTTCTTTTACATGCGACACCTACAATAATTACTGGTGAAACATTTAAACTCTCAATATTTCGACATCTACCTTATTTTATTTGTGTGTACGTGCCTACTTCTTGGAAATATATTCAATTTTCATAACTACAGTTACTGCAAATCCTGTTCAGGATTGGTCGGTTGATTACGTACCCGTGCTAGCCAGTGCGATAGGTGGAGGCCTCTTTATCTTAATTGCCATGGCAACTATTTTTATAGTCAAAAACAGGTAAGTGTAGTAAATCTTAGAGAAAGAAATGATAAAGAATTACTTCAAATAAAATATGTGATTTTCGTTCAAACACTTTAATTAGGTCTGGGCTTGCAACGAAAATAGAATGTATAATTGAGACAAAGACTTACACTGTTATTTAATTATTTTTCTTTCTTTCTTTTAGAGGCGAGGCGGGTTTCAAGGCTTTTGCTACAGTAAATATGATATTGTTTTACTGCTCTGTACATATTAAAATGATATATGGTCACCGAATTTGGTAGAAAAGTTGCTTAGCGAGAAAGATGTTTTTAATAGAAGTTAAATTCATCAATTTGACAGGCTTTTATTTTTTTGTGTAATGTGTGATAAAAGTGGGAACGCCGCTACATTGCTAAATAAAGAACGAAACTTAATCTAAGAAAAAAAAACCTTTAAATCTATACAGAATGCCTTACTATCGAATGTTCGAATTGTTTATAATCAAATTCTTAACTTTAATAGATTATAAAAAGTGAGCAAGTATTTATGGTACATGCTATCATTCTTTTTTCTTTAAAGATAACAATTTTGATATTTTAAAACGGGTTAATGTCTATTTTGTGGATACGTGAAGTGATCTTATCCGGTTTTTTTTCTCGTAGTATGACCAAGAAGATAAGAATTCTATACAATGTTCTTGCAAGATAACCTGATACTGTTAGTCTACTCAAACCTAATTTAATCGAGATGAAAATTGAATGCACTTATCCTATGTTTAGTCATCTGGACCTAGAGTTAAGTCATGTCTTCAAAACAGGAAGCATGTTAAAGACAAATGTTACTGCTCTAGATTTCAGCCCAAAATATGGACATAAAGTTTGTATTTTAAAAATGAACTGTGTTTCTTATCCATCACGTATTACGAGATCATTTTCATGGTGTTTAAACTTATTTATTTTACGTCGATTCGGAAACAAAATTTACAAATCCTTTTTGACGGTTGCTGTGTCGGACCAGTACTTAGAGCCTGGAATGGTGATGAGATATCCTTGCCCCAAACGGGGTTCGAACCCACAACCTTCGGATTCGTAGTCGTGTACGTTACCACTGGACCAAGACACCAATGTTGATTTGTTGGTATATTTTATGGGTTAAATGTTTATGGGTTAAATGTTTATGGGTTAGAAGTTTGTAATTTGATATGTTACAAAAACATACTTAGATACCTCTTAATCTTATACAAATGTACTTGGATTTTTCAAAGAGCTTAAACTGAGATATTACAAAAATGTGAACTGAGATATTACAAAATATGGATACTGGGATGTTCAGTAAACATATATTTCGATATTACATAAACGTATATAGATATACATGTGTTGTAAAGAAAAATATAGTTATATTTTATTAAAACAAGTACTGAGATGTTAAAAAATGTATATTTAGAAATTACAAAAAAAAAATACATTGTGTATACTGAAATATTTAAATAAGATATTTCAAAACTTGAATGTACTGGGACATTTCAAACAATATGTTCTGAAAATATTATTCAAACATTCTCAGATATTGCAAAAACGTATTCTGAGATTTAAGGGCATTTTTGCACAGTTGGTTTAATATTAATGCTGACTGGTAGATAATTAAATCTCCTCCTGAGATTATTAATCAGTAACATATCCATGTTAAATGACACAAAATCGATAAATATAGCATGGCTTGGTATTGATCAAGAATCATCCAGGAGCACCGTTGAAAATACGCTCGTACATTTGTACTTTACAATTACAGAAGAATACGCGAGACAGATCTTAACACTGCCGAGGAGGAATGTAGCGGAAGGAACTCAAATGTTACTCACAATTCGCTAATAAAAGGTAGGTTATTTAATTACATAAAAGCCAAAAGATTTCTGTCCGTGGTCCATATTTATTCAGAAAGTTTATATTTTTCCCTTTCCTTTAACATATTTAGTTTTACCAAGCTAGATTATACACTATGCTTGAAGAAACATTAGATTTCGATTTCTTGTGATATAAACCAGCAGTTATGACCCTGAGGGCACACTTGCATATACATTAAAATAAATCAAAGGACTTTTTGATCGAATTTTCATTGTCTTATGTTCTTCGTGAAGTTTTATTATCCGTTGATCCTTTAAAAATTGAAGTTAAAATGCAGTAGGTAACAGTACTTGCACTCCAGCATTTTTAATATTGTTGCTTCCGGTACGATATGATTTCCATATAATTTTGAAGTTGAAGTTACAACTTCAAATCAACCAAAGAACATGGCATAATGCTTTTTTACATACAGTGAGAGATTTCGTATTAGAATGAAGATGCGAAAACAATAGACGCAAAAGACAACTAAAATTAAATATTTATTGCTTCTTTTCGCGGCAAATTAACAAATGTCCTCTAAATAAACAATTATATTTCCTACATCTTTATCAAAAAGAATTAAATTTAATGTAATACACAAAAAATATACTTTGTGTATAAGAAATGTCTGCTATGAGAGAAAACTCCAAATATACATTTCCGCCTATTTTCGGCAGGAGTAACCTCTTAAAGAAAAGGGAAATTACTCTAGAATTATACTAGATCATTTATATACAAACTTAGATTACGATGAGATTACGAATAAACATTTTTCTATGTACCAATATGTTTAATAATATCTTACGTATATACGAAAGAGAGAAAGAGAATACCACACACACACACACACAAAGCAAAAAAAAAAAAATCAAAAAAAATCACACATTGATTTTTCGAGATGAAGAAATAGATATGTCGCACAAGATAATATACTAATTCAATGTTAATTTAAAGGTTTAGTAGTTTAGGACGAATTTAGACGTATTTGTTTTGTTTTTCTTTTTATTGTATTCGTAAAAATTAGACGCTCTATAATATAATAGTGAATCTGTTTTGGGAATAGAACCATGTAGGAGAAATAATGATTGACATACCTTACAATTCTTTAAGAAACTATATGATCTGATATTTTGATTGTAGATCCACTAAAGTCTCTATTACTTATCATTAAGAGACCCAGGATCCACATTCAGAAATAAAAGCGAAATCCGAGGACGTACGGGAAAATGAAATGTTCGGATAATCGCAAGACGAGGCTTTTCTTTTTTTCCCGTCTGTTTCCGTAGTGTAAAACTTTGTAGTCCGCGCCGGGACTTGGGATATACCTCGAAATTACATAGTGCTTGGTAAAAAGCAATGGTATTGTATTGTGTCTGCATTTTACTTCATGATGAGCTGACTGTATCATTTTTTTCTTATTTATAAAGGGGAAAAAGGCGTTTCACAAATTGAATACCAGAACTCGATATTCTCTATGTCTGGTGTTGTCGGTACCAGCCATGAGGACCAAATATTGAAACCAGGGAATGCAATGCTGTGATAAGAATGTAGTTCATGTACATCTTCAACAGCATTTACATTTAGGAGTCCAAAAGGGAAGAATATTCAAGAAAATCACGAACTACAATAAAGAAAAACACTTATGTTTTAGTATGTGTACCTATTTTTCTACCTACTAGTATTTGAGTTAATTTCACCATGAAGCCGCCTTTTTTTCACGGATAAGAGGATAAGATAACTGAAGAAACGCATAATTATGATCTGATTCGTGTTTTTTCTACACTTGTTAATGTCTGAAAAACTGTTGCGGAGACGGTGACTTCCAGACAACAACAACAGGGAATCACCAAAACTATGTTTTCTGTGATTTACTTAAGTACTAATGTCAACATTGTGCATGTACCTGTATATACATATGTAATTCTCATTCAGGATTATGACGCGTTTCTAACATTTTCATAATATTTTCATGATTAATAAGTAGATAATGTTATCATCGAGGAGAAGATATGCAGTTCCCATATATATCACTCTTGAAAATACTGTCCAAAAAAGGAGGAGAGAGAGAGAGAAAAAACGTATCATCAAATATGCTATTTTTACCATATTCCAAATTGTTTAAATTCTTTTACTATTTTCATCCACTGGGAAAGAAATTCTTACAACTTGAAAAATTAACTTTCGATCTCGCATAAGGTACCGCATGTGGATTTGAATCTTGCTGGAAACCGAAGAACTTGGAGAAACCTAATGGCATGTTCTGGACCGGGAGTCAAACCAAGGACCAATCTCATCTCTAATGACATTATTACATTTAAATTTATATATATCGTTGTGAATATAACCTCATTAACTATATCTTCTAGGTCCATCTCGGTCCATCTAGCTGTTATTTCTTCTCAACTTCCAGCCAGCTTGCGGTAGGTCGGTAGTTCTACCCGGGTACCTCTGTGTACTCGGGGTCTTCCTCCACCTGTAATTAGCTGGACGTCGCTATATGATTGAAATACTATTGCAGCTACGGTAAACCCCAATACAGCAACAGAAATACAGTTTCTTCTCAAACCATGTCGAGATCTTCCAAACAAAGGGTAGGGTTTCAAAAAACTATGCACAAGTGTAAACAGTTAGGCGATATGCAACACGAAGGTTTAGCTATGTGATTTCAAGATTAAGATAACCTCGAAAGGTTAAAATTCTCAATAATATTATCTTTAGGTATTGAATATGATAAAGTGTTATAGAAATGACAATCAAAGTAAGAGATGATCTGCTTTACGAACGTTTCAGGGAGGAGTATTTTAGTTCATGATCACAATTAAAGATAAAATAAAGTGCTGTTTGGTGCCCAGATTTATAATGAGTGTTAGTGAAGAGATATCTAATTTCGTGAAAAAACTAACAAAACTATTTGTCAATGAAAAGAAAATATTTTGTAGAATCAGTCAACGTAGTATTAGATTAATGTAAATAAAAATTTATAAAAGTCACTGGTATTGTTTTTTATGTATTTGTCAATGAAAAGTGGGCTCGATAACCAGAGTCGCTAAATGGTGCTGGTATATATCCCGTGACTGAAAGGTAGGGTCGTCCGGTGTCGGGATAAGGTGTTGACTTCAAAGATGTTGGTGGGACGTTTCACACGTTGAATGACAAAAACCATAGCAACAAACAGAGAAAGCCAGGAGTCATTTTCGATTTGACCAGGAAGAGTGAACAAAACATAAGTAATCATATCAAATTAACCAATCCTTAAACAGTATTTCAGTGGTTTCAATTTAAACTAAAACATTCAGTGTAACGATATATGAAAACGAATGAAGCGTGGCATTGTTTCAAATAGTTGACAGTCATATCCAACGTCATATCTAAGCAGTTCAGAGCGCTACCTATACATGTCCATGTTATGTTATTTTGCTAACATAGTGTATGTCGTTCTTGTATGTTCATTTAAGTGCCAGGCAGAAATGTAATCAAACTCTGAAAATCGGTTAAAATTAAAGAATTACGCAGAAAGTGCTTACATACACCGTCGACCCGCTTATGACAGCACCGGTGATTAAACGAAATAGAAAGTTGAGTAGTTTAGTGTATAAGGATGTGTCCATGAAACATGTAATTTCTAGCAACGAATGATTTGGAAGGAAAGAAAAATCGATAAATAAGCATGATGTTATTTGAGGATATTGGAATAAATGTTATTGATAGAATAATATGTTTACGTGAAAAGTGACGTTTTTTTAAGACCTCAGTTGATTCATCAGAGAGAAAAATGCTGGTTATATTCAAGGACTAATAATGAATAATTCCACGAATCAATGAAATTCCTTTGGACTAGGAAATTAGCCAGGACCAGGGGACTCGTTTATTCCGCCAGGTCGGCCGTTCGAGTGTTTCCCACTGCCTGGGTTGACCTGCTTCCCCCCGCCCACGGGCATATACCACGAAGTAGAGAATCGAATCTGGGAAATATGTCCCCCAACCGTTATCTCCATAGGAAGCATAGGAAACTTGCTCACCGCCATTGTCATATTACGTTAATTCCGACGGATTAATTCCATAGGTATGTTTCTGTTGACGCCAGTCTTTTCGGCTTTCTATTACTACCTAACTATACCTTACGAAGACAGTAGCAGGTCATAAAGTTCAAAAGGATGGCAGCCATCGTGATAAAAGTACTGTTTTGTGCAATCTTCGGCCTTAATCTTCACCTGCTGATTTTGTAAGGAGTTTCGGATCTGCCGTTTTATCAAGGAGAGGGGATTTGTTACCACAAGAACGAGAACTAAAGTAGCTTTACGGAGGATGCTTGGCCATGGATTGATTTTCTCGTCTTGTTCGCAACACCTTTTGTCATTATATTGGTAGGTAACATCATTATTATTCGCACACTAAAGCGGTCTAGGTCCAGTCGAGGAAAAATGAGAATGACAGAAATTCAGAATGAGAGCAAATACAAGGAAGATACTAGAAATTCAATCGTCACTTTGATTTTTCTTAGCATAGTTTTCGCCATTTGTTTGACAACTGTTTCGATTTTCTTTATATATCAACCGAACAAGATCAGGGAAACAAATAACTTGCGTAGATGGACTCAAATTCTTCGATGAAGTGGAAATCAAATCCTTGGTTTTACCGTGATTAACGTTTTAAGTTCAATAAACGCTGCCTTCACTTTTATTCTCTACATATATACTGTGCCGATGGCCTTCACCGGAAGTGGTCTTTGGAAGCAGTCACGCATGTCGTCGATCATGAAGTTCGATGTCGATGTCATCATGGCAGGCGAGTTTGAGCAGCAAAAATGGCGATGTGAATGACAATCCAACAAAAGACTTGACAACAATGTCAACAATTGAGGGGAGTATGTCCAGCAATACTGATGTGAATGAATAACCGACAATGAACTAATCGAGTCCGGATTGATGATTAAGAACAGGCTATATTTGGAGGTACTCTAAGCAAAGGTACAGTTGATGAAGACAAAAGGTGTGATAGATTACGTTTTCGGAGCTTCATCTAGAGGAAAATAAATGTATTTTCTTACAATTAATTTGGGAATAACTAAAAAAAGAATAATACTATTATTATCATTGTAAATGTCATTAGTCCGCAAAGGAACTAAAGCCATTGATTCCATGCGTGTAAACACATAGCAGCAGTGTGTAGTATAATTAATATGAATTGAAGTAAATCATCACCTGCATCTTTTGTTGATTGGGTTTAACGTCCCATCGACAGTATTTCGGTCATTTGGAGACGATATATATTTGAGACAGATTTAGTAAAGCCACAATGCGATATAACGCATGTGACATGCTATCACATCTAGTTACATTATCCTGACACCGGGTCAACCAGTCATGGAACTACCTTTGTATGTTGAGCGCCAAGCAAGGGAGCTATTCCAGTACCAATAATTTTGAATATGTCGCGACCGTGGATCGAACCCATGATTTCCTTGGCAGACGCTCTAAGCTCTCTGCCAAAGGGACCGGTAACTACATAATTTGTCCCTATAACAGTTAAGGTGGAAAACACTAACAATCTATTGAATTATATTTAGCAATATAATTATTAAACTTTCTTCTTTTTTTTATTATCTATGTATTTTGATTTCACTAGTGAGAGAGAGAGAGAGAGAGAGATCGTAACCAAACACATATACCAAACATAACAGTGACAGTTATTTCATCATTGTCAATACAAATTTTGTGTAAACATATAATATGTGTTTACAAACATTAAACTGTAAAATGAAAGAGGTGTTCTATTGAGGTAGATCTATTTCAAAATCCAAGAAACATGTGACATCTTTACTATCCCCAATTGAAAATGACTTTTCATAATGAAGATTAACTAAATTTGACAATTCATTCTAAGTATGGTTTCTTGTCCCTTATCTAGAAGTGTTACCTAATGGAAAATAAATAGGAGTTTGCATAAAATAATCATCTTTTTAAAAATACATTATTTTGTTTCAGGTCCAAATCAAGAGTTGTGAAAAAAAAATCATGGTGTAATTTGTCACACAGCAGTGTTATGTGAAGGGAAGATAAAGATGAGAAACCATGGAACTTCCATGGAAATTATTCTGCACAAGTCTATAAAAAAATTAAATAAAAAAAACAACAACAACAAATAACAAATGTATTTATATAAGGCGTGCATATGTATATTATTTACTAAACTTAAGCGAGAAATTGAAAACTGAACTGATCCTGAAAAAAAATTTAAGACAAGAATCTGTGCTTGACAGAAATAGTAATTCAGATCAATACACAGCACAGGTGAAACAAGCAGTATTACTTATTCAGTAGAATCATGTTAAAGCCATTAAAACCACATTTCACTTACTGTCAATGAATGATAATGTTTGAAAAAGAATTAATGAGAAAATTACAATTTATGTTAATGGTATTTCACCTCATGTAGTTTTTGAATTTGGAATTAAGCTGGTTGGGTTTGAGTTTATAATTCTGTTAAATATTTGCACTGAAGATGTGTGCAAGCATGTTATAACGTATTCAAAATATTGATCATTATAACTTCTTTTCAGATTGCAGAAAGCAGACAAAAGTGTTCTCATTCTCAAGTCTGATGTTACTGAATTAAAATTTTTTTAAATTAATTTTAGAATATCAATAAGTAACAAAAATATATTGTGTCATTTTACAGAGAGAGAGAGAGAGAGAGAGAGAGAGACGTCCTAACATTTATATACTCTTAAATACTTTAAGATAAATATATAAAAAATTTAACAAAGAAAAATCAAACTCAAACAATTAAATACTCTTAAAAGAAATCTGCAATCACTCATCTAAGCATAAAAAGTAATGATTTTCTGCTGTATATGAAATCTACACAATATGCAGAAAACTAGATGAACAGATTCATAGGTTTAGTTTAATATTTTCTTTTTTGAGTTTAACATTTTATTGTCCCCGTCACATAGGTAGCAGTGGGTCGTCGAGGATTCATCCCACTGACTACCTTGCAATATATATGCATATAAATTGTTAATTAATTCCAGTTTTATTAAATA
>CM037777.1:76955242-76993584 GCA_021229015.1 Solen grandis
CCAAAGTTTTAAATTTAAATAGGGAAGCGGGGGGTTTCAATTTAAAAAATTGGGGTTATGATTGATAACTTTTTTATTTTTTGTTTTTTTTAGTTGCGTTACAATGTTTGTTGAAAGAATAAATTTTTGCAATTTTGATGTTTTTGCAAAAATTTGTGATAAAAATCTTTTTTCTTGTTATTGGAACAGCATTGGACGAGTTTTGAATGATGAGAGGGGGAAAGAGGGGGTTTTTTTGGAAGGGTTAGGTAAAGCAAACACATTTGTTTTTACGTAACCTTTACTCAAAAATATTATGTTAAGTTTAGATTGATGATTTTAAAATTGATTGATTTTTAAAGGTTTATAATTAATGGTTTTTTTTTCCCAAGATGGCTACAAGATTGTATCAAAAAACGAGACCCCTGTTAGCAGTTTTTAAGAATGCTGTTTGGATTGCTTTTTGATAGCGAAAAAATGAGTTTTGAAGAAAAGGGTTATTGTTGTATTTTCAAAAAAATGTTTTCTTCAGTTTGAAAATCATTTAAGATTTATAAGTAAGTGTAATGTTTTAGGAAAAAAAAAAAAGGGGGGGGGTGGGGGGCAGGATGTGATAGAAGGGAAAATGTTTTAAATTTTAACCCTTTTTCCCCGAAAAAAGAAAAAAAAAACCCAAGTTGGTTGTAAAGTTCATTAAAAGCCCCAATTTTGGTGAAAAAAAAAACCCCTTTTTTTCATACCCCAAAAAAAGTTTCAGAAATGATTCAGTTTGAAGTTTTTTTCTTTTTCCCCGTGAAAAATGATGTGGGTCTTTGTTGACGGGAGGTTGGTGTTTGTTTTTGTTGTATTGTTTGTGTGCTGGGGCCTGTGCAGGTGTCCCCACGTTGCCTGGCGCTGAGTTTTTTTGGTTTAAGGGGCGACACAGAAGAATTCCCAAAATTGAAACCTTTCCCCTTTTTAAACCCCTTCCTTGGGCAAATTGTTTTAGAATAATTTGAATGAGAATATATTTTTTTAAGCCAAATTTAATTTTTGAGTGTAGTAAACCTGTTTTTTTATAATTTTAATTTTTTAAATCCCTTTTTTTTTTGGGCCCCGTGGCAGTGGAAATCCCCCATGGGATAAAAAGGTTTTGGGGGGAAAATTTGGGGAAAAAGGGGTATCGCCCCCAATGCAAAAAATGGCCAAAGGAATGTCAAGGGGATTTAAAATTTAAATTTAATGCTTGCCCCCAACACTAAATAAATAAGTTTGAAACAAAAAATTTTTTTTTTTTTTTTTCTGTTGGGGGTTTAGCCCTTGTTGTCATCAGAGTTGGGGTGCTTTGATGCCTTTAAAGTTGTTTGGAACAAAAGGGAAATTTTTAAATGTTGGTAATATATTAACCTTTTTCATGAATATTCATGTCCCAAAAATTATGTTTTATGATATTTTGATGAATTTAAAGGAATGAAAAGGGGCTTTTTTTGTGCGCTGTGAGAAACTGGTTTAAAAATTTTTGTAAAAAAAGGGGCCCAAAGGATGTTGTTGGGGGGTTTTTTGTTTTTAATAAAATTTAATGAGTTGAGAAGTAAAGGGTTTAAAAAAAAAAATGAACAAAAAAGAAGCTTTAAAAGTATCTTGTTAAAAAGAACCAAAGGGATGGTTTTTTTTTCGGTAGTCATGTTAGGTGTTGGGAAAGAATGTCTGACTTATTTTTAAGTTTATCGTTCCCTTTTAAAAATTTTTTTTTGTGTTTTAAATTTTTTTAGTTTTTTTGCTTTTTTCTTTTAAGTTTAAAAAAAAATTATTTAGTTTTTAAAAAATTAGTTTTAGTGACAGCTGTTTTTTGTGGTAACCCTGGTGATGTTTCGAGTATTTTTTGTTTAAAGCGTAAATGAAAAAATATTTTTGGAAAAGTTTTAAAAGAAACTTAAAAAAAACAAAGTTTTATTTTTTTTTGATTATTTGTAAAACCCTAAAATGTTGCAAACAGAAAAAAAGTGGAAATAAACATATTTTTTTTTCCCATTTTTTTTTTGGATAAGAGGAGGAGAATTTTAGTTGTAAATTTTAAATGGCGATGGTTAAAATAAAATTTTTAATGAATTTTTAAAGTTTAAAAGCTTGAAAAAGAAAAAAAAGAAAAAAAAAAAATTTTGTTTTTGGTTTGGGTTAAAAAATTGGGTTTTAATTTAGTTAAAGAGATTAAAAGAAGCAAAAAATGGAAAAAAGGGACCCTTTTATAAGGTGCCCAAAAAGTGGGGGTTATGTTTTAATTAAAAGTAAAAGTCAATCGAAGAGGTTGGGCAGTGGAAATATCGATGCGGCCTGTGGGTTGGGGTTTTAAATGGGGGACGGACTTTTTCAGCCCCTACACAAAGAGGTCAAACCGGAAATTAAGGGTTTGGTTTTTAAAAAGTTGTAAGTTGTTCCAAGAACAAAAAAATTTTTAAAACAAAGGTTTCCTTTTTAAAAAAATTTGATTTTTTTACAAATGTTTCTTTTCTTTTGGTTATGTTCTAAAAAGATTTTTAAAAATTGTTGCCTTGAAAATTTGGAATTAGGGGAAAAAAAATATAAAAGAAGGAATTTAAAAAAGATAAAAAAAAAAAAATTGTTGATTCTGTCGGTGTTTTGTAAAAGTTAAAGTATTTTAAAAAGATGAAAAACGATTTCTTTATCTTTCCCCTTTTTGAATTTAAAGGGAAATTTTTTAAATTTGGTTTAAAATGGGTTTTTTTTTTCAAGAAATTTCAAATTTTAGGTTGAAAATTTGGTTATCTTATGGTTTTTTGTTTAATCCCTTTATAATACAATCTTACTGAAAAATTGGGGGGAACCCCATTTTGTTCCTAGCCAATCTTGGTTCTTTTGTCGTCATTGACGGATTGAGTAAATTAACTCGTTTTTAAAGAAAAGAAACCTTTAAAAAGTTATGCCTTGTTTTAAAAAAAATTGATCTTTCTTGTAAAAAAAGTTTAAAATCATCATAAATTTTAAAAATTCGGGGGTCAATTTATTGGACCCCTTTCGTAATGTTGGGTTTTTTTTATGGCTGATATTATATTTTTTTTTGAATTTTTAAATTGGGTTCAGTTTTTTTTTTCAGTGAAAAAAAAAAAATTTGAAAGGGAGGGTTGTCTTTTCTAAATGTTTTTAAAGTTTTTATTAAAAATAAATCTCGAAAATTAAAATTTTCTTGAGATGTTTGATTCTCGTTTGTTTGTTAATATCTTATCAAAGTTTAATATAATATTTTTTTTGTAAAAATTTTTGATTATGAAAGTTTATTTAAAATTTTGCGAAGGGTCAATTTAAGTCAAAATTAGGTCAAACATTTTTTAGAAAACTTGTTTCAAGGGATTTATTTGGGGGCAAAAGTGACCCCGCTAGGGGAAAAAGGGGAAAGAAAAAAGTGGGAGAGTCAAAAGGGGAAAAAGGGTGCCGAAAATTGGTGGGGCCCGTGATTTTGAAAAGGGCCTTGGTAATTTTTTTTGTTTTTTTTTTTTTTAACTATTGGCGGTGTGGTAGCAAGGGCATGCACCCTGTGGTTTTTGGTTTTTATTGCCCTTTTGTTCGTGGTTGATTTGGGGGGAAAGGGGAAAAATATTTTCAAAGGGTGTATAACAAAAAAGGGTGATAAAAGGAGAAGGGAGAGTTAAGGAAAAATTCCCAAAATTTGTATGGGTTTAATACGGAATACCGTTGCCCCGTTTCGCTGCCTGAATTTGCTTCTTTTTGCAAATCTAGTGAATTTTTACATTTCAGTGTTTCAAAGGGGCGGGGGCGTATTAGGGGGGTAGGATTTTAAAAGGGCCCGAAATTAAAAATAAAAACTAAAAAGGGTGTTATATAGGTGGATTGTTTTTTTAATGGGTTTTTAAGTAAGAAAAAGGGGCTGTTCCCTTTTTAGATAGAGTAGTTGTCTAGTATTTTTGGTTAATTTATAAAGTCAGGCAAATAAAGGCCTTGTAAAGATAAAAATAAAAAGGGGTTTCATTTTTTTGACTGTAGGTTTTTTACTTCCCCAACCGTAGAGAGAGTAAATAGTCCCTAGATGGCTGTTTGTGGGGGGTTTACCCCTTTTAAGTTAATTTTTAAAAATTTTAAAAACCCCTTTCAGTTTGTTTTTGGGTTTGTTTAATTTTTTATTAGTTTAAATGAGTTTGCCTCAAAGGGTAATCTTTTTCTATGCCCTGTAGTGACCCTTTTTTCTAAACGGGTACGTAAAAAAAAGTAAATAAAATTAATATCTCTTGGAAAATCAAGTAACCCTAAAGAATCAACCCCGGGGTTTTTTAGGGGTAGTCGCAAAATTTTTGATGTTTTCAAATTTTTGAATTGATTCAAAATAAGCTAGTGGGGGCAAAGTTGTTAAAAAAGTTGGTATTTTTAATTTTAAAAATCATCCCGACAAGGGAATGGCATTTTTAAATTTTTTGGGGCTAAATAAATTACTTTTTTGGGAAAAACGTTTTGTAAATGACCCCAGTGGGTTTGCAAAATTTTTTTTTTCAGTGATTTAAAAATTTTTTTTTTTTTTGCAGTTTTTTGTTTTATTGTTTTAAGAAAGAAAAAACGGGGGTTAATTTTTTTTTTTTTGAAATTTTTTTTGCACAAAAAATTGGAGCATAAATAAAGTTAAAAATTATTTTATGATTGTATGTAATTTTTTCCCTTTAAAAACATTTTTAATTGATAAAAGAAAGGCCCCAATTTTAGTACTTATTTTTTAAAATTCTAGAAAAAGTTTATTTTTTGTGATGGAAATTAGTTCCCCTTTTGACATGAAAAAAGTAAAATTTAAGAAAGGCTGTAATCAGTGTACCCCTCCCCAAAAGTTTATTGAAAGTTTAAAACAAAAGGAGTATTGAAATGGGTTTAATGATTTGTTATTGAATTTAAAAAAGTTTTTAGGGTAAATTTTTTTTGGAGGGAAAAGGATAAGTTAATTAAAAAATTTTAACAATACAAAATTTTTCTTAGTGTTATGTGCTGGTTTTTTAAGCCCCTTTATGGCCAATATTTTTTTAATGATTTGTAAAAGTGTCAATAGAATGGCTGCAAACTCGAGGTTTAGGTTTTTAGTTTGTTGGTTTTTTCCTTGAGAGAGTTTTATTAAAAACATGTTTTTACGGATGTGTTTTTAGGTCAGGTTATTTGGGGAAAAGGGCAGTGATAGAAGCTTTTTAGGGGGTTTGTGGAAAAATTTTCTGTGGCACATTTTTTTGCTAGATTTTTTAATGCTTGTACATTTTTTTCCAAAAGATAGGGAAAGTTTTTCTTATATAATTTATCTTTAAAATTTTGAATGCTAAAAGGTGTAAACATTTAAAAATATAAGAAATTAAAATTTTTTTGGGGATTTTTTTGTGGTGTTGGGGATTTTTTTATGAATTTAAACCCCAGAAAAAATTTTTATTTTTGCCCATGAAATAAAGGGAAAATTTTTAATTTGGGGAAAAATTTGATATTTAAAATTTAACTAAAACACATTGAAATATTTTGGGTCTCAAATTTTAAACCCCTTCCCCTGGGAAAAGAAAGTGAAAACCCTTTCCAGAAAAAGGCCGGCCCCCTTTTAATGTGCAAGGGGGGCCCCGGCCCCTTTTCTTTTTGGTGCCCAAACAATTTTTCTTTTTTTTTCCCCCAAATTTTTTGGACAGTTAAAAAAGGGGGCCCGGAAGTCTTTAAAAAATTTGCGGGTTGGGTTAGGAGAAAAAATGTAATGGGTATTATGACTTAAATGAGTGTTTCCCTGTAATATTTTTATTAAAAATTTTAAAAGTAGCAATTTAAATTTTGGTTTTTTTGGGAGGGAGGTAGGATTGAATGTAATCACCATTTTTTTATAAATGATGATATACGGGAACATTCCCCCAGGTGAATATTGTTTTCCCACAAGATTATGGTTGTATTTGAGGATTTTTTATTTTAATTTTTTTTAAAAATTGTCCCCAATTAAAAGAACTTTTGCCCTGGGAATTATAAATGTGTTTTTTTCCGACTTATGCCCATATAAAATTTTAAAACAAAAAAGTTATTTAGTAATTAATGCTATAAAATTTTTTTAAACCCAAAAAAGATTTCTACAATTTTTATTTTTGTTTTTGGAAATAATGAGGAAAAATAAAGCAAAAAAATGAATTATGAATTAACGGGGAAAAACTACCCCCCCTACAAAAAAACCCAAAATAAAGGAAAGCAAGAAAATGGGCCCCAAAAGCCCCCCTTTAATGCTAACTACAAGGATTATATTTTCACGCAAGTTTAAATGCCCCCCAAGAAAAAAAAGGGTTTAACTGCCCCCGATCCGAAGTGCATGGTACGGCAGTATCCCCCGGGGAGCCCCTTTCCCGACCCCCCGGGGGCCTTTTGGGACAGTAGTGTGCCTAATCCTGTCCCCAAATTTTAAAAATATGTATCCCGGAAGCTACCTTCCGATCACCAAAATGCGGGGGACAGTAGAACATTAAATTTTTCGTTTGGGTTGAAAAGAGAGCCCAAACCCGATTGCCCCATGCTTGGAAAAATTGATTTTATTTTGGGAGACCCAGGCCTTATATACCCAAAACCGTGCCCCTTTTCCCCGACTGGTCACTCAGGGACGTTTCCAAAATTTAACCAAAGTATAAAAAAAGGGGGTAAAGGGTTAATTTGATCGAAAAATTTATACTTTATAATAAAATTTTAAAATTACTAAACAAATTTAAAAAATTTTAAGATTGACATTTTAAAAGGGGAAATTAATCAAAAAAAAAAAGTTTTTTAGCGATCATGTAAAAAAAATTCCCCCAAAAAAAGGGCCAGCTCGTTTGAATAATAAACAATAGTTTGGGAAAAAACCCTTTGGGTTTTCTTTTAAAAAAGCAACTTCAAACAAAGTTAAAATTTTTTAAAAACTGCTCGCCATTTACAAACCTAAAAATTTGGGGTTTACAAATCAAGAAACCCCATTTTTTTTAAAACCAAAATTTGTTTATTAAATAGAGAGAATTGAAAAAAACAACTAACAGTAGTTTAAAAAAGAAAATACCCCCAATGACGGGAAAAGGGGCCCAAAAGGGGGGAAAATTTAAATATTTTTTCGTATAGATATCTAGGTAAAAAGATGGCCCCGCTTATAGACCCCTTTAAAAAAATTTTTTTTTTTTTTTTTTTGTTTTTTTTAAAAATTTTTCTTTTTTTTTTTTTTTTTTTTTTTTTTTTTTTTTTTTTTTTTTTTTTTTTTTTTTTTTTATTATTTTTTTTAAAAAATTTTTTTTTTTTAAAATTTTTTTTTTTTTTAAAAATTTTTTTTTTAATTTTTTTTTTTTTTTCTTTTTTTTTTTTTTTTTTTTTTTTTTTTTTTTTTTTTTTTTTTTTTTTAATTTTTTTTTTTTTTTAAAAAAAATTTTTTTTTTTTTTTTTATTTTTTTTTTTTTTTTTTTTCATTTTTTTTTTTTTTTTTTTTTTAAAAGGGGCCCCCGTAAATTTTTTTAAAATTTTTTTTTCTTAGAAAAAAAATTCATTTTGGGGTTTAAGGGGAAGGGGAAATCATTTTAAAAATATTGTTTTTAAAATTTTTGGGGTTTTTTTTTAAAATTTTAAATTGAATAAAATTTTTTGTTCTTTTAAATTTTTTTTTTTTGGTTTTTTTTTTTTGGGGGGTTTCCCTTTTTTTTTTCATTTTTTATTAATTCTTTTCGGGGAAAAACATGCTTTTGTTTTTTTTTGGGTTTTGGGCCCAAAATTCCCCCCCTTTTCCCAAAAATTTTTGTATAATAAACCGAAATTTAAAAATTTTTTTAAAATAAAACGAAATTTTTTTTTTGGTTTTTTGCCCCCAATTTGGGGCCCAAAAATTTTTTCCCCTTTTAAAAAAATTTTGGAAAAAAAATCCCCTTAAAAAAAACCCCCCGTTTTTTAATTTTCAAAAATCAATTTAAAAATTTTTTTTTTTTTGGATCCCAATTTTAAAAAAAGTAAAAAAATTCTTTTTAATTTTTTTGGAAATTTTTTTAAATCGGTTTTTAAAATTTCCCAAAAGAAAAATTCTTTTTTTTAAAACCCTTTAAAAACTTCGGGGGGGGTTTAAAATTTTATTTTAAAAGTAAATTACTTTTTTTAAAAAAACCCTTTTTCCCATTTTATTAAAAATAAAATTTAAATTTTGGGTTTTCTTTTAAACCCAAAAAACCCCTTAAAGAAAAACCCGTCGGTTTTTTTTTAAAATTTTTTTTAAAAAAAAAAAAGGGCCAAATTTTTTAAGGAAAAATTTTGGAAAACCAAACATTTCTGTCCAAAGGGAAAGCGGTAATTGTTATCGTAGTTTCGAGTATCGCGTTTCAGATATACACATTCAAAGGCGATGGCCCTAATGGAATTCCCCTAGTTATCCCCCCCTTCATGCTTGTTTGTTTTAAGCATAAAAAAATTCCCCCTCATGGGGCATTAACCCAAATCGTGTTCCTTATCTATGTTCTGTAAACCTCCAATGTACAAATTTTTTCCTTTGTTGGTATGCTCACTCGGTTCAACTAAAAATGCTACAAGAGGTTAAGACCTACTTCTGTATACATCTGTGTTGGAGAAGCTTTTAAGCTTGAAAGTCTTGACAAACCAGTGCCACTTAAAATAAATAAAACTGACAGGCACTTAACAGACATAAACTGTAAAATATTGTGTATATCAAACAAAATTTATATAAACAGTAATCACACGATCAAGTATAAAGAAAAACAAATATATTGTGCAGTGATTAGGGTCAAATATACATGGGAAAATTTTTTAGCCTAACCCCCAAAAACCCATTAGAGCAATGCATTGTACTCTTGAATATATAAATATGAATTGCGTTTTTCTTTTTGCTCACCTTTAGCACAACGTGCTCTGGTGAGCTTTTGTGTCCCTTCGTCCGTCGTCCGGGCGTCGTGTGTCGGGTTCTTTAACATTTTGGGTTTAAACGGGCATCCCCTTTTTAAAAACCCCCTGGACCCGAAGTTAATGAAACTTGGCCCGGAATCCCGATCACGAATAACCGCGCCGCGATGCGGGGAACCCTTTTGTAAAAAAATCTGGTTGTGTTTATTTTTTAAAACCTTTTTTAAAAAAACACGCCTTAACATTGTTTACATATGGGGTTATTCGTGAATCGGGAAAACCCCGTAGACGTGAAAATTTGTGAAACCCGTCACCTCTTCCGTTGCTTTAAAAGGGCTGCTGCGAAACCTTTTAGTATTATATAGGTAGATGAATAAAAAAAATCGGAAACATTGAAACAAATCAGTCAGTCTTAAAACCAAGTGCCTGTGACATGGACCTACATTTCAATAAACGTGCGAAAATGATATTTATTGAAATTTATGAAAAAACGGTTATTTTTATATAGGACTAGCCCATACCTAGTCCTATAGATAAGCCTTCGCATATCATAATTCACCTTCAACATTCAATAGACTGATTTTTAACATTTTTACTTTCAACATATCCGGGTCAACTCGGCCTAATTACCAAATCGGCCCGGTCCAAGTCGGCCTACTAACCAGATCGGCCTGGTCCAACTCGGCCTAATTTGATTATTATTATGATGTGTACCATGATTATTGAGTTTTATATATTGAATAACTCTATAGTTGTGTTACTCAATATTATTTTATTTCAGATGCGCAATTGAAAAAGATAACTCAAACACACACAACACACTCAATCACACATACGCACACTTACATGTAGAGATATAAAACAAATCTTATGAAGGAAGGCCGACGTCTTCAATGATCCTTCCTTTTAAAATTTCTTTTAGTTTTTTTTTTATACTCGCGATCGAGACTCTAAATTTCAACCTGGACGATTTTTAAAGACTTATTTGTTACGGTCCAGATCGCCAGCGTCAATGGCCAGTTTCATTAGTTCGGATTCCCGCCGGAGAAGTGGAACTAGTCGGTAGAATTTCTTAAAATTAAAAATTTATTGAGAGCGAATTTCTATATTTAAACTGCACGCAATTGTTTCAAAAACATTATCAAGTCAAAAAATATATATGTAGCATTTATTTATTGGGGGAAAATGTTCGATAAGATAGAAAAAACTTAAGTACGAAATTGATTGATGCTTTAAAATATTAAAGAGACCATGTATGGTTACAGTGAATTGGAAAAAAAGGTTAATTTTTATGCAATATTGAACAGGCATAATATGGATAAAATATAGATAAATCAGTCCACTTTACAGAAAAAATATCAATCTTAATATAATATACTCTCTAATTAATAACTGTGTAACACTTTTATCATTTGTAACACCTTTATTATTCGTTGAGAAATTAAAGGATGTTTGTCTCACGTAGGTGTTACCGGGAACACCTTGTATCATTATTCATAGTAGGCCGACTTAGACCAGGCCGACTTGGACTAGGCCGATTAGGTTTTTAGGCCGAGTTGACCCGACACCATATGCGAAGTCTTATGGCTTCCAATAGAAGTCCATGTAACAATACACTAAATAAAGTATCACGAGCCTGTTGACAAAATAACAGTCATATATAGAAAACAAACACAAAACCTATAAATGATCACATTAAAGTTTGAAATATTACCACTATAATGTCAAAAAATCCTTTTGTAGTTGACACATCAATTGATGTTGTCAATTGCCCATCTTGCTGTGTAAATCAGTGTTATGTAAAATATACGGAATAGCCGAAATAATATAGTCAAATTAACAATGTTAAGTGAGACAATTCTCATTCCCTGATATATTATCATCTATCACATCGCTCACTACATGATATAAATGTTTCTAACATTGGAAATGTTTATTTTGGACTTTAGACGTGATCTAGTTTACAAGGCAAATTTCATCTACCATGAATTTGTGTTCCAAGTTTAACACTGACTGTATACATTTTATTCAGAACACTTGGTTTTGTTTGTAGGTAATGGAGGATATAAACGGAAAAAAGGGAAAGTGAAGTTTTTGATAAAATATTTCACCCTCTTAATGTCAATGTATGACATTTTCCTTAACTTATATGGTAAATTATTATGTCTGCCATAGATTTAATGTGTTTTCATAGTGAATTGCCGTTTTTTTTGCTTATGAAGAATGAAAATGTAGCAGTTAGAATTCACGTGGAGTTTACTACATCAATGTATACAGCAATCCATAAGACATATATAGCGTATCAAGAAAATGTCAAAATTGTAAAATCAATATGCTATGGCTTATTTATAGGACAAGCCCAGATCCAGAATTTTTCAACTGGAGGGGCTAAAGACATGATTGTGGTGTTAGTGCTAGGGGGTCCGGGGGCATGCTCCTCCGGAAAAAAAAAGATTCTAGGATGACGGAGGTGCATTCTGAGGGGTATCTGGGGGAAATATGGTAGCTTTTTTATAGTTAGATATATGATTTATATATTGAAATCTAAGCCTTGGGCTAAGTAGTTCTATTGCTTGGGGTCGAATTCAGCCTTATGGATTATGTATTCAGTACAACTATGCTATAATTTAGTAACTTGTACAGGAAATGGAGGCAGTTTTCCTCAGGTGAGAGCCTTTAGGGCCAGCTTTTTTTGTGATCACCCTGCGTCCGTCATTGTCCGTCTTGTGTCGTCAGCAATTTGCTTTAAACAACGTCTCCTCTGAAACTGCTGGACAGAATTTGATTTAACTTGGCAGGGGTGCTCCTTTGGTGAATCTTCACAAAAGTTGCTAAAATAAACTTGAACTCTGGTTTCCATGGCAATTGAAAGAAAAAAAATATGAAAACTTTAAAAATCATCTCCTTCAAAACTACTTGCCAGATTTCAAAATGTTTTAGTACTGCTGTTCCTTGGGTAACCCTCTACCAAGATTGCTAAAATTATTCCTATCCGAAAAAAACATGGCCACCAGGGGCGGGGCTGATTTGCCTTAATGTATTTAGTGAAAACTTTATTTGGTATCTCCTCTGAAACCGCTGGACAGAATTTGATTAAACTTGGCCGGGAAGATCCTTGGGTGAACTTTCACAAAAGTTGCTAAAATAAACTTGATCCATTTAGGACTCAGATTTCAAAATGTTTTAATACAGATGTTCTATTGGTAACACTCAACCAAGATTGCTAAAATTATTCTTATCCGTAAAGAAACATCGCCACCAGGGGCAGCACTAATTTGCTTTAAATTACCCTCTACCAAAACTGCTCAAACAAAGCTGATCCCTTGAAAATTAAGCTTCTTAGGGATTATTTAGAAAGTAAACTTACACAAGCCTGATGGTAATGTTAATGACTATTATCTTGCCAGGGCTGACATGGTATTGGACCACTATCTCCACTATTATGGCCCTTGAACTATAAAAAATGTCATATTTCACTTTGTTTGCATTCTAGCATCCACATTAATTTTATGAAGCAATCTTGATCAGATGTATACATAATGTTAATAAACAAAGGATTATTATGCCTTCTTGTATGGGAGTTATGGTCCATAATATTTATGTTTGCTTTTAGAGAAGTGGTACTCAGGTGAGCGATATAGGGCCATCATGGGGTAGGTGGGTAAATTTACTACCTTATACAGTTGGTTTCCCCTTGCTAAAAACTGACATTTTTCTTGAAATAACTAGCTATTCCCCCCCCCCCCCCAAAAATAGCATTTTTATGCCCCAAATTTAGAGTTGGGCAGCATTATAAAATCGGACCATCTGTCTGTGTCGCTCGCTTACACATCAGCTTACATTACATTCACCTCTGTGGTGGGCTCAGAAAGTAGTTCCAAATAAATGACGTTATCCAGACCGTTGTTCAAATATTTTATTTGAAGGGCGACTAAATAGGCCCCATAAATTGTGAAATATATATAAATAGCACCACTGGACCTTATCAGAAAGGTCATCAAAATTACAAATTAAGAAAATAAAAAGCTGGTCATAAATAACAATATCCAGCTGAATCTGTAAATATTTACATTTGCAGACGAGCGTTTGCGGAATTTTCCCATTGGCGAAATAAGGCATGAAATAGTTCCCATAATAACAATCAATATTAATATTTTACATCCGTTTTATGATGATTCAAAAAGTATTTATTCAATCTTTCTATACTTTTGATCCTTAAAATACACTTAAATCAATGTTTAATAAGTGTTTTCTATGGAAGGGAATCGCCGCTAATATTCTATCTTACAACTTCTAATTTCTATGTTCTAACTTCTAATTTCTATACTTATTAATTCATACCTCTTACTTCCAACTTCTTGTAAACTTTCGTTAATTTAAATTTTATCTTTTTTTTATCCGCTTACTTATAATGACCAAACAATTAAAAGTTACATAATGTTCATTCGGAAAGATAACATTTAGAAACAGAGACTCATAACTTAGAAGTTAGAAGCTAGCGTATAGAAGTTAGAACTTAGGACATAGAATTTGAAGGTTAGAAGGGCACCAGAAATCATTGATTCTCGGCTTAACGTAAATTGTATTGAAGATGGAACCAGTATTACTGGTACCCTTCTAGCGAAAACAGCGCAAAGTTGACTTCCCTCGAGTCGAGACTACTTTACGGCACACGGTGTTTTCCAAACTTATAAATAGCAACAGAAGTCCTCTGGATAACACTGTACGAATGCATGCCACTAACTAGTTGCAGCATAATCATGTTTGTATGAATACATTTTCAATTGTCGGCAATTTCTATCGATAAATCCTAAAGATCTTCTTTCGCCAAACTTCGGACTACAAAAGCTCAAATGCCGATGTTCCAAATCCCATGTACATCATGATCGAATCCATTATTATACCCCCCACAAACGTAGTTTGGGGGGGTATATAGGAGTCACCATGTCGGTCGGTCGGTCCGTCCGTCGGTCCGTCCGTCCGTCCGTCTTGTCCACGCTATTTCTCAATAACTACTGGATGGATTTCAATCAAACTTCATAGGAAGCTTCAATATCAAGCACAGATGTGCATATTATGATATGGTTACGATTGACTGATTTTCTTTTGAGTTATGGCCCTTTGCTGATTTTCTGGAGTTTTCTTTGTCAACGCTATTTCTCAATAACTACTGGATGGATTTCAATCAAACTTCATAGGAAGCTTCAATATCAAGCACAGATGTGCATATTATGAAATTGTTATGGTTGACTGACTTTCTTTTGAGTTATGGCCATTTGCTGATTTTCTGGAGTTTTCTTTGTCCACATTTTTTCTCAATAACTACTGGATGGATTTCAATCAAATTTCATAGGAAGCTTCACTAGCAAGACTAGATGTGCATATTGCGAAATGGTTACAGCTCACTGATTTTCTTTTGTGTTATTGCCCTTTGCTGATTTTCTTTGCATTATTTCCCAATAACTAATTTACTTTCTTTAGCTTCAGTTTTCCTCATCTCATTTATCTGTTGATGAACTTAATTTTTCGTATACAATTTTAAATTAGCTGGTCATTTAATTTTTCTTTTATTATTATTATTTATTTATTTATTTTTTCTTTATTATTTTTTTTTTGCATGTGCATACTGTTCAGACTAATTTGTTTACGGTGCCCTTACTGAATTGATGAATGTTGGAATTTTTTGTTAAAGACAACCACTGAACATAATAAGATATTCTTTTTTTTATTAGTCTTTTATAATTTGTCACTTGAATTCATAAATTCAGTAAATGTGACTTATCTCCTATAGCTGGGCACTTGATTGTAAATAAAGGCTGTGTGGGGGGTATTCATCACCTTTAGTGATAGCTCTAGTTTACATTAAGCATCCCCCCACTACCCATACCCCTTTACAGGGGTGGGGGGGGGGGGGGAGCGCAACGAACCATCAGAAGGGGGAATTTAAGAATTGTTATGATTTTCAACCTATAAGGAAAAGTTGTTCATGGCTATTATTATAAAATGAAGGCAAAAATACAATTTAGAAACCATCCTTTTGCATTGAAAAGTAAATAATGACAGGGAAAAATCGTTTTTGAGGGGAAAATTCAGTGCCAGTTGGAAGAAAAAAATGGACATTTTATGCCGAGGAGAAACTGCCTTTAGAGGGCAGTAAAATTCAGCCAAAAAAGTCACTTTTATTTCTACTAAATACTGTGTGAATATGGGTATACTAATAAGGCACATGTAGGCTTCAATCTGGCAACTCTCCTAGTTATTCCAAAATGCATATAGAGCATTTGCATTCTGTACACATATACATCATCATTTCATTAAATGCAGCTTTAATTTACACGGGTCTACACCTGTAGTTTATTACTAATAATGCCCTTTGTTTTATATTGTTGAGAATTTTGAAAACTAAAAAAAAAATGAATTGGATTGTGATATTCATTAAAAAAAAAGATTGTGTAGGAACGATATTGATGCCCCGCCCGCATATAATTCGAAAGTACAAGGCTTTTATTTTTTGTTGGGATGGGTTGTCCATGTTATGATGAATAAGTGTGCAAAGTATCATAAATACTCGGATTAACGGTTCCATTCCTGAGAAATCAGCTTAAACGTAAAGGTAAACCTCAGTGTCAAGACTGACGGACGGATGTACATTCTAACTAATTGGTTTTAAGTGACTCTCCTATTATCAATTATTAAGTCTAATGTTCTCATAGAAATGCCACATAAAACCAGAGATCAAAGGATCCTAACCCATTGTTCCCTCGCCCTTTAAACCAAGTTTGTAAGCACGGACGGGCGGATATACTAGACCGAAACACTATATGGCCCTCAACAAAGTTGGCGGGGCATAAAAAAGTTTTATAGTGCTGATGCTATCTTCAAATTATGACTTACACAAATAACGGAGTAGTTCAATAAAACATCAAAAATACGACCTAACTAGATAAAAAAGTACAGGCACTTTTGCTTGGAATCCCGATTTTTATGTTCAATTTATAGCATTTTCATTCGATTGTCGCAAAATAAACTGCAATTTCTAAACATAGAAACTAGAATATATCAGTTGGAATAAAGATGTTGAGAGTTGGAAATTAGAAGTAATGACTCAGACATGAGATGATTGAGATAAGAGGTTGGAATTTGAAAATTGAAACCTAAGAGTTAGAGGATGGAATTTATCTATAAGTTTGAATTCAGATATTCGAACAAAGCATTTGGAAATTGTAATTGTAAATATAGAAGTTAGAAGAAAGAAATTAGAAGTTGTAAGAACGAAGTAAGAACATAAAAATTAGAAGTTGTAAGACAGAATATTGGCGGCGATTCCCTTCCATAGTTTTCTGCTTTGACAAGATTCTTGTTATTGAGCCCATTGCAGAGATGTTATGTGAGGAACGAACAACAACTCTGCTTGGAGATTGTGTCTTGTGTGTGTGTGTGTGTGCATGCATCCATCATTTTTGTTGCCGGACAATAACTTTGTCTTGCATGCATGCATTTCGATATAGTTTGGCATCAATGATCTCCTGGAGAAGACAGAGTGTCGCATGAAAGATCCAGGTTTGTAACTCAAAGGTCAAGGTCACAATGACAGATCAAAGGTCATAACATGGGATATCTTTTTAGCTCACCTGAGCACAAAGTGCTCAAGGTGAGCTTTTGTGATCGCCCTTCGTCCGGCGTCCGTCGTCGTCCGTCGTGCGTCGTCCGTCGTCAACAATTTGCTTTAAACGACATCTCCTCTGAAACCGCTGGACAGAATTTAATGAAACTTGGCAGGAATGTTCCTTGGGTTAGGCTCTACAAAAGTTGCTAAAATAAAGTTGATCCATGAAGAACTCTGGTTGCCATGGCTACAAAAAGAAAAATAATTTGAAAACTTTAAAAATCATCTTCTTCAAAACTTCTGGCCAGATTTTAAAATAAATTGGTACAGATGTTCCTTGGGTCAACCTCTACCAAAGTTGCTAAAATTATTCCGATCCGTAAAAAGACATGGCCGCCAGGGGCGGGGCTTATTTGCCTTGTATGTATATAGAGAAGAGGCTGTAGACAAGGGGACCCTATTTCGGCATATATTTTTATACTGTGTGCAGAGATTTTATCAATCAAAATAAAAAACTCAAATGGTATTAGAGGGATAAAAATCAAAGGGGAAGAATATATTATGTCACAATTTGCTGACGATACATCATTATTTCTAGACGGTTCAGACGAATCCTTGAATACAGTTTTAGATGTTTTAAGATATTTTTCAATTATATCTGGATTAAATGTCAATTTTGATAAAACAAAAGTCATTTGGATAGGTTCTTTAAAGTATAGCACGAGATCTATTAAAACAAGATGGAAACTTTCATGGGGGGAAACTCAATTTAAATTACTAGGGATATATTTTGATGTGGATCTAAACAAAATACAGCAATTAAATTATCAAAGGCAGGAAGAAAAAATGAAGAAAATTATTTCTTATTGGAAAAGAAGGAAACTTACACCGCTAGGAAGAATTACTGTTGTAAAATCTTTACTTGTGCCACTACTTACAAATCTTTTCATTAGTTTACCCTCTCCAACAAAAACATTTATGAAATATCTCAGTGATATGTTAAACAAATTTGTATGGGATGGTAAAACAAAAATAAAGAATTCAGTTTTTATTAAAGATTATAATGAAGGTGGTTTGAGAATGATTGATATAGAGAAATATGAAATTAGTATGAAAATAAAATGGTTTGAAAGTATGATGTGTAATAGTAAATGTTATAAACTTGTAGAATGTTAAAATTTAACACTGGAAAACATTTTTGTGTTCATGTTATAAAATCTATCAAAAATAAATTTTGGATTGATGTCCTCAAATCATATATATTGTATATTGATAAGTTCAAAATTGAAAATTTTGATCAATTGTTAAATATGCCATTGTTTTATAATGAAAGTTTTATGATAAATTCATATTATATTTATATGCCTGATTTATATGAAAAAGGGCTTCGATATGTTAAGGATATTATGAACAATAATGATGATTTTGAAGATGTAACACATATAGAAAATATAATTGGCAAAAAAATTTTTTTGGTCTTATAAATGTTGTGAAAAAATTTGTAACTAAGTTTAAATTAATGAAAAAAAGTAACAAACATTTAACCTGTCATAATCCTTGTCTAAATTGTTATATGCATCCAATACTAACTAGAGCGGATGAAAATAAATATATATATAATATTTTAATAAAAAACAATGAAATTCCCACAAGCAAAGAAAAATGGATATCTATATACAGTTGTGAAATTAATTGGAATATTACATACAGAAACGTTTACAAATGTACGAAAGATACTTATTTACAATGGCTACAAACGAGAATAGTTCACAGAATTTTTCCAACTAATTCACTGCTTTTTAAAATGAACATTGTTAACAGTAATTTATGTACATTTTGTAAAGTTTGCGAGGAAACTATAATTCATCTTTTTTATGATTGTGAAAAAATAAAGCCTTTAATAAGATTTGTGAGTAACTTAAGTAAGAAAGTAGATCCAGAAATCATAATAAATATAATTTTATGTGATAGTGATTGAAATTTGATACTTTAGTTTAGAAATGAAAAAATATATTTTTTGGTGAAAAGAAAGAAATAATTCCTTCCATTTTAGGTTTTAAAAAGAACTTAAGATTGTCTTGGGATATTTTTAAATTAACAGAAGTAAATAAAAAAGAAAGTGACAAATGGGCAATTGTTAGGTATTGTGTGCAGGAAGATTAACCTACATTTATAAATTAATAGAACACGCAGGGGATTGTCTGTAGATATTTCTTTTTTTTTCTTTTTCCTATTCTTCAAGAATATTTTTTAACCTTTACTGACCCTAAACTTAATATGTATAAAGAAAATTGTATTTCTAGTGGTTTTTATATGATGAAAATTATATGATTATATGTTAAATTTATATATGTAGATATATGCAGTTTGATATTGTAAGGTGGTGAGTAGGATGGTTCCCCGACCTACTTCCATCAGAAGACGGGGATAATAAAGGTTAAAGAAAAAAAAAATGTATATAGAGAAACCTTTAAACAACATCTCCTCTGAAACCACTGGACAGAATTTGATTAAACTTGGCAGGGATGATCCTTGGGTCAACCTTCACAAAAATTGCTAAAATAAACTTGATCCATGTAGAACTCTGGTTGCCATGGCAGCAAAACAAACAAAAAATGAAAACTTTAAAAAACATCTTCTTCAAAACTACTGGCCAGATTTTAAAATAAATTGGTACAGATGTTCCTTGGGTCAACCTCTACCAAAGTTGCTAAAATATTTTCGATCCGTAAAAAACATGGCCGCCAGGGGCGGGGGCTTATTTGCCTTATATGTATATAGGGAAAACTTTAATCAACATTTCCTCTGAAACCACTGGACAGAATTTGATTAAACTTGGCAGGAATGATCCTTGGGTGAACCTTCACAAAAGTGCCTTAAATTAAACTTGATCCATATAGAACTCTGGTTGCCATGGCAACAAAAAGAAAAAAATATGAAAACTTTAAAAATCATCTTCTTCAAAACTACTGGCCAGATTTTAAAATAAATTGGTACAGATGTTCCTTGGGTCAACCTATTTATCTCAGGTGAGCGATTTAGGGCCATCATGGGCCTCTTGTTCAGTTTCCAGACATTAACTCTGTTCTGGATGGATGGATATTAGTATTAATGATCTCATCAATGATCTCCTCAAGAAGACAGAGTGTCGCGCGAAATATCCAGGTTCGTAACTCAAAGGTCAGGGTCACAATCACAGGTCAAAGGGCATAAAATAGGGTATTTTTCAGTTATGGGACATTAATTCTGTCCTGGATGGATATTTATATATCTTGGTTTCATTGATCCTTTCGGGAAGACGGAGTGTCGTGCGAAAGATCCAGGTTGTAATTCAAAGGTCAAGGTCATAGTATTTTTTGGTTTCCGGATACTAACTCTGTCCTGGATGGATGAATATATGCACCCACTGGCATGTAACTTCATATAAAGACAGAACGTATGAAAGAAAGTGCAGCTTAAAAGACCCATATCTCTTAACTTCAATATATTTTTAATTATTCCCCTTTTTAGCTCACATGAGCACAACGTCCGTCCGTGCATTCAGCATCAACAATTTCTTTAATCTAAATGACATCTCCTCTTAAATCACTGGGCCAAATTTGATGGAAATTGCCTGTGATGTTCCTTGCATGAAGCTCTACTAAAGTTGATCAAATGGTTCTGGTCTGTTGTAAATCTGGGTCACAGGATCTAAAAATAGATTTTTAAAATTAAATCATTAATCTTCTTCTCCAAAACATCAAGGCCTAGAGTTTAGATATTTGGAGTATGGCATTGTTTTATGAACCTATACCAATATTGTTCAAATCATGACCCTGGGGTCAAAATTGGCCCTGCCCCAGGGTCACTTGATTTTACATAGACTTAAATAGGAGAGTCTTTAAAAATCTTCTTGTCAGAAACTAAAAGACCTGGAGTTTTGATATTTGGTATGTAATATGGACCAGTGGACCTGTACCAAGTTTGTTCACGTAATGGCCCTGGGGTCAAAAAATTAACACCGTCCCAGGGATCACTTTATTTTACACAGGCTTATATAAGAAAGTTTAGAAAAATCTTCTTGTCTGAAACCACAAGGCCTGGAGTTTATATATTTGTTGTGTAACATGGCCTTATAGACATCTACCAAGTTTGCTCAAATCATTGCCCTGGGGTCAATTTTGGCCCTGCCCCAGGGGTCACTTGATTTTACATAGACTTAAATAGGAGAGTCTTAAAAGATCTTTCAAAACCACAAGATCATTGATTTAGATATTTGGTATGTAACATGGCTTTGTGGACCTAACCAAGTATTCAAATCATGGCTCTTTGGTATAGATTGGTCCCACCCTAGGAGTCACTTGATTTTATAGCTATGACCATCAGAATTGGACCACAGGTACAGTTCTTCTGCATGGATTTTGTACCTATAATTAGTTCTTATGTGGCTAGAGAGAACAAAAAATTAGCCACATACAGGCCTCCCAGTGAAACCTTTATAAACCTTTAATTTTGTGTAAATCCTTTAAAACCTTTGTGTTAAAAAACCTTTAAAAACATTTAATTTACTCCTAGAACCTTTATTAGTCCCCTACCGGTGTTTTCTTATAATTTTCATTTTCATTTAGAACTTTCTATGACATATACCACTTATTATTATACACTTAACGAAACTTGTAAGTACTCCGATTTCAAACTTGTAGAGAATATTTTCCAAAACATATGCCCAGTAAATATTAAAATGTGCATTGGCTCAATCTGTTGTCCGTTTGAATGATTTTGACGCATAATCAACTCTGTGAAACAATTTTCGTGGAAAGCTATAGAAAACCAAAAATCTGTTATTTTAAATACAACAAATTTATAGACAAAACTTTAGTACTTATAAGTTTCATCTAGTATATAATTAGATAATTTTAAGTTAAAACATTTCCATTATCATATGATTTCCCAATTTTTATTTATAAAAGCCACTGGTTGTAAAAAAAACATCTGGGACATTGGTTCAGATGACTAAAGAAGAAGTTTCTTGTACTGTATCTAGGCTACTTTACATAAATGCTTCACCTATAAAATGTTTTAACCACAGTAAGCTGTGCATCATTGATTGTAAAGTCGGTGAAGTGTCAAGTGAGAAAAGATTTTGAATTTTGCAAGCATTATCATTGATGTCACTAACCACGATGTGAGTAAATTCATATTGTAATAAAATGTGCTCTGCATGAGTTGAACATCTATGGTTAATGTATTTTATATATAGTTAGAATATGGTCTATAATCACTAAAATTGTATGCAGTGTAAATTTTCTTCTCCAGTTTTAGGGAGTCACATGTTTGAAAAGTTTGTGGACTTTCACTATAATTTGTACAAAGTCTGATTATAAAATAATCAAAGGACCGAGAGTCCTAATGTTTCCTTAAGCAAAATCTGAAACAGTAAAGGAGAAAGTCAATTGGCTTGAAATTTGGAACTGTTTATTGATTTTCAACATCAAATGGATCTTGTAGCTAATATATCATTTTACTGTGAGGGCCTAGCACTTGTATTTCATTGAAATACCTTTTTGATTAACTAAGGACATATTACGTACCAGAGGTATGTGAATTCTGCACTTATGTACAATGCACTGCTGGCTTCCGTCACACAATGTCTTCATAGTATTTTCATTCCGATTGCTAATTTTTCCTGCTTAAGCATCATTGTAGAGTTATTGTTCATTATGTGCCGTCACAACCTCTAATAATAAAATGATAAAAATCATACAAAGAAGATTATAGTGCGTTTTCTTCATGCAAAATTTAGTAAAAAAATCACTCGCCTAAACTGGAGCTTGTCATGCAAGCATATGTATCTATTTGTTAACGATGGTACAGGCAGACAGGTGCATGCATAGCTTGCTCGATCGCTAGAGGGCATTGAATTTAGATACCCTGTACTGATACTCCCACGATCAGTTATTATATGTTGCATCACGTAAAGTTTAATCTGTACTGCAAATAGAATAATCAGTAAAATACATTGAACAATGAAAATTTTCATTGAAGAATAATAGAAGATTAACATCATCTGACCAGGAGAACAGGAGAGTGACTGAGTACAAAAGTTAAATTAAAAGAACACATTTCTTAGATCTTTTAATTACCATGTGGCTTAAGCATTATTCTTATGAAAATCTGCCATACACATCCAAATTATGTAGTTCGCCAGAGTGTTGCGAACCTAGCTAGCTTGAATAAAAATTGTATCCTTCATTTTGCCACAGTATGGTAATCTCAGTTACTTTCAACACTTGATTTAAGCTAGAAAATGTTTGTGTAGTATTTGAGATAACTATTTGGATGTGATTGACTTTTATATCAGTCATTTTTAATGGGACAAGGAATGCATGCATTTACATGTAGCCACAGATGATGAAACCGTGATTATCATGCATGGTTTTGTTAAAATTTCATCAGCTTTAAGTGCTGATTGCATCAATTTGGGACATTTACTTGTTGGTGTATTTAACACACACGAGATAATTCTGTTCTAGTTGGATTTATGAACCAGCAGGGAAGAAATGAGGGGTTGATATCTAGGACATCATAATTCTAAAGCAATAAAACCTTACCTGTTGTTAAATAGTACATGTTATCAGTGATAGATAGCACTAAATTTAGGACTCTTGTGCTGTGCTTAGATGAAATACTTTAAAGGGTGACAGCAAAACAAAGGTAATGTAATGTAAAATGTTTGTTAGATGAACTTATGTATGCCATTTTCACACTAAAGTTTTGGCTTGGATTATCCAGGTCAGACAAAAATTCTTAGCCTTCACAGGTTTTTACATGGTTTCCTTATATTATCTCGAAGGCATTCTTGAGTAATAAATTGTTGTATATCAGTCACTGCTGATTTGCTTAATTGTTTATACTAGCCATTATAAAATTCTTTTAGTCAGTGACTGTGACAGTATTTCAGTTGTAAAGACATACAGCAGTATTTCACATTCTGATCAAAATTTGGGGCTCAACTTGGTTTTGATATAATTGGGATCCAATACCTGATGTTTGGAGTCCCGTCTGCATTTTCATAATTGAGTTGTGTGCCTTAAATTTGTCTAAATATATAAACACCTGTATGCTTTTAAAGTCAGATGTATTTTTGAAAAATAGTCTCAGCAATTTTGATACAAACAAAAAAAAAAGTATGAAAAAAATCAAAGACCTTAAGTCGCATCCCAGAGATGCAGGTTTGATATTCCAAGGAATCAAATTCATATTATTGTGCTTAAATTTAGGACACAGAAAATACCTTTTCACATGAAATATAATGTGACCCGACCTGGATTTGAACACACAGTGGTGAGAGGTGATCGAAGGTATAGAAAGTCAGCGACTCAGGTATGCGTTCAGTATGCCAAACTGTATGCAACCGATTGCTTATACAGTCAGCTATGGCGTTACATGTATTAGGACCATATACCATGCTGTTTATTAGTCCTATAAATAAGCCATAGCGTATCGATGTTACTATTTTGTCATTTCTTTGATACGCTATGTCTTATGGCTCGCCGTATACATTGATGTAGCAAACTCCGCGTGAATTCTTACGTGCAACATTTCCATTTATCATAGGCATAAAAAATGGCAATTCACTATGACACAGGCTAGTCATAACCATGACACATGTAAAACATCAGACCATGACACAGTCTAGTAATAACCATGACACATTTAAACCATCAGACTATGACAGGGTTTTCCCTCCTCTTCCAGAGATGAGGGTCATTTTGACCCCCTTACTTTCATAAATGGGGGTCATACTAAATTTTTGGGTGTCATCCATTAAAAAACTACCAAATATTGATAAAATTAAGGGATGCGCAAATTTAGCTCATTATGCACTCAAACATGTCATATTGTATTGTTTTTGATAATAATCCATAAATGAAAAAAAAAACGAAATAATTTCTCACATGTTTTTACGTTGGTAAGCTTTAGGCCTTATTCATATAAAAAAAAATATACATATTTTCAGAAATAAAAATAATCGTAGTAGTGCCCTGTTATATTCATGGGAAATGCATTAAATGATTTAGAGTTGCTAAATAGTGTTCGATGCATTTAGAATTTAGAGACGGACAGCTTATTTTACTAACTTAAAGTCCAGCGTCGAAGCGTTAGGCATCACTATGTGTCGCTTCATGAACTCTGAATTATCAAGTATTTGTCTGATAATGTTATCATCTACAAAATCTTCCGAAAGTTTACTAAAATTGAATTTGCTTCCTTTGTTTAGGATATCGGCTGTCCGAAACCAAGTTTTCGTTTAAAACAATCTTCGATGCAGAAGCGCTTTTGGTATGTTGAAATAAAATTAAAATGTATGAAACACAGTCTTAAATCAGATTGGAACTTTGTCGTGATAATCAATCTAAAGAAAAGGGCTTGATGAAATGTAAACCGGTCTTACCTACAGACTGGTTTTCATTATGTTGGCTGTGTAAGCGATAGGAATCTTAAAAAAAGGCATACCAGTCGACCTAAAAGTGAAAATAGATTTTCAGAAAATCGAGATGTAAACAGACTGAATGTCCGAGCACACTTGCGTCCACTTGGACGCATAAGAATTTATTTTGGGGGTCATTTGGTGAAAAAATGCGACAATGACTCAGGATTTCTGCGTCAAGGAAAACCCTGCCATGACTCAGGCTAGTCATAACAATGACACATGTAAACCATCAGACCATGACACAGGCTAGTCATAACCATGACACATGTAAACCATCAGACCATGACACAGGCTAGTCATAACCATGACACATGTAAACCATCAGACCATGACACAGGCTAGTCATAACCATGACACATGTAAACCATCAGACCATGACACAGGCTAGTCATAACCATGACACATGTAAACCATCAGACCATGACACAGGCTAGTCATAACCATGACACATGTAAACCATCAGACCATAACACAGGCTAGTCACAACCGTGACGCATGTAAGCCATCAGACCATGACAAGGGCTAGTCATAACTGTGCCACAGGCTATATCCATAGGCTGGCAATGACTGGGACAAAGGTTAAGCCATGACTGTGACACAGGTTTACATATCCAGGCTAGTTGAATGCAAATATATTAACTACCCTGTATCATGGTCATGAATATAGCCTGTATAACACTGTTATATAGGCTATATTCATTACCATGATACAGGGTAGGCTGATGGCTGTGATACAGGCTAATCATGACTGTTTAAGGCTACCCTGTATCATGGTCATGAATATAGCCTGTAAATATACAGGCTATTTACATGACCATGATACAGGGTAGCCTGATGGCTGTGATACAGGCTCGCCAAGATTATGACACAGGATTGTCATGGCTATAACACAGGCTACATTTATGACCATGACACAGGCCTGCCTGATGAATGTGATATGACTGTGACTATGACAGTGGTTAGCCATGACAGTGACATTGGAAAGCCAACAATGCAACACAAGTTAGCCATGACTATGACACAATAGAGCCATGACTTTGACACCAGTTAGCCATGGCAGTGATACTGGGTAGCCATGAATGTGCCACAATTAAGTTAGCCATGACCTTGACACAATATAGCAATGCCGTCACCATGACACAAGATAGCCATGACTATGACACCAGTTAGCCATGGCAGTGATACTGGGTAGCCAGTTAGCCATGGCAGTGACACTGGGTAGCCATGAATGTGACACAAGTTAGCCATGACCATGACACAAGATAGGCATGACTAAGACACTGGTTAGCCATGAATGTGACACTTGGTAGCCATAAATGTGACACTGATTAGCCATGACCATATCAATGTTATCATGCAGAAAAAAATATGTTGAGCTTAAAATTAATATTTGATGCTGAAAAAAAAACTGCCATCTTAAAAGGAGTTAATATCTCAACTTACATTAGTTAGATTAACCCTTCTGAAAATAGTGATATATTTAATTGCATAAAAAATTACATGTATAAAGTCATTTAATTGTGTTTTCAACATTGTTGCATTGAAGATCTACAAAATCTGTCATACCAAACATACCTACAGTGTATACAATAAGTAGTTTATTTAAGAACACCGATGGAAGGTCATACAGGACTAGGATGCAGTCTAATTCCATTTGAATAACTCCCTCAAACTATCATACCTAACATACTTACAGTGTATACAACTTAAATAAGTAGTTTATTTAAGAACCCCGATGGAAGGTCATATAGGATTAGGATGCAGTCTGATCATTTGTTTACTTCTCCATTTGAATATCTCCACCTGGAGCTCCCTGTTCATCATAAATGAAGCGTCTATAAATACATGTACCTGCAATTTGATTAAATCTATCTTCTATAGATGGGATATTATTTGAAAGCTGTACGTAACACTACTTCAATTTTTAAACCACTGAGAAACTAAAGCGGATGAAAAACAAATTTCACTTGGAACATGAGATGATGCCTTTCACTGTTACATTATAGATATATGAAGAGTACCAATACATGAACGAAAACTGTCCAGGGTTAGAACATCCACCTGAGAGGTGAGAGGTTGTGGATTTTATCCCTAGCAATATATCATACCAGATTCATAATATAAGAAGTATTGATGGTTCCCTAGCTGCTTGGAGCTCAACATTGCTACTGTATTGTAGCATATAAAATGCAAGCAGGGAACCAAATACCAAACATTTGCATGCGTTATGCTTAATAATGTCAGGATAATGTGGCTCATTGATGTTAGGACAATGTGACTTGATGTCAGGATAATGTAATTTGATAATATGAATCCTGCTTGAAAAGAAAAAAGACGTTAGGGACTTAAGTCCTGTGCATGACTTTTTGGCTGGGGAAATGGTGTCAGTATTGGCACTAAAAAATGGAGAAAGCAAGAATTGTAACAGATTTAATGGAGATTTTAAACATTTTGAATTAGAGCAATTAAATCTCTTAAAATTCAACCTTGGATTATTCTTGCCATGTTGCATGTTTTACTGTTCGTGGGCTGAAAAACAGATGAACACCTGATGAGCCTTTGTGTTGGCTGCCTGATGATACTTGCATGAAACTTGTTTTGAATTAATACTGTGAAATCATAAATTTTCGTGGGACACTAATTTTCGTCAGTTTTATAGATAGTTTTATCCACAAATAATCCCCATGAAAACTTGTTTCTTATATAGACCTCACATTTTTTCGAACATAGGTCCACAAATAAATGTACCCATGAAATTCCCTTAGGTACATAATCAACAAAATTTAATGTCAACGAAAATTAATAATTTTACAGTAGTAAATGATTGAACCAGCACCTCCTCCAGAAGTTGAGTTCCCGACATCAGAACCAACTCTGAGTGACGTAAAGGATATTGTCAAGAAAGCTAGATATGGTTCTGCTCCTGGACCCAATGCCATCCCGTATAAAGTTTACAAGATGTGCCCTCTCATACTGAAACGGTTATGGAGGATCTTTAAGGTGGTTTGGAGGAAAGGGGAAATACCAGAGGCCTGGAAGGAAGCAGAGGGAATATTCACTCCCAAGGAAAGGAACTCTACAACTATCAACCAGTTCCGGACCATCTCTATGCTAAATGTAGAAGGGAAGATATTCTTTGCTGAACTAGCCAGAAGGTGTACGACCTACCTCACAGCCAACAAGTACATCAATACCTCGGTCCAAAAGGGAGGAGTTCCAGGATTCTCCGGCTGTGTAGAACACACAAGTGCCATAACTCAACTAATACGAGAGGCAAAGGCAGGAAAAAAAGACCTTACAGTGGTTTGGCTCGATCTAGCCAACGCATATGGCTCCATTCCTCACCAGCTGATCTACACAGCTCTCCAGCACTACCACATACCGCAGCATGTACAGAAAATCCTCACCAGCTACCTTGACGGGATAAGACTCAGGTTCTCTGTTGGTGACCAGCTGACAGACTGGCAGAAGTTGGAGAAAGGAATTGTCACAGGATGTACAGTTTCTGTGGTACTTTTCATCATGGGCATGAACCTATTGATCAATGCAGCCCTCAGAGAGACACGCGGACCAAAGACGGAATCAGGGATATATCTTCCATCTGGTAGAGGTTTCATGGACGACCTCACTCTAACAACAACTACACATGTACAGGCAAGATGGATGCTAACAGCTCTGACAGACGTCGCGTCATGGGCTAGAATGAAATTCAAGGCCGCAAAGTCCAGATCTCTCATCATCAGGAAGGGCAAACCAACAGACAGATTCTCTCTTCGTGTACAGAATGAGGAGATCCCATCAATTACCAACAATCCAATCAAATGCCTAGGGAAGTGGTTTGATGCAAGCCTTGAAGACAGAGATAATGTCAAAAAACTAGAGACCCAGGTAGAAGAGGGACTGAAGAAGATAGACCTAAGCAACCTACCTGGAAAGTTCAAAGCCTGGATGTACCAGCATGCCTTACTACCTAGGCTGATCTGGCCCATGATGCTGTACGACATCCCAAGCTCAACAATAGAAGCCTTGGAGAGGATCACCAGTCGTCACCTAAGAAAGTGGCTAGGAATTCCACCAAGCTTTTCCAGTGTAGGGCTATATGGAAAGAGCAATAAGCTACAACTCCCGCTTTCATCACTGGTCGAGGAATTCAAGACAGCCAAAACGAGACTGGTACTTACTCTAAGAGACTCCCCAGATGAGCAGATTCGAGATGCTGGTATTGTTACACGTACGGGCAGGAAATGGGCAGTCACAGAGACGGTCGGCCAGGCGGAGAGTGATCTCAGGGACAGAGACATTGTTGGTATAACCGCTGTTGGACGTCAAGGGATTGGTGTGAAGAAAATCAACATGTGGAGCCGGGCAGACCAGAAAGATAGGCGAGCCATGATCCAGGCAGAAGTCAGGAGGACAGAAGAGAACAGGAGACAAGCTAGGGCAGTAGAGATGGGATCGCAGGGGGCATGGACAAATTGGAACACCATGGACAGGAAGCTGACCTGGGAGGACATATGGAAATATGAACCATTAAGACTTTCCTTCCTACTCAGGTCAGTTCATGACCTTCTGCCATCCCCCGCTAATCTTTGCCGATGGGGACTCACAGATGATCCAAAATGCCACCTCTGTGAGCGTCCAGGCACCCTAGAGCATGTTCTTTCTTCCTGTTCCACAGCACTATCTCAAGGAAGATACAGATGGCGTCATGACTACGTCCTCAGAGAGGTGGCTGACTGGCTTGAACAAGAGAGAAAAAAGGAACGCAGGAGTAACTCCCAGAGACAGCACATCAATTTTGTGAAGCAGGGTGAAACTGCAAGCGCTAAGTTCCCACAGAAATCATCAATCCTGGATGGCACAAGTGAGTGGAACATGAGGGTCGACCTAGATAAGAAGCTGGTGTTCCCAGACATAGTGCACACAAACCTAAGACCCGACATAGTACTGTGGTCTGAGACAGGAAAGCGACTCATCGTGATTGAGTTGACAGTACCATGGGAGACCAGATGCGAGGAGGCCTACGAAAGAAAGAACGCCAAGTACACAGAGCTTCTGAACGGCTGTAAGCAACTAGGCTGGCGTACATGGCTGTTCCCGATAGAAGTAGGCGTCAGAGGGTTTTGCGCTCAGTCTGTGTGTCGACTGATGACAGCGATTGGGACTACTGGCAGAGACAGACGGCGGCTTATCCAGAAACTGAGCCAAGCTGCAGAGCGTTCGTCTAGCTGGCTGTGGCTACGACGAGAGGAGACAAGCTGGAAGAAGTAAGCTATCGACGTTCACACCGTGTTGCGGTGGGCCCCACCCTCCATCAGATGTCTATGGTTCAGGGGCGAAACATCGATGACGGAGGGACACCATACTGAAGAGAACGTCGATCAGCAATCTGAAACGACCATGCTTGAGTCCACATGGGACTCGCAACAGTTTCAGACTGTATCATACACATATAGGATTTATAACATTTGCCAACAAGTCAGTAGCATATTGAATAAATTATAAAGATACGTGAATTTCGTATGAAACCCAAGGGGTTTAACTAAAATGATTTGTTGCCCAACTCAGGGTTTATATTACATAATTTATTTTTCCCGCAATGAATTTTTTATTAGCTCACCTGAGCACAAAGTGCTCAAGGTGAGCTTTTGTGATCGCCCTTCGTCCGGCGTCCGTCGTCGTGCGTCGTGCGTCGTCCGTCGTCAACAATTTGTTTTAAACGACATCTCCTCTGAAACCGCTGGACAGAATTTAATGAAACTTAGCAGGAATGTTCCTTGGGTGAGGCTCTACAAAAGTTGCTAAAATAAAGTTGATCCATGAAGAACTCTGGTTGCCATGGCTACAAAAAGAAAAATAATTTGAAAACTTTAAAAATCATCTCCTTCAAAACTACAGGCCAGATTTCAAAATAATTTGGTACAGATGTTCCTTGGTTCAACCTCTACCAAAGTTGCTAAAATTATTCCGATCTGTAAAAAAACATGGCCGCCAGGGGTGGGGCTTATTTGCCTTATATGTATATAGAGAAACCTTTAAACAACATCTCCTCTGAAACCACTGGACAGAATTTGATTAAACTTGGCTGGGATGATCCTTGGGTCAACCTTCACAAAAGTTGCTAAAATAAACTTGATCCATGTAGAACTCTGGATGCCATGGCAACAAAAAAAAAAAAATGAAAACTTTAAAAATCATCTCCTTCAAAACTACTGGCCAGATTTCAAAATAAATTGGTACAGATGTTCCTTGGGTCAACCTCTACCAAAGTTGCTAAAATTATTCCGATCCGTAAAAAGACATGGCCGCCAGGGGCGGGGCTTATTTGCCTTGTATGTATATAGAGAAGAGGCTGTAGACAAGGGGACCCTATTTCGGCATATATTTTTATACTGTGTGCAGAGATTTTATCAATCAAAATAAAAAACTCAAATGGTATTAGAGGGATAAAAATCAAAGGGGAAGAATATATTATGTCACAATTTGCTGACGATACATCATTATTTCTAGACGGTTCAGGGGCGGGGCTTATTTGCCTTATATGTATATAGAGAAACCTTTAAACAACATCTCCTCTGAAACCACTGGACAGAATTTGATTAAACTTGGCAGGGATGATCCTTGGGTCAACCTTCACAAAAGTTGCTAAAATAAACTTGATCCATGTAGAACTCTGGTTGCCATGGCAACAAAAAGAAGAAAAAAAAATGAAACTTTTAAAAATCATCTCCTTCAAAACAACTGGCCAGATTTTAAAATAAATTGGTACAGATGTTCCTTGGGTCAACCTCGACCAAAGTTGCTAAAATTATTCCGATCCATAAAAAAACATGGCCGCCAGGGGCGGGGGCTTATTTGCCTTTTATGTATATAGAGAAACCTTTGAACAACATCTCCTCTGAAACCACTGGACAGAATTTGATTAAACTTGGCAGGGATGATCCTTGGGTCAACCTTCACAAAAGTTGCTAAAATAAACTTGATCCATGTAGAACTCTGGTTGCCATGGCAACGAAAAGAAAAAAAAATATGAAAACTTTAAAAATCATCTCCTTCAAAACTTCTGGCCAGATTTTAAAACAAATTGGTACAGATGTTCCTTGGGTCAACCTCTACCAAAGTTGCTAAAAAAAATCCGATCCGTAAAAAACATAGCCGCCAGGGGCGGGGCTTATTTGCCTTATATGTATATAGAGAAACCTTTAAACAACATCTCCTCTGAAACCACTGGACAGAATTGGATTAAACTTGGCAGGGATGATCCTTGGGTCAACCTTCACAAAAGTTGCTAAAATAAACTTGATCCATGTAGAACTCTGGTTGCCATGGCAACGAAAAATATTTTTATGAAAACTTTAAAAATTATCTTCTTCAAAACTACTGGCCAGATTTTAAAATAAATTGGTACAGATGTTCCTTGGGTCAACCTCTACCAAAGTTGCTAAAAAAATTCTGATCCGTAAAAAACATGGCCGCCAGGGGCGGGGCTTATTTGCCTTATATGTATATAGGGAAAACTTTAATCAACATCTCCTCTGAAACCACTGGACAGAATTTGATTAATCTTGGCAGGGATAATCTTTGGGTCAACATTCACAAAAGTTCCTAAAATAAACTTGATCCATATAGAACTCTGGTTGCCATGGCAACAAAAAGAAAAAAATATGAAAACTTTAAAAATCATCTTCTTCAAAACTACTGGCCAGATTTTAAAATAAATTGGTACAGATGTTCCTTGGGTCAACCTATTTATCTCAGGTGAGCGATTTAGGGCCATCATGGGCCTCTTGTTGATATTATATACTTTGTTAGTTGCAAAGGAGTGTTCTCATGCTTTCATTAATTTGAAATTTTTATTTGTCTGAAATTTATTATATTTTGAACAAAAGTTTAATTTATTATGTGATTTAAATTTAATTTCTGAATTATTGATATATTTCAGGTATTTGCAGCTGCAAACCTGATACATTACTGAAAGAAATTATACCAAACATTTATTTTTTATTTTACCCAATACATTGTACCTCATACAAGGCATCTTTTGATGAATGGTCAAACAGTGTTAAACCCCCGGATTAGCAAGAATCCATTTCAGTTAAAATATATCTGCACAGCAAAGAAAAATCCATTGTTCATTTGACACTATCTTTTTAACTAGGTTACGATCTGACTGAACATTGCCAGGAGTCTCTTCTGAAAATATTACGTTGCCACCATGCAATAGCTAATTTAATATGCTGGCAGTTTGAAATATATCATTATTCAATTTCAATAACGTGATTAATTTTAATTGTGTTTTGATTGTTGACTGCTTTTCAATTCTCCATTAGTGGGGCCTTGTTAATGATTTTCAAGTGTGCCAATTTGGCAGATGAAAAGTGTGTCTTAAATCATCTGTCATTTAGCCATAAAACAAACAAACATTATTAAAATAGGAGGGGCATATTTTAATTAGTGGCAATGGCAGCGCGTTTTTATAAATAAGTCATACCTGTGAAAAATGATTAGTAGAGTCCTTCAAAATATTCACCATGGACCTCTACACACTTTTCCAGCCTCAGAATCTATTCCGAAAATGCATTTTTGAACTGTTCTTTGGGTATACTGTTTATACACTGGTAGAGAGCACTTCTGACGGCACTACGGGTTTCGAACCGGCGACCGCGCAGGCAAGATTTGATGTATGGATTTAACCAAAAGTCACAAGGAGAGGGGTCAGGACTATAAGCGGGATGTGGCAAAACCTCAATTCTCTGCTCCCCTAAATAAGCTTGAACCAAGGCTGACCAGTGCGCAGGTGCATTATCATGGAGTAATTTGAGCCTTCGCACCCCGGATCTTGGGTTCTTTGTAATGTAGTGATTAACTACAGCGGTGAGAATGTGGTCATGGTAAAATGTTCCAGTGACACTACGCCTCTCAGGCACAGCGACACGGGCCACAATTCCATCACTGTCAAAAAATAGAGCGTGCATAACTCTTGCAACGCTCCTGCTACGTAGAGCAACAACTGGGCGATGGCTGTTTTCACCTACCCACATTTTGTTACTGAGTTTATTGTCGGGCTCAAAAAAAATAAAGCCACGTTTCATACCCTATGACAATTTCTCTCAGGTGTCTAGGGTCTCGGTCTTTGAACCTAGTCAATAAGGCTGAGGCTTTTCAACCCGCTTCCTTTTCTGGTCAGAAGTTAGCAAATGCGGGATCCAACGGGCGCACACTTTCCTTAACTTTAACTTTCCTTTCAAGATGGAAAACATATGACGTACTAAGGCCTGATATGTCACTTATCTCCTCCATGGTATATCTGGCATCTTCATCAACTATGGCTTTGACAGTGCTGATGTCTTTTTCATAGGTAGCGGAAATTGGCTGTCCACAGGGAGGCTTATCCTTAACATTAGTTATACCTTCATTACACATTGACACCCACCTGGCAATTGTACGATATGGAAGGGCATTTTCTCCATAAACTAAATCTAGACGCGCATTTACTCATTAACCCACGAATTCTGCAATAAGCTCTTTGCTCCTCTCTCAAATCACAATGCAACTCAGCCATGTTTACAACCAGTATACAAAACCACATGTATTTAAATGACCTGCTAAAATTTTATTGCATGTGCAAATCGTGCGAAAATAGACTGTTGGTTAGAAAAATCAATAATCTTTCCAATGGTATATTATACATGTACTTTCACGTGCAAATCATGGTTAAATTGAGTTGTTGCCACTAATTAAAATATGCCCCCCGTAATTTCTCTTAGTAAAGAAATTATTGCTGAGATCAAGCGGTAAAGATATATGAGTTAGTTTAAATGGTGTGCATTCACCATTAGATCACTCAGAGTATAATACATCAACATCAATGGTGTCAGTGCTTAAATAACTAAAATTTGCAAGGCAGTTCAGAATGTTCTACACTATTGAAAAGTGAAGTTCATTCATTAAAGTTACAACTTTGATATTTCTACTTATTTTGGTATGCCACCATATCACAGAATTTTAAAAAAAAAAAGAAGTTTTTATCATCACTCTGGTGTTGTTGGAGTCGTCATTGTTGTCATGAAAAATTTTAACCTTGGCCATAACTTCTAATCCTTCTGTCATCAAACATCAAATACTCACATACTTGTTCCTATCACAAGGACTACATTCCTAATAAGGGCCATAACTCTTAGGTTCATTTTGAAAAAAATTATCTCCTTTTTTAAAAAAAAAATACAGAGAAAAACTAACTTTGGCTATAACTTCTAAATTATTAATCCTTCTGCCATCAAACTGCACATATTGTTCACTATCACAAGGGTTACATTCTCATTAAGGGCCATACCTCTTAGGTCTATTTTGACCTAATTTATCACCCCTTTTAAAAACAACAACAACAAAAACAAAGAACAACAGATGAGCATTGGCATCTGCATGTGGTGCTTTTATTGGAACCACACTTGATCATCATGTTCTGTCCCCTCCCCTCCCACCCCCAGTCACATCACGTCACACATTTGTACATTACATAAAACAAGGCGGGATGCGCAGGAATTTATTCACTTTGTATAGTGATAAGAGTTCTAGTTTGTTTCAGTCGCTCAATATTACATAGTTGATGATGCATGGCATGAATTTTAAAATAAATGATGTCAGACCTATATGGTCCCATTGGTCAGGAAGCTGTCTTAACCCTTTCCCTCATATAGATCATTTTGACGCTCATAGACCACATAAAGCCTGATCTGCAGAAAACCACAGTTAACCTTACCAATTAATACAAAATCCTCATTCAGACATGGAGCAGCGAACGCTAACTGTCGCCTGCGAGTTACTCGCGGGTGATCGGTTTATGCTGTTTGCATAGTTTCGGGTTTCTCTATGAGGAAAGGTTAAAGAATTCACAGGGACCAGATCATTCATCCAGATTAACTGGTAAAGGCTGCTACTACATATGGTTGAACTTGTATTTATAGAAGCCACCTGTATAAAGCGGTCAACCTGTATTTAGTGGTCAGTTTAAATATAACCAAACTATAGCACTTTGTTATGATTAACCTTCACTTAATTAGCAGTCACCTCTGTTAAGCAGTCACTTTCTCTTGTTCCCTTGACTGACACCTTGAGACAGGTTGACTGTAGATCTTTGTTTCTAGTTATTGGACCTGGTATTTCTGTGGTTGCTAGATATTCTTTTCTAGACATAAGCAATAAAAATGGATTTATTGTGAATTAACTGCCCCTGGTGGCTGAGTGGTTGGAGTGTCGTGAGTTTGATCCCTGGCCGCGACAAACCAAAGTTGTAAAAAATGGTACTGTTATAGCTCCCTTGCTTGGTGCTCAACATATAAGGGTATTTACAGGATTGGTTGGCCTGGTGTCAGGATAATGTGACTGGGTGTGGTATCATGCCACATGTCTACAGTGTGATGCTACAGTGTGGTAGCACTATACATGTATCTGTCTCAAATAGACATTGTCTCCAAATGACTGAAATACTGTTGGTGGGATGTTAAACCCAACAAACAAACATATTGTAAATTACTGTGCTATTGATATGATGAATAAACAATTCTAAATATTCACACAAATTAATTATCATGTTTGAAAAGATAATTGATTTAAACATTTGGAAAATTTAAAGATATTGAATGGAATACATGTAAATGCCTTGGGCACCTAGGTTAATGGGCAGGAACTCTGCTGATCTTTCTGCCTGCTGATAAACGCAAATGTCCTTGGTATGTATATGTTTCTGTCTATACCAGAAACACAGGAAGGAAACTTATAATCTAGTCAGAGTAGCCACTATTTGAGCATTTGCTGAAATCTGTATTTTTCTTCATGCATTTTCAGGATGGGGGACAGCCAAGTGATTGATTCTGTAAAGGATTACTATGGGAAGGAGCTGAAGGCAACAAAGGACCTGAAAGTGGCAGCATGTACGACACTGACAGGGCTGGCACGGAGCAAGGAGGTCAGACAGGCCATCGCCGACGTTCACGAGGAGGTCAAAAATAGGTCAGGAGTTTTACATAAATCTATCCTATCATGAAGAAAAATATTGTTTGGACATAAAAATTTGCTCCCTTTGATCGAATTTTCATTGTTTGTTCAGGGTTTGTCATTTTAAAGTCCATGCATAACTCCTTACATTTGTTGTTGACAACCCGATCTTTGGACTAGGTACAGTACAGTACAGCAGCTGCTGCATTGTCTGGACCTCATTTATGTCAAAAGTTGTGAAAAAACAATATTGGAATTACCCCCAGCTGACTTATCCTGTTTCACTAAATGACATAAAGCGTCATAATACAGTACTTATTGAGTTAATTATCAACCAATGAAAATGCAACTTATAAATGCAATACTCTCTAACAATGGCTTGAAATCATGTAAACAGAAAAAAAAAATGTCGAAACCGGTAGCTGTATAAAACAGCCTATGTGACTGGTTTTAAATACTTGATGTGACCAATGAAATGACGTAATTTGACACACCCTAAAATGACTAAATCCAGTCGTAAAATCCCACGAACTATAGATGATCTATGGATTGCCCATGGGTATTTGACGATGGTGAAAAAAGTGCTAATATTAGATATTATTTTAAACTTTTTCTTCTTTTAACATGGACTCTTAAATTTCTGTAGAACTTCTTGCTTTGTTATGACTCCCAAAGACTTCTTGCTTTGAGAAGTTTGTGTTGAACTATAATCATTTTGCACAAATGGTCACCTTGTTGCTGTCTACCATAATTGCTAAATAATGCTGATCCCTTGAAAAATGAGGTCCTTAGGGGGTCAGCTAGTTTCCTTGTATACTCTTAACATTGAAAAATTAAAAAAAAATCTTCTTCTATGAAACCAATGAATCAAATATCATTTTGCACAAATGGTCACCTTATGGCTCTTTACCATAACTGCTAAGATATGTCTGATCCTTGAATTTGAAATCTGTCAACACTAGAACCTACATTTCACATATATAAGTGTAATACAGGATACTATATATTGTGTAAGATTTACCATATTTTCCAACTTTGGTACAGGTACTATGGATGTGGCCTAGTTATTCCACAGAAGTTGGAGGGCATGAAGCTCCTTGACCTTGGCAGTGGCAGTGGGCAAGACTGTTTTGCTCTCAGCAAGTTGGTCGGTCCAGAAGGCCATGTGACTGGATTAGATATGACAGATGAACAGGTATGTTAACCCTTTACCTCATGAATATTCATGTTCAAATTCATGACTTGATGAATATTGATTTACTGAAATTAAAATGATATATATATATGAAGTCATGATTTTTTCTTTGCCACACAGACTTTGTAGAAACTGAGCTACAATACTGACAGAGGAAACCCTGATCAGACAGCTCCTGCACAAGAACTATAACTCTAGCTCATCTAATTCTTGAATCATCCCCCATTGTTGATTTTGTTGCATAATTTTAA
>CM037777.1:76993684-77043684 GCA_021229015.1 Solen grandis
GCAAGTTTCAGCTTTATTGGGTCAAGGTCACAGTATGAAGTAACATGTCATATTTATATAATGCGAAAATATTTCATGTTTGTTTATTAGTCCCCTACAGATGTTTACACAAGAGGGAACTGTAAGTTTGCCCTCCTTCATTCTGTCTATCCGTTCATTCAACTGTCAGATCAAAATTCTGGTGGTGATAGTAATGAAATAAGTCAAAATGTGCATAACCGTTAGATGTCTTGTGTTTTGCAAGCAACAACAGACTTGTTTAATTTTAAAAAGTGCTTATCCATTCGTCTAAGGTAGTTCAATTTCATTACTTTTCTTCGGGCGTATATTGCCCGCTCTCAACGAAGCTCTTGTTTCACGGTTGATTTAATGAATGATACAAATTCAATCTCGCTCTTAGTGATGTACAATTATCTCTAATATTACACACATTTATGTTTTGAAAATGTTGGGCGTATATATATTTTCTGCAAATACATATTTTCACCCCCCAATTCCGGTAACTCTTTTTACCGGAATCCCCCTATTTACCGGAATCTACCGGAATCCACTTAGATTTTACCGGAATCCACCTTATTTTCATGTCAAATAAAGCATATTTTGACTTATGTTATTGAAAGTACCTAAGAAAATGTGATCACATAAATGCCAACTGCATTTAGCGTTTTTGTTCTTTTCCTAACGGACATTTGATGTTTTTGACCGACTAAGTGGATTCTGGCATGAAGTCATCCTCGTGGTTTTGAATGAATATTTCATCTGATCTTCGTAATAATACTAATAAAAATTGTCATATCCTTTTCATTGCGGGGTGCAATTAAAATCCGCTACCAAATACTACCTTAACGATGACCGTAGGAGGTTAGTAGTTTATACAATTCATACGTATGCTGTGATAAAAATAGATACTTTCATTTTTTCGTCGTTTTTGAATTATAGATTTATAGTAAAAAAAATGTGTATGGGCAGAAAGATAAATGAAATGCATGGATATTGTATATTCCTCAACAACATTAAGGAAATAATAAACTCCATCTTTTACTCCATAAAATGTTTATGTTGTGCAAGATGCACGTTACGGTTACATGTTATAAGCAACAAAAGATCACTCATCAACGAAGAGGTCAACCTCCTATCTTCCTTGGTCCCATATTTATTTTGAGGAAGTTCTTAACAGCATTAAGAAGTTAAAATGTGGTAAATCCCAGGGTAGTGATGGTATAGGGGCAGAGTTTTATAAATCATCTGCAAGCCTTATTGCTCCTTTTTTGTGTAAGCTTTTCAATAAAATATTTAGTTGTGGTATTTTCCCTGACATCTGGCGAGACAGTATCATAGTACCTGTACACAAATCTGGTCCGAAAGATAATCCGTCTAATTATAGGGGTATATCTTTAATAAACATTATGTACAAGATTTTTTCAAATATTATATATGATAGACTTTGTAAATGGTCTGAACATTTTGAGAAGATCGATGAAGCGCAAGCCGGGTTTCGAACCGGGTATTCAACAACTGACAATCTATTTAATCTGCAAAGCATGGTTCAAAAGTATATATGTAAACCGGGGGGTAGGTTTTATGTTTTATACATAGATTTTAAAAAAGCCTTTGATGGTCTTCCGCATAATAAACTGTTAAAAAGTATAAATAAAAGCGGGGTTCGGGGTAATTTATTTCGTGTTCTATTATCCATGTACTCTAAACTTCGTGGATCAGTAAGAATTAGTCAGAATAAAATCACAAATAATTTTGAATGTAATATAGGGACAAGGCAAAGGGACATAACTAGTACGATAGTTTTCAATTTATACATAAATGAATTAGTTCCCTTTCTACGGAATGAAGGTCATAGAGGAATTTTTATAACTAATCAAATCTCAGATATTATATGTATTCTCTTCGCGGATGACGTTGCTAATTGCGCGGACACAGCAGTTCAACTGCAGTTACAACTTAATTCTATTCATAAATTTTGTGAGCATACCGGGATGTCAATAAATGAAAATAAAACAGAAATAATTGTTTTTAGAAACGGAGGCCCTTTAAGGCCTTATGAAAAATGGTTCTTTAATGGTTCACCAGTTAATGTTACATCTATGTACAAATATATGGGTTTAATTTTTACACCTAAGTTGTCATGGACAAAAGCTAAAGAAAAACTTGCTGCACAAGCTAAAAAATCTATATATGCTATTAAATCATACCAACGGATGTTTGGAAAATTCTCTCATACAGATTATTTTAAATTATTCGATTCAATGGTTAAGCCTATTTTAACATATGGGGCGGAAATATATGGAACTGAAATCTCAGACATTCTTGAGCAGATGCACACCCAATATTGTAAAGATTTTTTGGGAGTAAATAATTATGTAAATGATAATGTTGTATTGGGTGAATGTGGAAGAACTCCTCTATATATTGATCACTATGTCAAAGTTATAAAATACTGGTGTAAGCTTATTTGTATGCATGACCAAAGATACCCAAAAAATTGTTATTTAATGTTGAAAGGACATGATGATATTGGAAGAAAAAACTGGGTCTCATCAGTTGAACATTTACTTTTTGAATACGGTTTTGGCTATGCGTGGCTTTCTCAAACTATCGGTAATGTTAATTTATTTATTCTTAATTTTAAACAAAGGTTAATTGACTGTAATTTTCAAAATTGGCATGATAGGATTCAAACCTCATCACGATGTGATACATATAAATATTTTAAATCTATGTTAAATCCTGAAAAATATCTTAATATTGATATGCCTTTTTATGCAAAAAGATCTCTAGCTAGATTTAGATGTTCAAGCCACAAATTATCGATTGAAACGGGGCGACACTTAGGGGTTCCTAGAACAGAGCGATTATGCAGATTTTGTTTTCAAAATTTCAATATAAGATTTTTGGAAGATGAATTTCATGTATTTTTTGTTTGTCAAAGATTTAATGGGGAAAGACAAAAATATATTTTACAATGGTTTACTGGAGAATGTAATTTTCAAAATTTTTGTAATCTGATGAAATCTGAAAGTGTTGATAAAATTAAAAATATTGCTTTTTATATTCATGAAATATTGAAATGTAAGGAAAATGATAGATGATTTTTATAAGATTTTTTTTTTTTTTTTTATAAATTAAATTTGAGACACAACCAGTTTTGTATATATGTATTCTCTGTTTGTATTTTGGGCCGGTGGCCTTTATGTACACAATTAATAAAATGTTATGTTATGTTATGTTACACGACAACAGCGATTTCGAATCATTTTCTCATTTCCTTTTTCAACTGAAACTCAAACTACATGACGTACCTCACTCTAAATCGGTTATCAGATCAATCGAGACTGTATTTCCTGAATCGACGCACGTCCTCAGTACACGTCACCTTCAAGAGAATACACAACATTTTTTGACAGTGACAAAAACACAAAGGTCACAGGTCATGAAAAAAAATGGTGAAGGAGGGCTGACTGACGCCGACGATTCCATATGTTATGACGAACTTGCCAGCGAGATATTTGGCGAACTAAGTGACGTATCGACAAAGTTTCAGGCATACTTCCATAAATGACTGGCACCAGTTATTAAACGAAAGGTTAACGACCCAAGACAGAATGACAAGGTTATAAATCAAAGCGCACAGTGCGCTGAGAGACGGCGACGGGATTAACATTCTAAACCCAGCGTTTCTGAAGTTATTGAAGCAATCACATGACGACAAAAACTCCACCGCTGTTGCTACAGAGGTTCTGTTTGTGACATAATAATCCGGAGTAAAGGTCATGAACCTTTCATTCATAAAGAGCTGCATACCTTAGTAGGTCATTCTCTTTCTCTTGTACTAGCGAATTCTATCTGTTGTTTTGTATGTGTAGAAATTGACCAGGTATTTGATTATTTAAGATACTAGAATGTTTGCCTATCTATTTCAAAGTTAAGAAATGCCCTGGGAGGAACCTAACTCGCCATCATGCAAAACATTGTGTGGACTACTTTAGGTCAATTACATACATACGGAGCACTACTTTTTCTTGTTACAGGAGTAGATCTTCATGTACGTAAGATGGGTTGCTGTTCTGGTTAAGAAATGTCACGTATATTTTTTTCACGCTTAAAATTGATGCTTCCAGTGCAAAATAATGGCAAAAGAAAACATGTTAACAAACAGTAACACACTAAAAGCGGTTACGGTTATGATTTAAACGCCTGTGTAACATATTCCACTCGTATTCGTTAGTGCAGAATCGCATTGCATGGATCCGCACTAAGCGCGGAGAGGTACAGTTAAAAATGTTGTGGAAAATATGCAAATTAGCAAGGCCTGGTTTCGATTTTCAGCATAAGACGGCTTATCGCCGTCTAAAAACTGGACAAATAATAACTGTGAGTCTATGAATCACGTCCTGAAACAAACGGTAGATTGGAAATCTAAACCTCTACCGAAATTGGTTACCTTGATACACGACTTAGTGAACGGACAATTCAGAAAACTACGACAAAGCGGAGACTACAGGTTAACAGAGACGTTCAGATATTTCGAAAAAATTAAAAACAGACTGATTAGGATGACTGACAAACAACGAACGAATCATTATATATCCGCCCATTTTATGTTTTGTTGTTATTCCGTTTGGATTTGAAGTTTCCAATTACTCGTACAATTGGTAAAACAAACATAATATGCTTCAGAGCCTCGTTTCTTAACTTACGATGTCGATTCCGGTCTACCTCAGTATAAATAAAATGGTATATAGTAGGCCTAACATGACAGTCAAAATACAGACAAAAGCTATATCAAAAGTGTTTTATTATAACTGTCATGTTTAATGAACAGATTTGACATAACATTTTTGATGTTTTGGCGAATCAAAGGGAATTATCAGTATCTTCAATAATGCCACGTGACGCCTGTATGGAGTTACTGATCATAGTGAGCCGCGTGACAGTTGACGCGTGTACAGTATTTCACCTTGCGGCACGCTTTCGGTAATTGGATTATCACCTTTATCGAAGTTGACACGGCACATGCCACAGTGGTCATGCCAATCACCCCAGGTGTGCATGTATTTTTATATTTATTTATTTCAGTCTCATTCATGTACAAAACAATTAAAGAGAAAATCATAAAACATGAAAATAGCACATGACCATTCATAATTTGAATTACAAGAGACTTTTTTAATACATTTAGGTGAACATTAAAACTCAAGACATATTGTACTGATATTAACATCATAAAATGTATAAAACAAATAACAGAAGCCTACCTAATAAATAAAAAAAAAAAACATATATAATTAATTACTTACATAGATAAAATTGACGACGTTGAAGAATATTAAAACAGGTTTTGGCACATTGTCTGATTAAACGTTGACTAGAGAACAATAAAGTGAATTTGTTTGCTTTACTAAGATTCATAAAGTTAGGATAAAATGCATTTGCTTTATAATATAAATCTGATCTAAAATCATCATATAAAGGACAGTCTAAAATGACATGCATTTCGTCTTCAACTACGCGACAGAAAGGACAGTGGCGTTCATCCAGTCTCAAATTCTCATATCTACCCGTTTCAATACGTATTGGGGCTACCCCACACCTAAATTTGCATAAAGCTGATCTATGCCTAGGGGGTAAGATCATTTTGCAATACTCTTCAGCAGAGTACACCTGCTTATAGGTCCTGTAGGTCCTTAATTTATTTTGTTGCCTGATACACCAACTGGGCTATTGATTATACGAGACCACTCGGTTATGTAATTCTCCATGACTGAGGCTTCAACTTGGTTAACAAATGACGATTTGGGTATAGGGTGCGAAAAATTACAAAATGTGTCAAGCCTAAGATCACTTAATTGTTTTTTAATAGTATGAAACCAGTTTTTAAGGTTACTTGATTTAGACACAGACCATAACGCAATACATTTATTTATTCGTGATGAGTTAGTATGGGACAGACGGGTCAACTGCATAGCAATAGACTTCTACTGTCGAACCACAGGGGGGACCCATCCCATTTCTCCAGATACGGCAGCATTTGGAGTATATTTTCCCACCCCAAGGAAAAATCTCATAGCACGGTTGTGGACAGCATTTATGCAAGAAAATGACATATGACCCCAAACAGAGGACCCATACGCAATCACCGGCCAAACCAATGAGTCATACAGTTTTGTAAAAACATTATAGGGTACTCCCCCAACCAGTTTGCATTTCTCTATCAGTAGACCCAATGCTCGACTTGCGCTCTGTGCCACCATCCTTGCTGTAACATTAAGATCAAGATGCTCTTGTAATACTATGCCTAAATATTTATATCTATCAATATAAGTTAATGTATCTTGTCCACAATTAAAAACAAAGTCTGATCGTGTTTGAGATTCAGGGCGAAAATGTACAATATTACTCTTGCTAGGTTTTTTTCAATCATGCAAACCATTTAACAAAATCTGTAGGTCCTTTTCATTTTCAGCCATTAAAACAATATCATCGGCATACAGAAGTATACAAACACTCTCATTATCAATGGTGACACCAACGTTAAACGATTTTAAAAACACAGCTATGTCATTAATATAAAAGTTAAAAAATATCGGCGATAACCCACAGCCTTGCCGTAAGCCACACTGCACATCGAACCACTCTGTAGTAAAAGAATTAATTTGGATACATGAGGCTACACATGAGTATAAAGATTTTACAGCGCTTAACATTCTACCACAAATACCAATATCTTGCAGTCTTTTCCACAATTTAGAACGATTGATTAAATCATACGCTTTACGAAAATCGATGAAAGCAGTAAACGTACTTTTCTTCAATTTCTTTCTTGTATCAATAAGATTGACAAGAGATGAAATATGATCTATTGTACTCCTTTTCTTTCTAAAGCCATTTTGCTCATCAACAATAATGTTATTAGCTTCTGACCAAGTGCTAAGCCTGTCATTCAATATACTGCAGTACAGTTTATACATGGTACACGTCAACGCTATTCCTCTGTATGATAGAGGGTCTCTAGCATCAGCAGTTGACGATTTAGGTATAGGATGGATGATACATTTATTCCATATAGAAGGTACAATACCCTTATTAAAACAAATATTAAATAAAACATGTAAAAACATAGCGGTTGCATTATTTTTTAGCACCTCCGAAGGGATATTGTCAATACCTGTAGCTTTTCTAAGCTTAGCTCTGTCTAAGGCTCTCTTAACTTCTAAGATAGAAATATTGTCATTAAATGGCTGTTGCATAACATTATCCTCAGTCCTTAGATCAAGATTTACATCCTGATTAAAAAAATTCGTAGGAATATTATTAAACAAAGAACTAAAGTCTTGTTTCCATTTAGACAGTATATCATCTAAAGATGATGAAGTGGATCCATCCTCATACACTACTTGCATAGGTATATTTTGACCTTTACTCTGGCCAATACCAATCTTACCAATTGATTGCCAGAATTTTGACTGATCAACATTACAATCAGATAAAATATCACTTTGCAATGAATACCAATAATAACGTTTAGCTTTTTGCACTTCGCGGTCAAAGCATTTCCTAGCTTGTACAAAGTCAGCTTTAAGCTTCGATTTTTCATTTCTACATAAACATTTTAACCACAACGGCTATTGAAGTCTCCACATATATAAATTAAACCCCCACTTTGGAATGTATAAATATTAGCTAACATACTTTCATAAAAACTATTCACATCAAATTGCCTCGAAGAATTCTCCGGTGGTAAATAGCAAACACAAGGTAGTAAAGTAAAATCGTCATATTTATGAACCATTTTAAGCCACAGAATACCTTCACTGGTAGCATCTAAAATAGAAATACGAAAGTTATCACATACAGAATTACGTATCAAAAACCCTACCCCACCAGATCCAGTTCTGGCGTTACGATGTATTTGTTTACGGTTATGACCAAACCATTGATAACCCTCAATATTCACAGTATTGTTCTCAATCAAATGAGTTTCAGCTAGAGCTAATATGTCAAAGTCATTATTTACAATACACTCTTTACGCAAGGTAAAGTTATCAGAGTTACAATCCATATTAAAACCGCGGACATTCCAAAACCCGGCTTTGTACTAATGATTGGTAGATCCGCCTCTGTACTGACCACCACCGTGTCCCCGCCTGCCGGTCCTGCCGCGAGCGCCACATTGCCGGCGATCGCCACTGCTCCCGTTGCCTGGACGGTTGACACCACGGTTGTCACTGCGGTTGTCCTGTCGTCTCGGACTGTATCGGTTCGAATCCAGCTCATTGAGATTGTCTCTTGGTCTCTCCTCGTCCTTTCGGATAACTCGAGCGCCTCTCAGAGCAAGCCCATGATGCTTTAATGAGCCTAGAATTACTCGAAAGTTATTAGCCATCATTCTCTCCGCGTGTGTCCCTATATTGTCGACTAGAAGATAAGGCATTCTTCCCCACCATCACTTTGCGCTTATCTTCATGTGAACTGAAAGTTGCTATGACAACTCCTGGCTTATTCACTCCAGACTTCTTTCGCTCAGCTTTAACACAAGAGACATCTGACAGTTTAAGTCCATCACGAATCAGAGCGTTAACCTTAACTTTTGTATTTTCACTAGAAGATTCCGGAAGGTCTCTAATTACCACATTCAATGACAAATCTGGTTTAGTCAGGGATGAAGACCTGCCGGTCAAATCCTGAATTTTACCATTAATTTCTCCCAGGTCTTCTGCAAGTTCAGCCTTCAAATCTTCTTTAAAGGAAACAATATCCGCTTCAAGCTTGGTTCGAATCTTTGTCATCTCTGAGTTTACACGCTTATCCAACAGTTGTGCTACTTTGTTAGAAATGCGCTGTTCCAAGCCAGACTTGTCCATACGCTCACTCAGTGCACTAAATTGCATATGAATGTCAGCAGACAACTGAGCTAACAATTGCTCAACGGTTGGAACAGTACCAGAACTATCAGGAGATGATGACACAGGCTTTTTCGATATCAGCGAGCGTCTGGCCTTTGCCGTTATACGCGCCTTCTTTGCATCAGCATCCGAGGTACTAGGCTCAGAAGCGTTACATTTCCGTCCCGTATGTACTGGTGTAGAAACCCGTGTGGCTTGTTGCGACGACATAATAGAGTCCACATATTCAGCTGCCCCCCCCCCCCCCCCCATATCCGAGCCCATTACACATGAACTGGCCATATCGTCTCTCTCGAGCGCGCAAATCAAGCGTGACGAAATCACTGGTGTAGGTCAGCTATGCACCTGTGTGTCTATTATATTGTAATCTCAATACCTGGCAGGTACCGATAATTGGTCTTCGGTAACAATAGACGTATACACTGTACTATTAGTAAGAATCGCTCAAGTGTGCAAAATTTACACCATCTATCGGTGGCAAATAGGAAAAAAAAGAAAAGAAACTCACAGTTCAAAACATCCAAAATCCTTCAAATATACACCTTCTCCTACTAAACTGAATATCCAGTCACAAAGCATATATCCACACTATCAAGTTTGTAAGTTTTCAATTCCCTACACTTCGCAGATTTCACAAAAATACGTAAATATCCGAGAGCTCAAAAATCCGTGGCTCCCACACAGAACACGCATGTATGTATAATATCAAATACAAAATAATCTTGCGTTTGTAAGTTTATGGAACCGTACTAATTTGTTTTTATATTTTATATGGGTATTATTAAATCGCGCCAGTTATATATCTACTTATGAAAACATCATTTCTCATAACCATATGAGAGAGAGAGAGGGGGGGGGGGGGGTGAGAGAGAGAAAGAGAGAGAGAAAATACAATGCAATTTCTAGTCAAACAACAAACAAGGAAAAAAAACTATGTACATGGCTTTTAGGTTGATACCGGATAATACACGGTGAAGTGATACTGCCATTTTGTTCGGTAAACAAAATTATAAATAAAACCCAACCATAGGCAATTATAAGACGAAAATGATATGACATGTAAGTTTAAGATGATAAAACAAAAATATTAATCTTGAAAAGTTACCAGGTCCGAATCGGCCGCTCTATAAATAGCTAAGTCGATTTCGTACAGTAAACGACAACACAGGCCTACGTCAAATGTCATTTAAAAACAGATAAAAAGGTATTAAATCATAGGTATTGTTCAATTATTTTATGAAATATGAACTAAATTCCTATGACATATATAGCAAATACACAAATTGATATTTGATTAATGTATATCCAGGCGACAGATGCAACGTGGCAGTCGAAGGCCACACGGTAAACCAGAAGCTACTGTAGATGACAAATCAAATGACTAAAATTCCGATATTTATCATATAGAAGTTAAAAATAACATTAACAACTCACATTAAACATTTAAATGTGTACATATTTATTTGGTTTCAGTATATTATAATAAGCGATGTAATTGCAAGATCGCACAAAACCTAAAATGGGGGTGTGCTTATATCAAACCTATATATGTGGTGTTATATATAATACATATACACAACATAAATTGGTCTTATTTAGTATTGCATTTAAATCGGTTTTGTTAAAAAAATTATCAAATCATTTTCTACAAACTATATCTATATGATTTAGTATTGTATTTAAAAAATATCCTATTCTTGCAATGTCACAACACAACAACGGATGTGTTCCGGGATGTTAACCGAAAATAAACATACAATAATCAAATTTAATCTTTAGTTTATGCCCCCCCCCCCCCTCCAAAAAAAAAAGACAATAAAATGTGCACGATTCCATTTTTATTCACGTATGCTATAATGAATGATGCTCATTCAATCTCGCACTTAGTGATGTACAGTTATCTCTAACATTAAAAAACATTTGTTTTTAGGAAATGTGCAGCGTATATATATTTTCTGCGAATATGTATATTTCACCCCCGCAAATTGGTAAATGCAGTGTGTGATTTCTGGCTTAATTGATAGGTAATGTTTAATTATCATAGGAAATAAAGACTCAGTGCCAATGACTGATATAGCCAGTATATGATATACAATGTAAATGAATGTCACTTAATAGTATGCAACAGATCTATTCGTTCGTTCATAAACAACACAAATTGAAATAAAGTCAATGTTTATCCAGGAGATACATGTAGATGCAAAGTGGTAGCCGATGTCCACGGTACATCAGAAGCAAGACTAGGTAATTAAACTAATGGCTAAAATTCAAATACGTATAGAGCAGCAGTTAACGATAACATTTAAAAGTATTTACATATCAGCTCACTTACATTTACCCAAATTTAATTTAAGGGTTCACACTAACATTAACAACTCACACTAAACATTTAAATGCGTACAAATTCATTGGTTTAAGAATATAATAATGAGCGATTTTATTCAGTCTTGCAAGATCGCACAAAACCTAAAAAGGGGATGTGCTTATACCAAACTAATATGTGGAGTTACATTTGTAATAGGGCATATAAGTCTTATTTAGAATTGCATTTAAATCGGTTTTGTTAAGAAATTATGCTCAAATCATTTTCCAAATTATATAGAATTTCATTTGAAAAAAGATATCATATTCTTGCAATGGCAACACAACAACAAATGTATTTCGAGATATTAATCGAAATAAAAAACATGCAATTATCGAAATCTAAATATAAATTTATGAAAATACTTAAGACAAAAAATGTACACGAGTTCATTTTCTTTTCAAGTTTGCTATAATGAATGATGCAATCTCAATATGCGCTTAGTGATCTGCGTACAATTTAACAATTGTTTGTCTAAAAATGTGCAGCGTATATATTTTTCTGCGAACATAAATATTTTCCCCGCAATTCGATAAATGCAGTGTTTGATTTGTGGATTAATTTATAGGTTATGTTTGGTTGTTATTAAAATATAGGCCTAATCCAATGTCAGATATAACAGGTATATCCCGTAGAATGTAAATAAGTGACACCCAATTTTTTGCAACAGTGTTCATTTCATGTCCGCTCATATTGTGGCTATGAAGGCTCTAGTTTGTTACTCGCCGATATCCCTTTTCGTTCATTTGTTCGTATACAATGCAAATTGATACTCAATTGAGACAGTGACGTCATGGTGCCAAAGCTTCCGTGAACGTCACGCACAATAATGCGGCATCAATGGTGTTTTCGACATGTTTGGGGCGGCCAAAAGTGTCAATTTAATGTCCATGATAAGACCCCTAAACATAATATACTTTAATTAGTCAAATGGTCGCAATGAGCATTGAAATCAACTTCTTCTTTTATAATTACGTGTATCATCCTAAAATAATTATGATGATAAACTGTCCAAATGCTAATGATACCTAATACGTATATTTTCTTTAAGTCCATTTAACACACGCAATCAGTGTTACAAGCTATCACTGTTTTTTTGGATACTTTCAGCTGGTAGAGTATTGCTATAGATCTGTTTGAAACACTTTTTTCCCCTTTCGATTTTTTGCTAGTCTCCAGCGGAATCGTGGCGTTACATCATTGTGTATCTGCACGACGTACCAAATGGACATCTTTTGCTGGTTGTTCCCCGTTGTCCTGTGGTGTTCTCGTAGAAAAGCGGTCAGGTATTCGCTTCTCTATCTCTCCGGAAGTATTCGATGATGGCCCTCTGTTGTCTAGCGAGCTTTAGAACGTTAGAGTGATTTTCCGTCTCAGAAGTGCACAATATTTGTGTAACGTAAGCGTACGGTAGCGTCTTTTTCTTTGTGTCGTATAACAGGTGTCCTAGTGTCAATATTTCCGTGACATCAAAATTGGAAGTGTCGTGGGTAAGTTGTTTGTTATTTGAAATCGCCTCAATCTCTGTCACAACTGTTCTCAGCACCTCAAATGTGATAAATGCACGTGCCAGCGTTTTCTTTGGCGTAGTTTTGTGAGGCCAATCAACCGCCATACCATGGCGCACATTTTAGAATAAATATCAATGTTATTCCCCTGTTGCCCACCTCCTGCTGTTCAAAGACGCTTGGCAATCAAATACCCACAGCATATTTCATCTCGTGCTATGTCGCTGATCAAGTTACACGCGCAACTCGACAATTTTTGACAAAACATTTGCACAAATGCTATAGTCCATTATAGTTTCTTGTATGTCCCAAATCTGTCAGTTCCATGATATGTAAAATACTTGATGCGTACTGTTGAGGCCTAGTACTTGGCGGTCTAGAAGTGTTTAACCCGAAAGCAGGTTTACTAGAAGCGGAATCAGTTTCGTGTTCTCTATTCTCCTGCATGTAGTTTGTTCACGTTGTTGTGACATTCCATACTGACCACTGAGATTCTGCTGCCAACCATTTCGGACTTTCAACCAAAACTGAGAATCATTAAGTTGTGTCGTGTTTATTCCCCTTGTGAAAAGATCTGCAGGATTGTCTACCGTAGGACAATTCTTCCAGATATTGTCACTAGTGATTCACGAATTTCTTGAACACGGTTAGGTACAAATCTCTGCAGTTTTTGTTGTTAATGCCCCCATTCGTTCAAGTCGGGACAGTGTAATCTGCTTCAGCGGGGCGACGCAATCTTTCGCTTTAACCAGTGAAAAGTTGTCTCCATTGCTTAGGTATAACCCTGCATAATATGATTTTGTACACGTATCTACAAAAATATATAGCTTGCTGTCAGCGGAATTGTGGGATCCAAAGATAGGGAAATAAGTTCTCGGAAGCATGATTTCTGTCGCTGTGGACAAGTCGTCTACAAGGATTTCTAAACATGTTGTGTGTCAAGGGCTAGGGGCAGGTCCAAGTCATATTTCTTTTTTTCACAGATCTTGAATCATGAGTTTGGCGCGTACAGTGACCAAACTCAACTGACCGAGTGGGTAAAAAAGTCTTGAAGATTTTAGCTAATTAAAACGTTTGGTCCATTTCTTGGAGAAATAAGCTTATTTTGTAAATGACAATTTATCTTCATATGTATCCCAACTCAACCCGAGAATTTTAGCGGTTGTGTCGGATTGAAGAACGCCGTCTGTTGCTGCCATAATTTTCAAAGCATCGCTGCTAGACACCCATAATCTGAAATTGCCATTATGTCACGCTACTCCTGGAAGTATTGTTGTAAGTCGGACTCCTGGTCAAAGTAATACAAAATATTGTTTGCATACAAATTTTGTTCCAAGATGTTGGCAGACGGCAGGTGCTTGTTGTTGTTGATATGCTTAAGTAGCGTTGCAATGAGGATGAAGAGTGAGCAAACCACATTAAAACGGTACGTCACTAACAGGCTACTAAGATCCGCTGGGTCACTGAGCCAAACGAAGCGCGTAAATCTAGTCCCACATATAAGAAAGCCTTCCCTATGTCCGTTGAAACTTTATGGTAACGGAAGCGCATAAGCATTTATGTCAAATCGTTGATTTCTGGTGGCGTTGACTGTATGCAATTATTCAAACTCAGCTTTTGATGTATCAACGACAACTACAGTCATAGACAATGCGGACAGGTGTTGCAGCGATATCCTTGCACACAGCGTGAAGGGGTATGTAATTCACCAGGTTGTTGTCCGGACAAGATTCAGTCTTTTTTTTTCCCTTTAAAACTTTCCAAGTGTTACTCCTTGGAATTCCAAAACTTGGGCAAGCTTATCTGATACAAACGATCCCTGTGCACCTTCACCAAACATACTGTTTGATCCATACTGTAGGAATCTGCAGTACAATTTTGTGAACTTACCGGTGCTACGGTAGTTTTCAAGAGAACGTACAGCCGTGGTTATGTTGACGCATAAAGCATGGGACATTTATCTTGTAGAGCTAAAACCAACGGTGTAGATTGTAATGATGCTGCAGTTTTTTTCTGCTGACTGCTGGTTGCTGCAAATACGAGAATGGTGTTTTCTCGAGCAATGTGTACACCGACGGTTGGACCCACACTTTAAAACTATATGCTTTCCTTAGCAATTGTAGCACAATTTGTTTTGGTTCACAATAGTGTAATTAGTAACTTTGTTTGATAAGTGCAGTTTGGCTCAAAATTCACATTTTCTTTTCTTTTTTCTCTGTTTGGCTCAGCAGAGTTCTGGGAAATATGTCGGACACTTAAGTGATATTGCTTCTTTACGATTGTCAGAAATAAACATTTGGTTGGTACATACTTTCCGATGGTGTGTTTGACTGGCCCCCGGTCTCCAAGACTCGGATCTCTTATAGTATGGTTTGACGTAACCCTGAAAGTACCGAGTTACCATCCCTTTTTCCTCGCGCTAAATGCTTGCGGATCTCACCTTGTGCAAAGATGATCGGCACGAGCAGACTTATGTAGGCTACTTGATTTTGACCGAGTGATTCGGGACCATATAGCTATCCATTCTGTCGTAAAATTCCCGAATACTAGTAACGTCGTTTTGAGGGGCGAGTAACTGTATCAAAGCTTGCATATACGCATGAGTGATTTTTTACCATTTTTTTAAACTTGTCAATTGCTTATTAGAGTTGGATAGCGTAAACACTACAATGATTCTATCAGCTTCATCTATAAGTTGTGACTGTAAATAAATGAACGTTGAACGCCTGAAAGTGATGCGTGAATAGGTCTTATTTTGTATTGCATTTAAATCGTTTTTGTTTAGAAAATCATTGTGCAAAAGTAATATCTACCTTATTTGGTGTGGCATTTAAAATGATTTTGTATTCTTGCAATTTCAACACAACACTCGATGTATTCTGAAATGTTAAACGAAAAAAAAAACAAAAAAACAAGCATGCAATTATCCAACTTTAATTTTAATTTTCATAATAGCGGTGTTTTACTATATAGACAAAGAAGAAAAATCAAAACTAGCGAACAGAACTAGATCATAGAGAATCACACTAGAAACAAATTTATGGGATAAAAAATTGGGGTCACCACGCTTCTTTTTGAATTATTTGCCGCTGAATGTGAGTTATTTGCTCCTTTCTGTCATTTCCAGGGGCAGACAACTCAAAACCAAATCCTATTGATACCTTATTTTAGTTCACATTATTTTGTGTTGTTTCATTCTTAGTCATTATGCAAAGTTTAAAACAGTTCCAGTCAGTTGATTTCCCTATACAAGAATAAACAATCTTAATTTACCAACTGACCTATATTAAAATTGTTTGATCATACACTTGTCCCAATCTTAACATACTCAAGTTAAGTGTGGGCGTATAGTAACCTTGACATGATTGAAAATATCCAAACAAATTTTTTGAGGAACATCCTGACACTTAAAAAAAATACACCATCATATATGATTCTTGCTGAACTAGGCAGATACCCACTACAAATTATAATAAAAGTAAGAATGATTGGATTTTGGGCTAGAATTATTACTGGAAATCATGATTAATTATCATACAAAATATATCAAATCATGCTAGAAATACCCAACTTCCAATCAAAATGGATAACACACACAAAAAAACCCATCTTATTTGAAACAGGCAATATGAATACTTGGTATAATCCGGAACTATTAACACCAGTAAAACAATTTATTAGACACTCTTATTGACCAGTTAAATCAGCAATGGAATAGTTCTGTACAAAATTCCGCCAATGGTACTAATTATTCATCATACAAAGAATCAATCAATTTTGAACAGTACTTGTTAAAATTAAGAAAACCAAATTATTTACAACTAGTTAAATTTAGAACAAGCAACGATTTTTTACCAGTAGAAGTTGGAAGATGGAGTAACACAGATTTGTCCGATCGAAAATGCATTCTCTGCTCGAAAAATGACATTGGTGATGAAATGCACTATTTACTTATTTGTCCTTTTCTAGTAACTCAAGAAGACTTTATATAAACAAATATTACTACATGCATCCAAATATCCTGAAATATAAACAGCTTATGAATGAATCATCACTGACCACACTTACCAAACTCTGTAAGTTTGTGAAAATAATCATGGAGGCATTCAAGAGCAGCTCCAATTAATAACAGTGCAGTGCTTGTTAATCTCATGTACACATTTCGTGTAAATCGCATGCAATGATAAAATACATGCTGCCTATCAAATCAAGAGGGCCATGATGGCCCTGGATCGCTCACCTGGTATCATTAGGCTATGTAAAATCAAGTGACCCCTGGGGCAGAGCCAATTTTGACCCCAGGGTCATGATTTGAACAAAGTTGGTAAGAATCGACTAGACAATGCTACACACTACCACACTCTACTTGGAAGAGGTCTATTAGCCCATGTTACATACCAAATATATAAACTCCAGACCTTGAAGATTTTTCTAGTTTTTTTTTCCAATATAAGTCTATGTAAAATCAAGTGATCCCTGGAGCGGGGCCAATTTTGACCCCAGCGTCATGATTTGAACAAACTTGGTAAGAATCGACTAGACAATGCTACATACCAAATATCTAAACTCTATGCTTTGTGGTGTCTGAGAAGAAGATTTTTCAAGTTTTTTCTATATTAGCCTATGTTAAATCAAGTGACCCCTGGGGCGGGGCCAATTTTGACCCCAGGGTCATAATTTGAACAATCTTGGTTGAGAGTCATAAGATCATGCTACATATTAAAAATCAAAAGGCTAGGCCTTGTGGTTTCAGAGAAGAAGATTTTTCAAGTTTTTTCTATATTAGCCTATATAAAATCAGGTAACCCCTTGGTGGGGTCAAATTTGATCCCAGGGCCATGATTTGAACAAACTTGGTTGTGATCTACTAGACAATGCTGCACACTAAATATCTAAACCCCAGGCCTTGTTGTTTCTGAGAAGAAGATTTTTCAAGTTTTTTTCCTATATCAGCCTATGTTAAATCAAGTGACCCCTGGGGCGGGGCCAATTTTGACCCCAGGGTCATGATTTGAACAAACTTGGTAGAGATAAACTAGACAATGCTACACACCAAATATCTTAACTCTAGCCTTGTGGTTTCTGAGAAGATTTTTCAAGTTTTTTTCCTATATCAGCTATTTTAAATCACGTGACCCCTGGGGCGGGGCCAATTTTGACCCCAGGGTCATAATTTTAACAATCTTAGTAGAGAGTCATAAGACCATGCTACATACCAAATATCTAAACTCGAGGCCTTGTGGTTTCTGAGAAGAAGATTTTTCAAGTTTTTTTTTCTATATTAGCCTATGTAAAATCAAGTGACCCCTGGGGCGGGGCCAATTTTGACCCCAGGGTCATGATTTGAACAAACTTGGTAGAGATAAACTAGACAATGCTACACACCAAATATCTTAACTCTATGCCTTGTGGTTTCTGAGAAGATTTTTCAAGTTTTTTTCCTATATCAGCCTATGTTAAATCACGTGACCCCTGGGGCGGGGCCAATTTTGACCCTAGGGTCATAATTTTAACAATCTTAGTAGAGAGTCATAAGACCATGCTACATACCAAATATCTAAACTTGAGGCCTTGTGGTTCTGAGAAGAAGATTTTTCAAGTTTTTTTCTATATTAGCTTATGTTAAATCAAGTGACCCCTGGGGCGGGGCCAATTTTAACCCCAGGGTCATGATTTGAACAATCTTGGTAGAGAGTCATGATATCATGCTACATACAAAATATTTAAACTCCATGCTTTGTGGTTTCTGAGAAGAAGATTTTTCAAGTTTTTTTCTATATTAGCTTATGTTAAATCAAGTGACCCCTGGGACGGGGCCAATTTTGACCCCAGGGTCATAATTTGAACAATCTTGGTAGAGAGTCATAAGATCATGCTACATACCAAAAATCAAAAGGCTAGCCTTGTGGTTTGGAGAAGAAGATTTTTTAATTTTCTATAAATCAAGTGACCCCTGGGCGGGGCCAATTTTGACCCCAGGGTCATAATTTGTACAATCTTGGCAGAGAGTCATAAGATCATGCTACATACCAAAAATCAAAAGGCTAGGCCTTGTGGTTTCGGAGAAGAAGATTTTTTAAATTTTCATTTTTAAAATCTATTTTTAGCTCCTGTGGCCTACTTATTCACCCAATCAAAATAATTTGAACAACTTTGATAGAGGTCATGATAAGAATGATTTCTGTGAAGTTTGGTCAAAATCCATCCAGTGGTTTAGGAGGAGAAGTTGTTTAAAGGAAAAGTTGACGCAAGACGCACGCACGCACGGACGGACGGACGACGGACGCCGGACAAAAGGCGATCACAAAAGCTCACCATGAGCACGTTGTGCTCAGGTGAGCTAATAAAGGTTTTTTGGGTTTTTTTTTTTTTTTTCAAATAAATAAAATAAATAAATAACCAACTTACCGTAATTTTAATGTTGAATTCATAGCAATTAAATAAATCAATCCAATAAGTTGTTCAAATACTGTTTCACTAATTTAATATTCACATTTCAACAGGCTTAACACAGTAATAATTTAACCAATTACAACTCTTTTTTCAAATACACAATAATTATGAATGAACTCACCTTGAATCTATAGTCTGTTTCAATCTCTGTAAATACTGTATGGTTTGATACATGATACATATTAATTATAGTAATATATCCAATTACATGGATTCCCAATCAATACCAATATAGATATACGTAACTATATACAGTGAAATTGAAAATGAACTAAACATTCTTTACACTGTATAAATTACATGTTGATACCTTTCCTTTGCTCTCAAATGTGTGTATAACGTGACTGTTTAAACTTTCGTCTTGTAAATGACACTTCTTTATTTTCCTACTCTCTCTCTCTCTCTCTCTCTCTCCTTACATGTTATTAAAATGTCAATGTTATAATCCAGAAAAAAAAAAGGAAGAGAGAGGGGACGGGGGAGGCTAGATTTCAGTTTTTCTCTTTTCGATTTTTATGGTATAATTTGTTTAATTAAATATATTATTCAAAACATTTAATGTAAAAAGAGATACTTAAACCTTGTTATGTGATCTATGTCTGACTGTTTTTCTATTACGATATCATATAACTGTATGCTCTTGTATCGTTTGTTTGTACGATTTGAGCAATAAATATTTGTTCTGTTCTGTTCTGTTCTCACAATGTTTCAGCAAAAAGACATATATATGTAGTGTGTTATTCTTGAAAAAAAAAAGATTATTATTATATATTCGCGTATGCGACTATAGTATAAAATCTGTTGCATAGAATTACTACAACTTTCACACAGTATCAGGGAACATAGTACCAAATATCAAGTTGAAAAAAAATAGGTGTTTAGCGCATAATACTGAGTCATCTGCCCTTGAAAATGACAGAAAAAATGTAAAAGCTCACATTACAAGACACATTGAACATATTATCACCGGTCCAGGTGAACAACTGGTTAGAGCGTCCATCCCGGAAACAAGCATTTTTGGTCCGACATTGAAGTCGCAAAATATGATATTAGTATAGCTCCCTTGCTTGGCGCTCAGAAGAATATAATTGTCTGTCCAAGTTTGGTTGGCCAGCAGGCCCGGTGTCAGAATAATGTGATTTGATGTGACATACTATTAATTATCTACGGTGTGATACTGCAGTGTGGTAACACACTTAAATATCACCAAAATTATCAGCACTTTAATATGTTATGGCGGTATAACTTCGTCAAAGTTTACAACCATAATATTTAGTAAGTTGATACATAAATGAAGCACATTTTTCTTCTCAGAATTGTCATATCATCGCGGATAGAAAGTTCTGTGTATGTGTCTTCATTATTTTGAAATCATATAGTAGGACTCTGAAATAGAGAAGGTCTATGATGGATGGGCATATTTCTTTTTTTTTTAATTACAGCCATTGATTACTCTTGGTTTTAACATAAGCATTTTATGAACATTTGTCAGAAAAATGTACAGCCGTAAAATTGAGAATCAAAGAATACAATCATACTCGTAACGATGGCTTTCTACAAAATCATCCCAGTTTTTCTTATACTGTTACAAGCACCAACTGTTTACTGACCATGAAACTATGCAAAGACCTCTCACAGCAAGATCAATTTAGTATCCCCACAAATTGCAGATCAGTCCTGATACGCCATATCAAATTACTCTCATATGTTCTTGGGCAGCATTAAGTATTTCTGCGATGAAAATAAATAGACATTTTATTAACTTGAAGTTAAGCTAGTAATCACACTGTTTATACCGAAATGCGGAGTGAAATATATGCTTAGGAAATGTATATACTTGTATACACTGTACAATTGCAAAAAAAACTGTTTTAGTCATACCTTTTAATAAATGTATGATGTCATTAAATTGCAATAATAAAGAAGACCTATATATTATATGCAATTTTATTAGACATAACATCTAAACAAAAACAATATTGTAAGATACATTTAATATATACGATATAAATTGAATGTAATACTAAAGATGACCTATTTATGTGGAATATACACTTTAGCTGATAAGAACTTCCTTAACACCAATGCATGTAATGTTGACTGCTGTTATATAATTATCAGATTTTTGCTCATTTACTTGTTCAAATATGTTTGCTTCTGGTGTACCGTGACCATTGGCTACACCCATGTATCTGTCTCCTGAATACACATTAATCAAATATAATTGGTATTGTATACGATGAACGTATAGGTCTATTGGTGTTTAAAATACAATGTTTACAGCCACAATTGAACGAATTAGATTTTTTTAGAGTAAAATAAAATACAGTGTATATAGGCACAATATGAGACAACATGAAATTAACACTTTTGTATAATATTTAGTGACATTGTACGTGATATATTTGTCATATCTGATATTGGAATTGAGCATAATCTAATGATAATCAAACATTACACGGATAATTAAGCAGAAATCATGTACCGCATTACGGGGTGAAATATATATACATTGTATATATGCGCAGAAAATATATCTTTAGATGGAAAGGATTTTAAATACCAATCATGCAGTCATTTCAATTATGACATGTTAAACTATTATAAGATATTCCAGCAGAACCTCGTTCATGGCGTTTAATAAGCGCTGTACTTAAAAATCCTTGTGTCCATGGGGGATTTACTTGACCCCAATTGACTTGTAAGATAACATTGCCATTCACGTTATACGTGGAAAAAATGGGGTGTTATATATTTACAGGTAAAAAATACGGGGTGATATATATATATACATCGCTCAGTTATAAACCGGATTGGGAGTGGTCAGTATAAAGGGAGATCAATGCTACGAGCGCGTATATATGGTTTCCATGTGAAACATAAATGTTTCGATTTTGTATTTAATGGGTTGTTTACTGTAAATACTGTACGAAAATATGGTTCAGAAAAATGGGGTCTTATAAACACCCCATTTTATTTTTCCACCCCACAAAAAAGGTTTCATATTGGAAAACATCCCACAACTAATTAATCTCTTAGTATATATAATATATATATATATATATGTGTGTGTGTGTGTGTGTGTGTGTGTGTGTGAAAAAAAATGGAATGAATATTTAGAATGCATATTAAAGTTAAAGCCATATATATAAAATTAACCAACCTTAAATGGCAAATAGAATTAAATATTTTAACAACATAGGCTCATTTATACGTATTGATAACTCTTAACAAATGACCCTATCATCAGATACATACGTCATAACTTCTCTCAAGGGTAATAGCAAATTGCAGTAAATTATACCACCCGTTACATATAAATATATAGTAAAACTATTCAAAAATTGTAAGGAGAACATGTTTAATTTTTTTAATCCTTTCCCCTGATCATGGCTCATTTTTCTTCAGGATAAATATTTTGTTTTTTAGCATGCAATCAAAATAAAAGGTACTTGTATTCATTATGAGAGCAAATCGAGAAATATCATAACAGCGTGAATCAAATGTGTATAAACGAGTATTCTTGTTTACTACTTAACAAGCAACCTCATCTGCTACTAATTTTTTCCAAATTTTGAACCGTGTTATATGATTTATAGTTCACAATGTGAAAAAATAAACAAGTATTCTTATTTACTAGTAACAAGCGGTCTTATCCGCTACAATATTTAGATTCAACATTTCGAAATCTGTTGACCCTGGTTCACGACTCATTTGTTTTTTCAGCTTATTCCTTATTCGTTGATGTTTTAAACAGTGTATGTAAACTGACGGCACCACTAGTTACCCATCTGAAAGAGCAATTTGTAACAAACACATGTTGAAAGATATCAAAACGATTCTATCTCTAATATACACGTCAATCTATTTAACTATTTAACATCAATAAAGAGAACACGTTTAAAACATATTATGTCCCTGTATGCTGCTCCTTTTCGGACTAATAAAATTGTCCGTACGTAACAATTGCTTCAGAAAAAAACCACAAACACAAAAAAAAAAATAAAAATTTATTTCAAAATGGATTTTGTTTAACGAAAAGGTTCCTCCGCTACTAATTTTCTCCAAGTTTGAATATTACAATGTAACATGAATATTGATAATATTCTTGTTTATTACGCAACAAGCGCTCTCATCCGCTACTACATTTATCTCCAAGATTTGTAATTATAATAACCCTGGTATACGATTTAATAGTTAACAATATGAATATATGGATGAGTTTTCTTGTTTACTACGTAACAAACGCTCTCACCCGCTACTATATTCATCTCCAAGATTTTTAATCATGAAAACCTTTGTACGATTTAATAGTTAACAATGTAGATATATGGATGAGTTTTCTTGTTTATTACATAACAAGCGCTCTCATCCGCTACTACATTCATCTACAAGACTTTTAATCATGAAAATCCTTGTGTACAATTTAATAGTTTACAATGTGAATATATGGATGAGTTTTGTTGTTTATTACATAACAAGCGCTCTCATCCGCTACTATATTCATCTCCAAGACTTTTAATCATGATGACCCTTCTGTAAGATTTAATAGTTAACAATGTGATTAGTGATTATGTTTACTATGTAACAAGCGCTCTCATCCGGTACCACACTTGTCAATCTTGAAGTAACTTATAACACGTAGATTACAAAAAAAAAAAAACTACTGTAAAGCAATATAAATGTCTGCAACTACATGTATGTACAATAAACATTTACATTTATACATGATTAAATTATAAAAATCGTTATGAGTTTACAAAGTTAAGAAAAACATACACTTAACGACAGGGTTGTTAAAATAACGTTGTCTGATGCACAAATTTAAATGATGGGTAAACAAATGTTAAGACCGCTTAAAAGCGTACACTCTGTAATAACTAAATAATTTTGTTCGTTTCTCTTTTTTAATTTATATATATATATACATGTATATATATATTAATTTTGGTTTTAGTATTATGTACTGTATTGGTGCACCACGCGAAAAAATCTATCGGGTTTGGATTAGAGTTACCTTTTTTTTAAATTTCACGCAGAGTATCTAAAAGAAATGGTATGGTTAAAAACATCAAACACGATCTCAAATAGAAATGGAGATTTAAATAAATATGTTTTAATTCAACTCGAACAGAGAAAATGGTTTGAATATTTCAACACGTAATAGACATGGTTAAAATATCGAACATTTTATTTGTAAGGGTATCTACATTGAAATAAACATGGAAAGGATAATGGCAAAAAATTTAAATTTTAAAATTACGTAAGGTAAGATACTCATAATCAGTTTTTATCACTGTGCTATAAACAATTTCAAAATAATATATATTGTCAAAAAAAAAATTAATAAAAAAAAGGATTTGCTTAATCAAACGTTTCATTAAAATTTTTGTAAAGTTCCATGTACATGTACACACTGAAAGTTTTATACTGTATTTTCCAAACAAAACAATATTAAGAAGAAAACATAATCAAATACAAAAAGAAGGTTTAGTAGAATATCAATACACACTGATAGCTAATTACAGCAAAAGAAAAAGTAATAAAAATAATTTACATACTTGTATATGTACATCTGAATCGATAATAGATTGACTTGCCATGCATTTGAAAAGATTTAAACACAAATACGTTTCACCAAATCGTTGATGATTAAATCATGCCTTTTTCTAAGACATATATACAAGACTGCATATTAAAAACAACATAAGGAAATGTGTCACTTATAAGAATAATCTAAATATACCTTTCCTAAAATCTCGTTAACATAAGTGAGTCTATTTAGTTATCTTTAGAGTACTTCCGAAAAGTGATGTTATTTGATTTTCGTGTCAGTGAAAGTAGTAAAGATACTCTAACTTCCATATTTTGGCGTAAAATGATTTGTAGCTCCTTGATTACGTTTGCTTATTCAGCTAATTGCTGGGAGGAAAAAGTTGCATTTTTAAAAACATTTCCATTCGCTTACTCAAGCACTTTTGAAATAACAGCGCTTCTCGATCCACTTGTATCATGCTCAGAGGCAAGTTTCTGGGTGTTAATAAACATTCTCATTATGCTCATTTCCTGTTTTACTTCTTCCCAATACTGATATCTCAAATACAGTTTTGAATTCAATATATTTGTTCGCAGTTGCCTTAGCTGATCCACAAAAGTCCTGACAGACCTCACTGTAAGCAGTTCTCTTATCTGTTCTTTCAACTGCAGCAGTTCTGTTAAACAATCTAGAGTCATTTCAATAATATGAAGTCTACCCTTGTTATCTGAAGATAATCGATTTTCTATTATCATGGCTTCATCAAATGTTAAACCTTTATCACGAAAAATCGAAATAGTTTGCCTCAGAGCTGTGATCTGATATATACGTTCCTCATTGCTTCCGTGCAATGTATTATACTCTTCTGATATGCCCCGTCTAGATTTTTTCAAGAAATTCGTGTACCTCTTCATGTTTGTTCGTATTGGGGTATTGCATTTTGTGTTTGAACATCGTATACACAAATACTTGCGACTAAGCGATGCAATTTTCACTGCAGTATCGAGTCTACTCACTTGAATAATGCATCTGAATTCAGGTAGAGTGATAAAAAGCTGCTGTTTTTTAATTTTGCCCATCGGTTTCCCATCCGATTTGATTGTTACACAATCTATATAGATGCATTCCTCGTCACAGAGCCCGCGACAATAATGTCCACAATCTAATTTTAATTTACACGGCATATTACATTTAGTGCCTGAACAATTTTCATAACATTTCCTTTCACATCTGGTATGTTGGCATTTGAACATGCACATTTCTTCACATCGATCCCATTTCTGTGAACAAAGTTTGCTGCATTGGGTGCTATGTGAAAAGGTCCATTCAAATTTTTGACGACATGGCGGACAAAAGTCACTGCAAAGGTAGCTACAAGAGTGACCACATGGTAATATCTTATTGCATATCTCTTCGCAACCTTTGTGGATTTTTAACATATAGCAATCCTTACAGTTACCTCTACACAAATGTGAGCATTGCAGTTGAATGTTACATGGCTTTTCGCATGAAACTAATTTATTTTTTTCCAAACATTTCAAATCAGAAGAAGGACCGCTTGAAACTGTCTCTTAACAAGTTCACTGCATTGTTTATTGTGTATATTCTCCTTTTTGCATTGATGGCAAGGGTTTTTACACTTATGACCGCAGGCGAGAATGAAGACACAAGGTACAAAACAATCGTATATCATCTGACAGGGCATTTCAGATTCATGACCGCAAAGCGGAGATATACATGAAAAATACATTTTCCACAATCTTGCGAACACCTTTTCTGACATGTATGCCCTCGTTCACAAATAGTTTTGGTGCAACTTCTCTCACATTTGAAATGCGTGTGCTCTTTATCCACGACATGGCATACTTTAGGAAAAATATGTCCACATGGTAAATGTGTGTTGCAAGACAAATGGCAGCCACCTTCAGGCACCTTTTGAAAATCTTCATTTGTTTTAATGAGAGTAGTATTATATGGATGGTTCTGACATCTAACAACGATGTGATCATTTATGCGATTATTCTTTTTCATCACATCTACCATGTATTGCCACATGTCGCTATGTTGTTGGAAGAGTTTAAAGTTTCCAAGTACATACATACCTTTTTTGGCTCTTGAGAGCGCTACACATATTCTGTTTTCAATGCCGACAAACCCTATCGGGTTTTTCTGAATATTGCCTAGGACCGACCCACTTCTAACTAATGATAAAAATATTATTTCATTTTCTTTGCCTTGATAATTATCAACAGCTGTGATACGTAACTTACAAATTCTTTTTTTTTATTTGCTTTCGTGTAAAAATACCTAATCAATGTATGGTGTTATTATAGTAATTTGATCATCCCGGTAGCCTTGTTTAAGAAGATATCGACAAAGAGAAATAGTGTACTCCTCTTCTCCCGGATTTGAATGACTTGTAGATTCCACATTTATTTCTTCAGGCATTTCATGACTGATAAATAAGATATCACCCTCGATTCCTTTAACATTATCATACTCTTTAACACTAACATGATCTCGCAGATCAGGGTAGAGGTTGGGATTTTGCATTAATTCCAATATCTCTGGTCTCATTCTGTGCTGTTCTGATAGAGTCACATGTGGAATACCGTTCCGAACCATCCGTTCAAACAGGGAAATATCAAGATTGAATTTTTTAGCAAGTTCATAAACAGTGGTAGAAGGTCTATTTTACCAACCAATACCTATACCAATTTCAGCGGAAGCTTTGTAGTAATATATTTACATCATGAATTCCAGTAGCACACTGCTTAGTCAGTGCATTTGTCTTCATAAGAATAGTTTTGACACAACCGTATTTTCTTTTTCTTATTCCAGTTTGAGACCCATTTAGTATATTAATTATCATCACCATCCTTCTTGCGTGTTCCTTTTCTGTAATACATCTTATCTTTCTTCTCATCCACGAGTTCCAATATTTCATTGACATTGTCTGTTTCTTCAGTATTATATCGTTTTTGTTTACCAATGGCAGTTTCTATTAAAGTATTTGATTCAAAAGGGACATCTAAAGCAAACCATACTTTCATGGAATTATTAATATTATAATCCATGTCACGATTTAATGATAAGATTTGTGCTTTTACAAAAGGAATGTTTGAAGCATAACGAAGTAATTGGTTGGCTAGAATAATTTCATTGTTCAGAGTTTCGTAATATTTCTCCATTGAATGCATATCTTTATCTAGCCTTTTGTCATTTTTTTTTTCGTTTCGATTTTTCTTTCAGTTTCGTCATTTACCACTGTTACCCAATATTTATATAAAACTGCCCGTTCATATAATGAAAAATCACACACACGGGTGACGGCTGAAGATTCTCACTCTGTCATTGGTTCGATGTTTTCTATTATAAAGAGCTCCCACTTATATTTTAGTGTCACGCTTATCACAATTCCAGAAGTGCAGAATTGCAGTACACCTTCTAAAAACTGATCCAGATCATGGTGTGTTTAGCACACAACCATGATTGGACAATGTTTACCTTCTTCCATCCACACAGAACGATGCACTAGAAGTTTAGTAATTTTGAGACCAACATATGTTTTCCCTGTGCCGGGAGGTCCTTGAATAATTACTAATTCGTTTGCAATAGCGCTTTGAACTGCTTCGTATTGTTTTGTATCATGATGGTTTAAGACGGGGTATTTGGTATTAGCATCGGCAGGATCTTTCATCAAGCATTTCATATCATAAACGGTTACTTCAGAAATATTCAGCAAGTATTTGGGCGGGTTTATGGATGACTCACAATCAATTAAATATCTCTGAAGAGGCATGTCTTCACTCATGTCCAGTAAACCCTGCAAAATATGCCGGTAAGCCTCAAAATTGCAGTTGTTTCAGCCATCACAAAAACATCATCGGGTTTTGTAGATAACAATGCATCCTTTTCTAAAAAAACCTGTATTAATCCATTGCGCAAATCCTCAACAATCCTGTAATTTACAGTTGCATAAATAACTGATTCAAAATTGTCAGCAGATAAACACAACAAGTCAAAGATTTATTATGATAAGGCCTCCAGCCCATACACAAAATATAAGGCCCCATGTAGAAGTCGCTTTGAAGATATCCAGTTCATTGTCTTGAAATCGATGTTATCAAACTGCAAATAGTAATTTATTCCATTTGCAGTACACACTGGTCTCATCATTCGCACCGATTTATACAAACGGATATCCTTGATCTTTTTTAGAGATTCTTGTTTAACAACTCGACGTCTGTATTCTGATATGCCATGCCGAAGGGGCTGAATGTAATCTTCCCAGAGGAGGCGAAACTGTATGTCCAGATAAGTGTCTAAGCAATCGTATTTCCCTTCAGATTTGTTAGCACGAAGAAAAGGTGTTTCATTCTCTTGTAAATCTTTCAAGCTTAGAAAGATATCTATTTCTCTGAAATTATCTGGTGGTGTTTTATTTTCATGTTTTGGAAAAGACTTAGATTGAACCTGTTCTTTTTGTTCTTTGTAAATAGCATTTTGCTCTTCTTTAATTCCTTTTATCATTTCTTTGCACATTGTTATTTCATTTTCAAAATCATCATCAATCAAGTTATGTTCAAATTTGACTTCTTCTATTGTCCTCAATATTCTGTTGTACATAACTTTTCCACTGGGTAATGCGTTCAAAAAAGCACACATTATTTTAACGATAAACTTGCACATTTGTTGGAGTATAGTTTGATTTTGTAAGAACGACTTTGATGCCCTTGTTTTCAATGCAATATTGTTCAGTATCTTTTCAAGTTTATAATTAAAATTTACATTGATATCCATAAGAAGAGATCTTAGGTTTGCAATTTGTGATGAGTCTATAACAATTGATAAAATCTTTAAAACATGGAAAAAGTATCACAATCCGGGTCTTTCACTAGTACGTTCAAAAATCCGCTTTTTGAGTTACCTATACGTAGCAGTAGTCCGTCGGGATTTATATTCATCCCAGGTAATCCAATCAATGTATGGTAAGTCATAAAGTATTGTTTTCTTGGTCTTTCATATTTTGGTGTTTTATTTGATTGTACTGCAACTGCCAGATTTTCAGTACTTCTTTGTTCATTAACTAAAATGGCATCTTTATTTCTTTTACCGCGTATATTTATGCTGTACCCAGATCCCCCTGACCTGATTGTATAGCTTGCCAAACGTTTTGCAGACCTACCTTGTATTGCTCTGTCAGCTACTGATACGCCTTTGTCTGTCTCGAGGTTATTTGTTTATACGTCTTTATGGATATTTCCGTATTGCAGATATCCCGCTTTTCGAATTACTTGAAACTGTAACAAAGACATTTACATGTTTAATATGTTTACTCTTGTTAGTATATTTGCATTCGTTTAAACATAATTACTGAATACACCCGTAATGAGATGAATACAGCGTATTCATAGAGTGATTGGAATAAGTTTTAATATAGGTACAATGTATTTACATTATAATGTCGATTTCGAATCAATTGGAATAACTAATAATAGAGTAAATGAAAGTTTTTTCCTATACCGTTCTGTTCATGTCCTTTCATACACAAGGAAAGGACATAAGAAGTATACATCTTACGTTGTTTACATTAGCTCCCTAAGCCATACGAATATTAACTTGCAAACATGCCAATGACGATAATGCTCTTTCAGATAGCATCCTTAAAGACAAGTGGTAATAATGATTTGTTTTTCGATTTCCAATGAAAAAATATTCAACTATGTGATGTCATCTTGGATATAGTATCGAAAAAAATTATGCTTTCTGAGTTAGCATTCTAGTTAGCAGCAATTATTTTAACCAAATTTTTTAAATCGCTTTTGCTGTTATGAACAAACGACCGTACTTTAATAAGCAATTTACCTCATATTTTAGAAAAAAATTACAGACTTATAATAATTATGCAAAAAGACGCCCTTAAAGAGGACTAAAACGAGATCGATTTATTTTTATTTGTACTTTAATTCTTTCAATAATAATATAGTTAACAAGCACTGATTGTTTCAAAACATATAGAGTATATAAACACAAGTTGAATAGTGTGGCGCCATTAGATATACAGAGATAGCACTCACCGCACAAATCACATGACAAAACACCCAGTTAACGTATTACGAACTATGTTGGGTTAAAGAAACCAACTCTTTTTGACACTCGAATATTCTGTTGCATCAAAGAATCATCCAGCTAGTGTTCGGTAGGCTTATGTTTAACCTGACTGTCTCTTCGAATTCGGTGGTCATCCTTAACCTCTAATAAACTGGACGTCGCTGTATGAATGTATTATTTTTGTAATGAAAGAAAGTGAACAATAACCTATTTTCAAATGATACTACCAGTAGAAACTTTGCTCTTCACTTGAGATGATGTCTTCGCTTTTGATCGTTCGGTAGCGTCATCCAGACATCGCAACTTGAGTTGGCTGTGGTGGAAACCGTTTAATGCTTCATATGCTAAAGTAGAAATGTAATACATGTACATATTTCTATCATTAGTACCCTACCGGTGTTTACACTATATATTATAGGTTTATCCTCCGTCCGTCCTTCTGTCTGTCTATCTGTCTGTCTGTCCGTCCGTCCGGATGTCCGGAAATCTGGATCCCGCAATAATTTAAAAACCGTTAAGATAATATTTTGAAAATTGGTATATGAATAGATGGCAGTATGGAGATTCTGCTCGTCACTTTTTTTTGTTCTCGGACCAAAATTCTGGTTGCTATGGTAATGAAAAAAATATGCACTTCGCCGGTAGGGGACTCATGTGTTGCGAGCAACACCAGTTCCTTGTTTTTATGAATACAGTGTTTTTTCTTGACATCATGAAAATGAGATGAGTTTCGAAATACTTATTCAGAAGGTATTAGCGTATCATTTGTCAACTCATGTAACCTGATTTACTTTATGTTGTAGGATTGCGCACCAGACGCCTACTCTTATCCTCTATATGGATAGCTACACATAGATAACGTAAATAATTTCAATGGCTGAAATACCGATCTGATTTTAAATGTGAAGAAGTACATAAAAATGTTTCAAATATGCTTAACTACATTCAAATTTTGCAGCCTATTACACCGCCCACCTTGCGAAATTTTGAATAATTTATCAAGGTAACTACTTATTATTTTCTCGATGAAGTATATACATATTATATAGAATACCTGCTTCTTTAGTTCCAAAGATTCCGATAGCATGTGTATTATCACCCATCTTACAAGAAATCCACCGGCCCTGTAAAGTAAATATTTTAAATTTGAACAATTTATTAATTATAAATTTTCAATATTTAGTCTGGGAATTGTTGGAACTTACTTAGCATCAATGTAATACCTTACTTAATTTTAATACTTTTTACTTAAGCAAAATGCAGAATATTAGTTGATTTCTGCTGAGTTACTAATACATTTCACTGAATATTTTCACATGTTTATCAGGTTTAATATACACTTTCAACCTGATTAAACCGACAATAAATATTCTTTTTTATGTATATCGTTTATGTGTAACCGATTTTTTAGTAATTCTTATTGAAATCATCCATTTCGAACGCAAGCCATATTGTCATGTGGTTATGTAATAAGTACCTGAAATCCTTGAAAGCGATCACAATGTCTTTTGTTTGGAAATGTTTAGGTATGTCATAAATTTCCGTTATATGATCAAGATCTGAAAACAATATAAACAAACAAATGAGTCTTCAGAATCTGATCTCAGTTGTCAATCAGAATATTCAACGTTCACTAGCATTGCTACATGTACTTAGTTTACATTTAATATTTGATCTTCCCAATTGCAATCATACCTGTTAACATTTTCTTGATAATATATGTTTTCATTATATTATCTGTTTTGTAAGTATTTCAAATTTGCTTTATTGCGAATCTTCATGGAATTTCCTTGTATTTTCTGGATGAACAATAATATGTCAAAGTGCGGTGACAAGAAATTATTGTTTTATGCACTGGAGCAAATATTTAAATCTTTACGTATGATTGTGGTTTATCATTTATATACATTGCATATTATTCTGCAAGATTATAAATGTTTATTGGGATGGTTCTGACCCTAGGACTCCGCTTGACGGAACATGCAAAAAGTGTTATTAAGACAGCACCTCGCCGACTCCTCTCCCCCACAAAAAGGGTAAAATTACTAGTCAACGGCCTGTTAAAATGATGCTAGGATAGGTGGGCAAGAAACTTTTCAGAAAACTGCATTTATTGTACATTTAAGGTACACTTATTGTTATAATATTGTTGAATTTAAAAATTGTTATAATATTGTTGAAATTAAATTAGTTTCTCTTTATGTTATCTGGACAGTAAACGATATTATTATAAAATATGGTATGCTTTATTTTGAATATAGTATCACGTGACATACATGTACATGCATATTGCATCTGTTACGGAAGAGGATGACAACGATCTTGTATTCAACTGACTTGGTTAATTCAGATTATTATCATAATAAGATTAATGTTTCCGGGGAAATAAATAGTATCTAATATTTACGACCATCTCTGTGAACAAGTCCTTTCCCCGAGGAAAATGACGAAAAGTATGTCGTAATTTGACGACCATTAAGACGAAGTAAGTATAACTCAAAATGTCTGATAAAAATATGACACCTTTCTAATTTTAAGTAACATTGTCGTTTGTCATTTTAATGTGCAAATCAATATCTCATGAAAAATAAAAGCACACAAGCCTGATGATACGTTGGCGTTTTTCTGCCATGCCGGGATGGAACATGCATGACACGTCGAAAAACAAATTTACCGATATAGCTGGCTTTTGTGCTAGCGGGGCGCAAATGCGACAAAATAACAATACGACAAAATAAGACTGGCGGATGTTCGGGTTGGCAAAAATCTGCAAGGGCGGCGAAAGCCAACACAACATCGCGTTTATGCCACAAAGAGTTGTAATTTCGCCCTGACGTATACTCTTAACTCTGAATAATACGGTAACTGATAGTCTGATTTTGATTTAGCCCTTATTTATTTTACGTCGATTGAGATACAATCTTTTACAAAAAAATACTTATACTAATCAATTTCGATGGTGCTTAGTTTAGACCAGTACTTAACGCCTGGGAAGGTCATGAAAAATTCTTGTCTTCATCGGGGCTCCAACTCACAACCTTCAGATCCGTAATCGGTAGGTTACCATTTCATCCGAGATTTCCCCATATTATATTCTTCATTATTTTCGTTACATTACACTTAATATATACTGTCAATGGTGCCCGAGTGGTTAGAGCGTCCGCCTCGGGAGCGAGAGGTCGTAGTTTCGATCCCTCCCTGGCCGCGACATATCAAAGTCATAAAAATGGTGCTATAAGTCCCCTGATTGGCAAGTATGTAAAGGAAATTTGATATCGTTGAGCAGAACAGAACAAATTTTATTTGGACTTAAGCATACATAAGCTCATCGTCATACATCACAGATATATATATATATATATATATACAGTGAAACCTCATTAGTCCGGACACTTTGGTCCTTGTTTAAATTTCCGGATTAATGAATTTTCCGTATTAATGAATCAATCCATATCTCTCTTCTTCTTTTTTCTTTCCTTCTTTCATACTTTCTCATTGTACAATGTGTGTGTGTGTGTGTGTGTGTGTGTTTATGTTTGTTTTCCATTAATAATAATTATATTTAAAATTATATGCTTAGAACTATATATGATTATGTATTTAAATTGATGTTTACAAATTATGGTTTAATTTTATTTAAATCAATCCTTGACATCAGCATTCTTTAAGAGAAGAATAAGACACCTTAAGTAGGTGACAGCATAATTGTGACCCATTTCTTGTTCTGCATTCGTGAGCAAAATGAATTGGATTTAATTATTTTAGCCAAAACAGTCACAAACAAATGAATATTAAATGTACGCACTGAAAACAAAACATATGAACAAAAGACGATCTAAAGGATGGTTGGCTTTTCTGTCTCTTTTTACAGCATACATCTGAAGCTGTGAATAAATTTTACCTTCTTCACTCGCTAGTTATATATGTAGCTTACGGCTATACCAGCCCTTAATTGCCCCCTGTTCTCTGGACTGATTAGTGTGAAGCGCTCGCGGCTATGTGTAAACAATCTGCAGGTGACACTTCTAAGACAGTCACGCGCAAAGAGTAGTCCGAATGATGTCTAAAAATAGTAGGTGGGAAATCCAGTCTGAACTGGTACCCGGATTATCGAGTCATTTTAAATAGCAAATGGAAGATTGGTTCCCAAAATGGATGTCCGGATCCGGAACGCGAATTTCCGTATTATCGAATCATTTTTACGTTGTGGAAATCCGTTCCAAGAGAAAAGTGTCCGGATGGCGAGGTTTCCGGAATAATGGAGCCCGGACTAACGAGGTTTCACTGTATATATATATATATATATATATATATATATAATAAATTGGATGTTTTGACACATGCACTCAGAGATACATGTTCTTTATACTTATTTATAATTTTACCTAGAATTACAAAGCTATAGTATTTTACATAAAATAACCCATCAAACACCGTTCATTTGAGAGTGAACAAAAAAAGCAAAGAGACGAAGAAAAACAAAATGAAATAAATTACAATAAACAAATATCATTTAAAGCAATTGGTGATATTTTACTAGTTTGTCTTAAGTATATATAGCCAATATACATACGAATATAATTGCCTAAATACACATACTTTAACTCACACGCATCTCTACATATAAATGTAGCTATAAACTGCTTTTTATGGGATACACTTAGGTTCTTTAAATGACATGTATAGTCAAACTAAATCACACACACATGCACACAAAATGATGGATATAATCTCTTTAGAAATAAATTTTCATAATCATCGCGCATATTTCCCTATAACGTTGTTCCCCGATCTCTAATACTAAAAGCTTCCAAACAATACAGAGCTAAATCCTTTATCAGGGACTTATTATTCGTTTGAAGTAATAAGAGAAAGTTTGCCATACTTTGATTAGTTGTATAAAATCGAGGAATATATAAATTAAGAATTGCGCTATACAACGTACATGTAAATACAAAGAGCGAGAGATACATATATGCAAATAACACAAATGGCATTAATCCTACTTTTAACACATACTTTTAACACACATCTCCTTAATACTTCAACTAATGATATTTTTCACGATACACGTTTTATTCTGAATTAATTTTGATGAAAGATTTTGACGGATATGTGTTCAATGCAGTTTCACCGCAGCTTATGTGTGTGAATACGATATCTGTTGGTATTGCACGGACCTTGTCGTGAAACAGTAGTGTTGAACACCACACAATGGTGGATATCAGCCCCTGGCGTAGACTGACTCTAAAGATAGTCAAGACGGAGGCTAAGGAACTGTTCATGCTGTCATGGCCTATTGTAAGTCAAGATTAAATCTTATATGGGTCATTTAGTGTATTTTTCGAATTTGAAATAGAAAACAAAAGGATATCTGAAATTTTTTTACAAAGTTGTGTATCGGATACTAATTAAACACTAAATAGCAAAGTCATTCAATGATTCATATCGCTTAAAACATTTGGAGTAAAATATGAACTGAATCAATATCCATCGACCTTACTTTGTGAAAAGTAATGGTTAGATAATTTCAAGATTCGTGTATCTCTTTCTGACATTTCCCAATTGTTTCATTTTTTAGGGTAAAAATATATGTCAACATTATCAATGTCTTTCAATTAAACATTTTAATTTGTGCCATGTTCTTATGCCATGCATTTAACAAATTGTTGCTCTGTTGCTTTCTATGTCATAACATTAATCTTTAAAAAGGACCACAATGCAAATAAGGATTTAATTCCTTTTTTGTGTGATCCCTGTATTTTAATGTTTTGGCATTGTTTGTTTATTCATTTATTTATTTATTTATTTATTTATTTTTTTTTTAATAAATTTAACATTTTCTCATAGAAAAATGCTTGTATTATGTTCATGTCCATGTTATTCACATTGTAAATATGAAATAAATATATATACTTGATAATTTCCGAAATCAGTGCTAGTCAAATGAGATTCTACTGAATCTACGGATTTAAGTTATTCTTAGCGCTGAGCATTGTTGGTAGAGATCGAAAAAAAATACGTACAAATAGTTGATAATATATTTCCCTCTAAAGATGTGATATTTCTATGGAAAACTATTGTTACCGATGTTATGACATGAACACTAAGTCGCATTTATCTATTGAGTGTCCAGATACAGAATTATTTGGACATTGAAAGAGGCGTGGTGTTGATAACAATGAAGTATCTAATTTTAGGAATGCAAACTAACAAGTAGAACAGTTTAAGTATCTTAACAATAACAAAATACTTAACGTGCTAATATTTTGTATATGAAGCATTGTTCTTTTTTAAGTAAAAGTTGGAACAAATATTTAAAGCTTTACGTATGATTTTAGTTTATCATTTATAAATCATTTATAAGATTATAATGCCTGCTTGGAAATCAATACGCACATCTCTGACTGATCTAGACGAACATAATGACGTAGTTAGAAATAACTCAAAATGTCTGATCAAAACTTTTGAGACATGACACATTTTTAATATCAGTAACTTCGTCGTTTGTCATTTTACTGTGCAAATCAATATCCTAATTCTACTGAATTTTGTCGTTTTTGGGTATGTCAAATTACTCCATTTCAATGGTCGCAACACGTTTTAAAAACCAACCATAGAGGCTGTTTTATACTGCTGCCGGACGCAGCTATTTTTTTATTATTAACTTTACTTACAAGCCTTCAAGATGAAGAGTATTGCATTTATAAGGCACATTTTCATTGGTAGATCATTTGATTAAACATAAAAATATTAATAACTACTGATGAATTACGACAGTTTGCTTTCATATTTTCCAACGACATGATGTGATTGAAACGGATTAATCAGTCGGGTGTATCCGACGACGATTTCTGCAATGACAGGATGGAAGAGTGCCAGGATGACACACCAAACAACATATTTACAGATATAGCTGATTGGCGGGGCGCAAATGCGACAAAATATTAACACGGTGAAGAAAGACTGACAGATATTCGGATGTCGCTTCGCATGGGCGACGAAACGTCGAAAAATCAAAGCCAACACGACATCGCCTTTTTCCATACAGTATCGTGATTTCGCTCTGGTTCAAAAACCAGTCAATGTTCTACTTATGCATTGGCCTCTATTGTGTCCATCTATTTCCGGTCCTTTGATTCGCCGTAATGGTATTGTATTGTGCATACCTTGTGTGTATGTTTGGATTTGATTTAGCACTTATTTCTATTATGTTGTTTGAGAAACAAGGTTTTACAACAAACTGATACTAATCAATCTCGATGTTCCAACGTTTGATCATTAATTAGCGCCAGGGAAAGTCATGAATTTTTTTTGTCTCCATCGGAGCTTGACCTCAAAACCTTCGGATCCGTAGTCGGAGGCGTTACCACTGAACCACGGCGCCCTTGAACTGGTTTTATATGAGAAGGTTTGATTGAAGCCGTGTTTCCCCCATTCTTTTACAATTAGGCAGAGAAAGATTGTGTGACAATGCACACATTATTGCAAGAATATGTAAATAATCCTCTCTTATTAGAGTTCAGATCATTTTGGTTTAAAAGTTATGATTTCATGTACTGATCTAGAGGGACTAGAGGGGGGTACCGGGAGTCTGGAGATACCCTCCCCCACCCCTGAGATCCCCCCGGTCGTGACTACTGTGATTTTTATAGTTTGACCCCCACCCACCCCACGAACGGTGTATTTCATAGTTGGCTGAGCATGGTAATTTTTCATAGTTGGCCAACATATCCATGTCGGGCCCGCCCCTACCCCAGGGACAAAATGCTGGATCCGCGAATGGATTTAATTTACGTTTGTTTAATTACTAGTATGATTTCATCACGAGATCATGAAACTTATAGCAACAGCTGCGCTGTGTGTAGACATAAAGATAAGGTCTTGAAGATTCGAGCATTCACTTTTGTTAACTTTTAAAAAAATGAGTATAACGAATCTTGCAAGTTCGATTTGTCGTTACTTGGCGTGTGTATACAGATACGTATTGTAAATGTAGCGTTTGAATTTCTACTCGAATCAGTTATTTTAAACGACATATTATTGACAAGAACATTTTTTTTCAATTTGCCTTCATGGAATTTAAACTTCATGCCATTTTGTTGTCTTTTTTTTTCACTATTATTTCTGCAGATTGAAACTTTAATTAGATACCGAATAATATGTTACACGTCATTTTTAGGCCGTTAGGCCATTTATTTTCACCCTGACATCCTTTGAAAAACACAGTAATGAAGCAGAATAAAAGTAGGCTTTTCAATGGTTATTATATACTTCGCTAAATTCCCATTGGTTATTGGTAAATTAGTCAAAAGAAAAGAAAGGAGCTGCGGAAACGAGTTCTTTAAATTTCTGTTTGTTTTAATAGTTGCAGTTTTCTTCCCCTACGAACGATTTGTCCCGAATAGTAAGACACTGCACCTTTTTAAGGTAAACTGAAAGAGTAGAACGCTAAAAAATAGGAAACACGATAGATTTCGGAATTGGTTGTTCGACCCTGACAGATCCTATATTAAACAAAAAACGTAACATACGGTTTCGTTTTGTAGCCCGCGATACGAAGTCTAATAGGCCCTTCTCAAAATTGCATACCAGGGATTCTTTTCTCAGAGCGAGGTTTAGATGGGTCAGGTGTTCGCACCAGTACAGCTGATAAACACTTATATATCTATGGTGTCCACTGGTGGAAAACACTTCCACAAGTAAACTGTTGAAATAAATTTCTCATTATCATTGCAGTGTTTCAGTTTGTAATTCTAATGGAAGAAACGTTGCAGATATATCCTATATCTGGCTGTCCAGAGACACTGTAAACTAAGTTTAAATCACTATGTTCAAGAACAAGGGTATTCATTGATTGTATAGAAATAAAAACACAACAACCATCTTCTCTGGTCTTATACTCTTAATTTTATATTTTAATAACAAAAGTGTATGTACATTAAATCATCATTAGGCAATGCTTCATATGCTTGGAGTTACATATAATATTATAAAGATTATCTTTGTATACTGGGTGTATGTCAGATATATTACAAAATCCTCCAGTTTACACACTGGAAAAAGACCAGAATTATAGTCAAATAAACAATGTATGGAAAACTATGTCCAACTTGCATTTTATAAAATTACAAAAAAAAAACTGTATTGAAGGAAAGTATTTCTAATAAAATAATTTTAGCAACAGTGTTAACACTTGATGCAGTAGTATATAGTATTTCTTTATTTTAAAGTCTTCAAAGATAGTCCCAGGACACTTGAGAATTCAAGAAGTCCAAATGGCCGATTTCTTGATGGATTATATATACCTTATGGTTCTGGAACCAGAACTGCCAACAATTCCACAAGAATACATATGCAAAGAATTTCCTTCTATAGAAGCATAAGCATTACGTTCAAAAACTCATCCCAGTTAATTGGCATCAGTTGTTATATGTCTTTTGTTCTTTAGTTGCAGGTAGAGACAATCATAATCTTTTCCGCATTTTGCTATTTTACCCACGTTAGATGCTGTAAGTCTGTGCTTCATGACTTTGTGCCGGAGATGACCTGTTGTTTTTTTTATTTTTATTTTTTTTTATTTTTATTTTTTTTTATTTCTTCAAGTTTCTTTATCTCAGGTATGCTAAGACTGTTAATATGATCTGTCTGAGTCCGAGATAAACTGACTTACATTTGTGAATCATGTACAGTCAAACCTGTCTTAAATGGTCTCTCAAGGGACGAAGAGGAAGTGGTCATTTAACAGAGGTGACCGCTAAATTAAGTACAAATATATGACAAAATGCTAAAGTTTTGTAAAACATTGTATTTAATTTGACCGCTTGATGCAGTTGGTCGCTTTGTACAGGTGGCTGCTAATACAGGTTCAACTGTAATTTCTATTAGGCCGGCCAGGAAAACATACCCATTCTGCTTAAAATACTGATTTTATGCAATCGAGTCATTTAAAGCTGGTCAAGACTTGGTGGGAGCTAGCTAGTAGTGCCATTTGTGACTATATTTTATGATACTGGATCTGGTCTTTCAATGGCCGGGTTACTAGTATATAATGTGGAATGAATTGATCTGGATTCTAGGGCTGGGTTATAGCTCCAATAACCACAAACTTCAAGGTGCTGGGGTTCCTTTCCTCTTAAATCTGCAATGTCTAGTGTAAAGATGTGTTAATATATTTTTAATCCAGCAATCTGTTAGAGTAAGCCCGTAATATGCTTGCAACATACACATTCGCCTAATTTGGCAGTTACATCTTGCAACTAGTATTATATGAAATGAAATAACGCATTTATTTTACATTTATGCAGATTACTTATAAGTTGCCTGAAGAGAAAAAAACTTTCATACAACTGAACTAAATATTTATGCTATCCACTGAAAATATATCTTATTAAAGTTTATTTCACCCATAATTTATTGTTAATATATAATATATCGAAAATGAATGTTGGTTTTGGGGGTTTCTATTTAAGTCTCGAGAAAAGGAGGAAAACGTATGTCATAATCTTTAAATCAAATATTATATTACAAAGAAATGTGTGATTTAATTTCATTCTTTATTAAAATGGCTTAACACATACGTATGTGAAATTTCATTCTTTCTTTGAGATTTGTGGCATTTGCTGCATACATCAGTATTATCATAAACTGAAACAGACATTTTGGATACTGTTAGCTAGGTGCCCAAAAGAAGTTGGTAATTTATATGTTATTGTCTAAAAGGTTATCTTATCTACAATGGAATGTAATCTTAATGGCTTTATTGTAGGTGTTGAGAATTGGTTTAACCATGTGTTTACAGCTGGTCATTAGGTTGTGTATTTATGAAATATGCATGGCTGGGCTTATTAGGGATTCATTGTTTTAAAAAGTGGATAAACGGAAACTGTCTTAATGTAGATAGTCTTCACTGGAAAACTTGGATTTTTGTTCAAGGACTTCTTCTCTGATGAAAATGTAAGTTATTTAATAATTTTCTAGGCCTCAAAAAAGCTTAAGCCTGTGTAAATATGTACACCACTGACGTCTCTATCAGTGTAAGCTGTTGAGTTTGTTTACAACTGAGTCTCAACTGACCCATCTAAGCCTCGTTCTGGTTACCTTACTGAATATGCATGAGATAATATTAAGAAGGGTCTATGTGCAGATGTTTTAAGGATGTAAGTGTCTACCAAGATTGTACAAATTATTTGGATCCGTGGTATTTCAAAGAGCTGCACTGCACTGACACAGGAATTACACAACTATTAAACCAACAACAAAATCTTAAACCATTCAGACACTAATCATCAAGCTGGTTACCACGACCGAGTATATTTTTTAAAGATATTTCTTGTTTAGAAAGAATCGACTAGTTATTTCATTTGCCGTTACAAAATCGTTATTTGGAACTCTTCCAAATTAATTGGTGTATTATTCTGACTATTCTTTGTATTACTACGCATATGTCGGTCTCGGGGGCCAAGTGTTTAGAGTGTCTGCTCCGTAACCGGAAAATCGTTGGTTCATTCCCCGGCTGGCAAAGTCCTAAAAATGGTGCTTCGCGCTCAGCATCTTAGTGTAGTCCCAGGATTGGTTTGCCTTGTGTCAGGATCACGTGACTTAATGTGTAACAGTATGGCAGCACTATTTATCACCGTGGCTAACAGATGGTATTTATTGGCTATGATTTTTTTTTCGAATGTCATAATGAAAGATTCGGAATGTTAGCATCCTGTCTTTCTTTTCTTTTTTGAATTCATCTATATAATCTTATTAATATGTCTTTAATTTTTCTACAGTCCGTTGGATATATTCTACAATATACCATGCTCTCAACAACTCTAATCTTTACTGGCAATTTAGGGAAAGAAATAACTGATGCAATCGGGCTGGCTATTACTGTGAGTAAACAAGTGGTAAAAATCATATTATCCTCAGTCAAAATCAAAATTAATCTCTAGTTTATCATTAAGATTTTAACTTTTTACGATTAACGAGCAAAAAGCAATGCCGCATATGAAATAAACTCTTTGGTAAACAAAATCCCTTTCGCATGCAAGGTAGAGCTGTCTTGGGATTTAACTCTGGTATATACCCAGTGTATAACACTATACAATCAAGGCACCCAGCTTATATATATATGATTTTGAATGGTTTTCCCTTTTTGAATGTCTTGTAAAAAGCTGATTAAATATTGAAATATATTCTTAAAGGCATTAAATGAGTTCAATATATATAGCTGTTCCATGTGAGAAAACATCTAAATTTCAAACCACAACACAAAACTTGAAAATTACAATTTGAACTGAAAGGATATGTCACTTACTACGGCGAGCACAAATTTACTATCTTAGACATTTAAATTTATCCCAGTCGTTTCAAGTTAATCATCTTAAATTCTGAAATAAATCTTTTTATCGTTATAGATGATTAGCCTTTTTGGAATACCCTTGGCAGCCGGTTTTGCTAATGCATGTGACACATTATTCGCACAGGTAGTGACATTCGATTTTATGTATGTATGTAACCTTGATATCATAGAGATGTTAGAGCAAACTACGTTAATTTATATATCAACCGGTTCTTTCAATGTGCTTAAGATATACATAATAGAAATAATTTGTTTAATTTAAATACATTATGATTATATAAACCAAATTGATATATAGATTAAAGCCTCTCTCCTAAGATTAACAGACTAATATATAGATTAAAGCCTCTCTCCTAAGATTAACAGACTAATATATAGATTAAAGCCTGTCTCCTAAGATTGCCAGGCTATTATATAGATTAAAGCCTGTCTCCTAAGATTGTCAGGCTAATATATTGATTAAAGCCTCTCTCCTAAAATTGCCTCTGATAGCCATATTACGTTGTACAATGAATATCGCATATATCGAACTCGAATATAACATACTCTCGGTATATCGAATATTTCCTCTGGTTCGATTCCTGGCCTTCAAAACACACACACACACACACACACACACACACTTTTATGAGGTCCCGAGGAGTTCATTATAAGCGTCCTTCGTATTATTTGAATGCTGTCCATTATTTGTATAAAAAAGAAAGTATTGTTGGGATAATTATGTTCAACATGGCAGTTAGTTGTCACAGTTAATTAAAGAATGTATGTTTGTATTCGAGGGAGGTGAGAGATAAGGGTAAGAAACACATTAAATTACCAAGTTATCTTATATTTACACAATTGTCGGCCTTCGATGTGTGTTTTTTATGAAAGATTTTGCATTTTCGACCTGTTTTTCCTAATAACAATTAGCCACTCTTAAGTGTAAAAAATAATGGTAAAACATTCTTATAGATCATTTATTGAATGACGAAACAACAACAACAAAAGAAAATAATAAAACCGGATATCGGTTCCAGTTTGGTGCCTGTCTGGTCTTGCATTCAGTACAAATTAATAAATACAGGGTGTATGAGGTATTGTCTGACTTGTATTGCAGTCCTATGGGAGTACAAACCCAGGAAATCTCGGCATCGTGTGTCAAAGAGGTAATTATTGTTCGCCTCTTTCCATAAATATTCAGTACACTTAAAGTGCGCTCAAAAAATACTTTCGAAAATAGCGTTTTTTTTTCTCTGTTATGCTGCGTTTGGACGAAACGTAGTCCGCCGTGGGACTTTGTTTTTTTGTTGTTGTTGTTTTGTTTTTTCTATGTATACAAGTTAAGTCCTCCCAAGTTTTCTCACGGTCTATCGCGGTACATCCGTGAACTATCAATTAAAAAGATTTTTGCAACCATGTAATGTGGGGATTTTGACAACTTGCCATTCCCTACGTCGGCTGTCTGACTAAAAAAAAAGGAAAGAAAAAAAATGTAGAAATTCCACTTGGTAAGCCCTCCACTCCTACGGGAAAGCATCGCTTTATTTTTATTTTTATTTAATTGGTTAATTGACTGAGATTTACCATTCCAAAATTTTCCCGGCTAGATTCGAAACCGCGGCCTAACTTTGCAACTTACTCGCTATCACATTTACTTTTCATTCCAGTTTATTGAACATGTTATTTCCAGCATAAATTGTTTGCACATTTCAATTCGGTTTCGACTTCCATAATGAAATCGTACTTAAACATACTGTACATAAGAATTAACATCACTGGATGAAAAAAAAAATCAGACCAATATCTCTGTGTAGTATGAGGAAAAATAAGTGTATGTAATTATTGTCCAGAAATGCTGTTCGATGCAGATTGCGTGCTACCATAGAACATATGTTTTAAAAATGTCTTCCAAAGAAAAAACAATCGTTGTACGAGACAAAATCACGAATACTCGTGGCAACCGGGAACATAGTATAAAAGCAGCATTAGATATACTATCGAACATCCGAGTGCACTCTTACTTTTGCAACTGAGCAAATATGTGTCGGAAGAATATTTATAACAACGTTACATGCCATAGCTCTAAATATGTAAGAAGTTTATTTATAGCGAAAATTAAACATCGGCAAACCGACATTAACTAGGAAAAAACTCAATGATAGATACCAGTTTAATCTAATGTCTACTCCGAGTATCTTTATAAACGTCCTATTAGATTGTTTTTTGAATGCAGAATTATGATAAATCAATAAAGATATGTTTATGTTTATTGTATCTTCTTAACGTCCATTTTAGACATTCCATTTTTAAAGAAAACATTTTACGTATCAAATTAAAGTCTGGACCTTCTGCAGAGTTTTACATTCTAATTAATCTATGACATTTCACTCTAATGGTTGACTCCGCGAGACGATGACTACAATTTTGGGAATTACGTGTTTTGTGAAATTCACAATGGTGCCGCCTGGCAAACTTTAAGTAGTATAATTATCAAATACCTACTTTAAATGTATTGGGAAAACATCGTCCTAAAGTTGCACTACCTCATGTACAACTTTAGGGCTAGTCCAGAAATGATCACAGGGGTTCGAAGTTGCATAGGCGAATCGTTTCTTACTTATTGGTAACATTTAGAAAGAAAGGGAGGACAATGTTTTCTGACCAAATTTAGAAATAACGCGTTTATAACGACATTCATCATTTTAAATGGACCAGGTTTATCTTAAATGCATTAACTAAGAAAATCCTAAACGTAATTGAGGAAGTTTTTCTCTTACAACTTTATTGTTCGAATCGAGCTTGACAACAGCCGGGGAAGGCTATTTCCAGTTTCTTTCGTAGTGAATATAAAGTTTTGATCATTCAAAATGAAAACAAATTTGACATTTCTCGGGAAAACTTCATTGAGTTGCGGAGGTCCAGAAAAGCATAAACAATGCGATTGACAATGGGCACAACGTAATCATTGTCGGACAAGCAGGTACAAAGAAGTCCTACCTGCTTACACAAAATTCGATTAAATATATGTATGAATGAGCGCTTACCATTAATTCACTGCTAAAGAAACCGGAAGTAGCCGGTCCCGGCTGTTGTCAAGTTCGATTGGTGCATTAAAAACACATGTTATTCCTTTATAAGAGTAAAACAACACAGGAAACGCCTCGATTCTTTCTTTTCTGTTCATTTCAAAGTAAATGAAGCGTTTACTGATCTTTATTTGCCGAAATTGTGATATTCAAAAATTAGCCCAAAATAGTGCCCCCCATTCCTTTTTTAAATGTTATTATTAGGTACGAAAGGATTCGCCCCATGCAATTTCGAGACCCTGTGGAAATGATACACAAAACGTCTCATTGACAGTATTTCAGTCATTTAAAGACATCCCTTTATTAGTCAGATTTAGTGCTGCCCCATTGCCATATTACGGCGTTGAAAGTTAACAAGCTAATTCGGTTTTTATTCTTTTTTAGAATTACATATATGTTCCCTGACTTATTTAAGACATAACGTTTTTCGTTCAACAAAATATAGAAGTATGTATATATTTAGAACAGTAGTTAAAAGGAGGTAAATAAACCTAAAAATTAAAATGTTATATTCAATTTCAAATTGTTGCACGACATAAACAGGCACATATATATCAGCTTCCTCTTTGGTTCCCGGACCACTGTTTCAGCTATGATTATCCAGACCCTAGTTGGCATCATCATTATCTCCCTCTTTTTGGTCACGGAGCACCTTCTGATTCTGACAGGTCAGGACCCACTCGTCTCTAGGTATGACGTTTTGACGTCATTTTAATTCTAAATGACGTTATTTTTATATCATAGTAAAGTCAGGCTCGGATTCCACCAAGTATAAATTATTGTTTATATTTTAAATTTTATGGAATTTATCGAAAGCGACACGAAGCGGAGCGCTGCGACAAATCCATAAAATTTAAAATATAAACGATAACATATTTACAGTTACAGTCACGTGTGCCATACATCTTTGCCTTTGACCTCGCGTTATGGAATCAACTCCCATTTGATTGACAGTGCACGCGATGGTTCAGAGTCAGTATTACTGGGTATATATTATAAGGCTACATGCAAATCATGACGTAATCATCCGCCGCTGAAATAAGCTCCGCCTATTTAGCCCTAAGATCAGGTCGTAGGCAGCATAAACTCTTTCTTTTTTATATCAAGACCTCACGGATCATATTATGCTATATATTTTTCAAATTTTAAACAAAATGCAAGCATTTCATTGGACGGTTAAGTCGGATAAACTGTAACAATGCTTGACGCTAAGTAATCAACTTTATCATGTACTTGAGTATTACATAAAACGGGAAAAGCTAAATGCATTTCTACCAAATTTCAAAATTTGTTTGTTTGTTGGGATTAACGTCCCACCGATAGTATTTCAGTCATTTTGAGACAATGTCTACTTGAGACAGATATAGTGCTGCCACACTGCAGCATCACGCCATAGATATGTGGCATGATACCACACCCAGTCACACTATCCTGACACCGGGACAACCAGTCCTGGAACTACCTATATATGCTGAACTCTAAGCAGGAGAGCTATACCAGTATCATTTTTTACGACTTTGGTATGTCGCGGCAGGAAATCGAATCCCCGACCTCCCGCTCCCAAGGCAGACGTTCTAACCACTCGGCCACCGAGTTATTTACGAAACTGGAACCAGATCAGAATGAAAGCAATTTTGACACTGAAGAAGTTTTCCAATATATTATCAACTTGTCAGTTACAAGTACTATCAGTCTGGTTAGGTTTTATGATGACCACATATGTCCTTTGTTATTAAATTGCAATTTGATGATTGTTTACTTTCCAACATACATGTATTTCAAGTCAAGTAGAAAGAAACTTCAGTGTTCAATAACACAGAACTACCCGTCTGTTGTATACTATCTAACACATATAACACTTGTACTTTTGATCGATAGGTCATATATCTTTAATGTTGTTGTTGTTGTTGTTGTTGTTTTACTTGTTTCATTTTTTAAATCGACCATGTCTAATTTCTGAAGGAATTTTTCGCAGTTTTATGTTTATGTTACTAAATATGATATAATAGTTTCTTCTGAATTGAACCTTAAAAATTATTTTCTGTATGTAAAATGTATGATATTGCTCTCTCGGAAAGACCAGCTGGAAAAAAATACATTCTATATTTCTTTATTTTAAGGTTGTAGGTTTTTGATAAAAAACACATTCTATTATCATAAACAGATGCAATGAAACAGAATGATATTTGCATTTATCCGATGCATTTCAGAGAAGCCGGGAAATTTGTCAAAGTGTTTATAGCATCGGTGCCTGTAAGTACAATCTAGAAATATTCATCCATGTTTTCTGTTATTTTTCTAAACACATAGTTTTGATCTTAGGTCGCTGGCGTTTGATCCATGTACATGTGGACTCTGAGTTGTAGTCCTGTTTGCCAGGCTAAGAATTAAAAAAAAAAGAAAACTACTGTTCACGTCTTATAAAGACGGTGGATTAGTTTTGACAAAATTAAATTTAACGTCATAAAACATAATTAAAACACTTTACTGGCTTGAGAACACGAAAGCTTAACCCTGGGAAACGAGTTAGGAAACGCCAAATATGATCACCGCCAAAGCGCACGTTGTTCAAAACCCCCAAATAAAGACACCGCCAATAATTAAACGCATTAAATTTGTTATCCCGAAAAAAACGAGTTAAATCTAAAACGTTGTGAAAAAATAGCAACAAAGACTGTCCAATTTGTGCATGAAATTAAACAAAAGATCTTTCCCGGTGGCTGAGTGGTTAGAGCGTTCGCCTCGGGAGCGGGAGAGGTCTATGGGTTTTCAAAAGTGTAATTTTTTACACCGAATTTCAGCTTATTTGTTATAATGGACAATATTAAAGACTAAAAATACATAAAGCTTGCATTCACTTTTGTGTAACAAAATGTTTTGCATCATTATTTACGTTTCAGGCACTGGCATATGTTCAAGTTCTCAGGAAATTAGTTTATCTTCAGGTAGATATTAAACCTCCATTCTTAAACATTCAACCCATTTTACAACGCTGCGACGTCAAAAGAAGTTATTTAATATAGCTGACGTGCATTTCACGAGACGTCTCCATCTGAGATTTTCCTCATCACAAACCTTAAACAATTTATAACTCCCTTATTTATCAACACAGAGAGTGGAATACATGCTATCCTATAGCATAATTTTAAAAGATTTCATGGAAACAATATGGAATCGGGATATTTTTAATTGAGGAAAATCTCAACTAAAGATGCTGCTATAAACACCATTATGCCGCCATTGATATCCGTCTCCTGTCTGTGTATATTAATGACTATATACTGTATGCAACTATTATGGTGTTACATAATTGATTCATATATTATGATAAAATTTAGTGTAATTCATAGCAAGCCTGCTTTAATCACACCTTTCAGAGAATATAAGTATTTTAGTGCAATATATGGATAGTAGACTTCGAGCCTTGTATCAAATCTACCAACCTTTTTAATTCAGTCATTTTTAAAAACTTAGCATCAAATGTCATTGTTCTTGTTTATCCTCTATAAGTATCTGCTTACAACAAATGTATCTAATATCTTAACCATTTCTATTTGTCAGATGTTTTAGTATTTTGAATGGATGTTAAAATACTACCTTTGTTTACATTTTGTAATTGACGAGCATTTTCGACAATGGCCATTCAGACGTCGTAAATGCGAATATACTCGGGTGAGACACGAGAGAAG
>CM037777.1:77043784-77093784 GCA_021229015.1 Solen grandis
CAAACGCCGAAAAACCGCGTAGTCAATAGACGCAACATCAGGTGAATATTGACCGTGATCAAGCAGGTCCACCCACGGATGTAATAGTAATGGTAGAGATTGTCTCTAAGGCCCTGTGTGCCGGCACGTTGTCCTGATGAAGGATCATAGAATCAATGTCTATCCCCGGCCTTTTCATTCGGAAAGCCTTTACACTCCCAGAAATGACCGCGATGCCGCAACTCGCAGCTCTCTGTCATCCTCGAACAATAAACGCGGCATCCATCTAGCTGACACCATTTTCATTCCAAGTATCCCTGTTAATATATTATGCACTCACGTATGTCCCAAGTCCACAATTTCGGCGATTTCACTGACAGTCCTACGGCGATCTTCACTAATTAAAGTACGGACTCTCTCCACAGTGGCAGCATCAGGTGAAGGTCGTCCTGTTCGGGCACCATCTTCGATTATGTCTCTACCATCGGCAAACCAATTATGCCACTTGAATACAAGATACCTTAAAGCAGATACAGCCTTGTTGGCAAATGATGTAAATTTGAAGCTTTGCGAAAGAGTCATTGAAGCTTTCACGCAGAATTTTATGACGGCGTGCTGCTCCGTACGATCTGGCGTCGTCATTCCGTTAGTTACCAATGTTTACACTTAGCTACTTATTTTGATAGTTGTTAACGTTACGTTTAAGATATGACGTCAAAAATTTGCACCAAACATGGCATGACGTTCATTTGACGTCACGTGATGTTTGGTGTAAATATACCTCTGTCGTTATTTTTTCAAACGCTCGGTTTTGTTACCATGGAAAGAAATTATGCAACTTAATTAGAAGAATTACTGATTTTGTTTAGTAAATATTATCGTGTCTATTGTACGTATATTGGAAAAATCATAGTTATATCTCAGTTACTTCATAGTTTAATTAAGCAGTCCGCGAACTTTACGGATAACCCTCATATATTCGATATTTTGATATACACATACTGTACATTGAGTTAGTATCTAATGCCATGTTGTTAATTCATATATTATTTTCTTCTTAGCTGTTCTATATTTACTTTACATGTATATTTTAGCTTAACTGAGCACAACGTGCTCAAGGTGAGCTTTTGTGATCGCCCTTCGTCCGGCGTGCGTCATGCGACGTGCGTCGTCAACTATTTGGCTTGTTAACACTCTTGAGGCCACATTTTTGACACAATCTTCATGAAACTTGGTCAGAATGTTTGTTTCCATAAATCCTTGGACAAGTTCGAATTTGGGACATGTGCGGTCAAAAAGTAGGTCATGAGGTCAAATCTTAGATAAACCTTAACACTCTAGAGGCCACATTTTTGGCCCAATCTTCATAAAATTTAGTCAGAATGTTTGTTCTGATATAATCTTGGACAAGTTCGAATTTGGGTCATGTGGGGTCAAAAAGTAGGTCATGAGGTCAAATCTTAGAAAAACATTGTTAACACTCTAGAGGCCACATTTTTGGCTCATTCTTCATGAAACTTGGTCAGAATGTTTGTTTCCATTAATTCTTGGAAAAGTTTAAATTTGGGACATGTGGGGTCAAAAAGTAGGTCACGAGGTCAAATCTTAGATAAACCTTGTTAACACTTTAGAGGCCACATTTTTGGCCCAATCTTCATGAAACTTGGTCAGTATGTTTTTCTCCATAATATCTTTGACAAGTTCGAATTTGGGTCATGTGGGGGTAAAATGTAGGGGAAATCTTAGAAAATTTTTTTGGTTTTTTCCAATTGGAAGGGGCAAAAAGTGGTCATATGATAAATCCAACATATGTTGCTCATTTATAACCAGGTGAGCGATTCAGGGACATCATGGTCCTGTTGTTATAACACAATACGAATGACTACTGGTATATAATAAAGGAAAGACGCATGTATTACGTATATAGTTTTAATGAGTTCATTTATGATAAAATAACTATTTGATGTACTCATAAATAGATGTATGCGTTCTTATCACAGATATTATTTAATCAAATACATGGATAACAAAAGAGTTTGTCAATGTGGTAATTAGGAATAGAGAAAGAGATCTGTTTTATTTTTCGGTATAATTGTAAAGGCCAGGCAAGCGGTCTTGAATTTTATGATTTTATCAGTTGGATGCAATCATTATCTTGAAAAAATATACACCCAGCCAAGGCAATGTATTAATAATCATATCCTGAGATGAGGCCAAATACCTGGTATTAGACTTCAAGCCTGGTCTGTCTTATGGTCTTAACATTTGTTAACCCGCACTTTCATATTTGCATCAGCATCTCGGTGAATATCTGGTGTTTTATATACTTAGTTTTTAATACTGTTTTTTTTAAATATGCATATATAAATGATTCAATATTTTCCATATGGAAGTTAAAATACATTGCATGAGGTCCATACAAACGGCTTCTCTGACTATACGTGCCCATGGAAATTGAAGAGACTCATGTCCTTCAATTATGAGAGCATATTTAAAGAGAGTATGCGAAACTAACCTACAGAGATTCCAAATTATAATGATATGTAATTTTCTCGATGGACAAAATATGTTAATATTAACACCAACAGATCACGTTATTTTCAAAAACCCTCGTTAACGCTATTAAGACTTTTATTACTTTTTTACCTTGAAAATATGTTCCAATTTTTTAAATTTTTATATTCACGTTATGTACTTGATCGATATGACGAACCTACCTTTACAATATTTATATGGTCTTGTACATTTTTTTATATATTCAAGTTGCAGTTATTTTTTTTTAAAAAAAAAAATTTTTGATATTTTCAATACTTATTTGTTAATTTTACGCGCGGACTGAAGGATTGCTCTTGGGGCTTGAGATGAATGTTGTTAGCATCCACATTCTAAAAAGCTTAAATAATAATGAATGTATATTTAATAAGCTGAATAAGGTATATATTTCGTAATAGTTTATTTCTTTTCATAGAAATGAAAATTAAATTGTATACCAGGGTCACTAGAGTTCAAAATCTAGGAGACAAATGTGGGAGTGGATGAGAGCGCTTGTTGTATAGTTATATCCACATTGTGAACTGTTAAATCGTATACCAAAATCGTGGGGACAAATGTTGTTTGGGATGAGAGCGCTTGTTGTATAGTTATATCCACATTGTGAACTGTTAAATCGTATACCAAAATCGTGGGGACAAATGTTGTTTGGGATGAGAGCGCTTGTTTACATTGTAAACAAGAATACTCATTCATATATTTACATTGTAAAAAATTAAATCGTTACCAGGCTTTAATAAGGTAAGGTAAAACTAATGAGAGCGCTTGTTATGTAGTTAACAAGAATACTCATTTATGTCTTTCAATTGAGTTTTCTGTCAAAATCGACATGCTCTTAAGTCTTACATTATGTCTCAGAATATCTGATACCAAGTGATATAAGTTTTGTTGGCTTAGAAATTACAGGAAATGTTGATGTTGGTGCATGTTTTCTTACCAAATGTGCTATTTAGGAAATAGGTGATCTGTTCTGTTGATTGTATTTATTAAATTTAGTCTAATGCATTTAATTTAGTCTGTTTATGCATTCTTGATTTATGTTTAATCAAAAGTCAATTTGAGGTATTTTGAAGGTTCAAGAATATGCCGAAAACTAGTTTGGGAAGAAGAATTGCAAAAATGAGTACATACACTGGTACTTGTAAGTTCCATAACATGTTTAAATGTTGATGTATGGAATGTAAATTTAATTTTTTATTGATGTCATGACGATATTACGTATGACCTAATAGGAAACTGATTGTTTATCCAACAAATTCAAGTTCATTTTATTTAAGAAGGAAAATGAGTGGCCGTCACATTTCATTTTGGACCTGAGGTCTCTTGTTGACTTCTAACACTAGGGATGTTTAAGAGTTTTCAAGCCCTTACCAAACAACCTAGATGAAATAAAATCTCTAATTGCAGGGAAATTAGGACAATCAGTACAGGAACATGTGAATTTCTGGGAACGTTAAGACATTTTCTTCTCACAAAAAGGACGTCATTATGAAAATATACTATAAATAAGAAAGAGGAAATAGGAGGAAAATGCGTTTGCATTTTATGTCAGAAAAATTTTAATTCTGTGTTTAATAACATTATATTTTCATTATAACCGTATCATTGGCGATAAAATAAATAGTGCACCTGCAAATGGTATCATATATTCTGAAACACCCTGCATAATGAATATTTCCAAAAAAAATATTTGTCCCGAAAAGTATTTGCAAACAGGGATAAAATTATCATGATTTTGAAACATGTCTTATATTAATGTACATGTATTTATAAGGGATAATATAAAGACTTGAGAATATTAAAGATGCATGTACATGTACCTAGATTAAGATTAAGATTAAGGGGTCTTTGTAAGAGTTAAGTGTGAACGTTATAATGAGTTATATGAACAAGTTTTTCAATACATTTTGATGGTGTTACATATACAATTCAATTTGTCCTATATTTTATATTATTTCTATTCACATATTTGTATGTTTAATTACAACATTTTTGGAATTAGAAATGTGTAAATCACACTGGATTAATCAAATATTCAATCATCCATACTCTTATTCCAGTATTAGTAAAAGTGATTAGGTAGTGGTTCCAGTACTAGATATATACGTAAATACGTGATTTAGGTAGTGGTTCCAGCACTAGATATATACGTAAATACGTGATTTAGGTAGTGGTTCCAGCACTAGATATATACGTAAATACGTGATTTATTTTAACACGTTTAACCATTACCTGTTTGTTATTATCAAGACAATAAACTCAGAATACTCGTAACATTGTGTCTTTGACTGATTCCTTTCCTACAAGTATTGGTGTCCATAAATGCATTGGCTCGATATGTCGAATCAGGCTATATTAACCTTTTAACTTAATCTGAAAAGGAACATATTTGTCCATAATATGTGCAAATGAACCTGAGCATCTTTATGGACTGATTTCAGTAATTTGTGATGTATTGTCTTCTATGTTCATAACATCTTTAGTAAAAATGAAAATAAAAAGAAAAAGAAAAAAGAAAAAAAAAAAAAAAGTTTGATTATTCCTCCTATCTGGAAACGTATTGGGGAATTAGTTCTGGGAATGCATTTCTAGAAATAGTTGTCTAGCTTCCCCAATTCTTTCAAATTTTTTAAGTTGAACATCGATATAATGTTCGGGCTCGATTATTGTCCGTATCTGAGCAATACTTGGCACTTGGATATGGACAAACCTACATATATTTTAAGATTGTTCCTTGCACCTTTCCTTAAGAAACAAACAAGCTTGTAAACATAGCAAGGGAGAGAGAGAGGGAGAGAGAGAGAATACGACCCAGATTGTCCGCAATCTCTCGAATTTCGGAGCAGATAGTAGAACCCCAGCTTGTTCAGGGAATGGATATAAACAATATGAAAATGAGTGTTAAGGGCATATGTTATAGGTTCTTTTCTTCAATAGTTTTCTGATTTCTACATATGTAAAAAAATAGGAAATATTCGCTGAATACGAATATGGAAAAAAGATCCCCGTGCTCGTTTATATGATATGTTGGTATATCTATGGTGCCGTTTTTAATAAATGGCTAAAATATAGATCTCCGTAAAAAAGATATCAAATCCTCATCAACGGGCATAACAAGTAACATGATACCACACCCAGTTAAATAATCCTGACACTGGGTAACCAGTCCTGGAACGCCTAATCTGCTGAGCGCCAAGCAAAAGGAAAAACCATACAAGTGCAAGGAATCGAACACATGACCTCACAGCTAAGGGGCTTGGTCACTTGGATCAGTGATCATAAATGGAAGCAATGTCATGGCCCCATAGGGCTAGGTTTTACCGGGCGATAAGGATAAGAGTTAAGAAACTTCACGGTACATGATTAGATTAATTAGGAAACTTACTAGTAAAACCTATTCTCGGAGTTGGACTCTGACAAATAGTGCCCAGAATTTTTTGAAAATTATCGTCCCGACATGGTCGCTTGATGAATTTTATGGAGGTTGCAGAGACCATATAAAGTCTTACAAGCAGGTAGTATATTGCTGTAAACTGAAAGCTGTTGTATTACCTAAAAGATGATCAATAACTATACTATACAATCTTACGGACAAAGTTTTTCGCTGGTATGAGGGTAAAATATAGATGAACCAAGATGTGGAATGGGTAATAAAATGGTTAAATTCCTCAAATTTGTGGCATTTCATAGTTATTTATATATGCCCCAGTAAATGTGACAGGATGGGCGCTGTAAATGGGTGCAGACAGACAAAAATAGTATATTTCTTTCAGGAATGGACCTGAAAAAAATCAATAGCGAAGAATAAAGATATACAAAAACCCTATAATTCGCGATGCTAATAAAATACTCAAATCCAAAAGACAATAGTTGATAGTTACATCCCAGTTTACTTTATTGTGTCACCTGCTGTAAGCAGAGGTGACACATAGGGATCACTTTTCCGTCGTCTGTCTGTCCGTAACACTTTTCCGTCACACTTCAGCATTCCAGAGAATAATCATGTTATAGGAAAGGTCGACGATCCGATAGTACGATTCTATGTACGACAGTATGATACGTACCGTCGCAGTCTCGTATCGTCGGGTCGTGTTATCGTATGTGTACTGGTAAGCACGTCGGTATCGCGACCGTACGATACGACAGAACGATATAACACCACGACTGTACAATACGAGATAACGATGACTGTCTCGATCCCATATTGTACCGTCGTATTGTCGACATTTTTTTCAGTATTGAAAATACATCGGGATGTTTTACAGTGACCCTTCCTGGATGCCGTAGGAAAATAGTAGGCGCAATACGAATATCCTTTATGCTTGGTATATAAAGCTGACGGGAATTTACAGATACAAATCAGGTACTCGCGTCGCCTACCACGTGACTATCTTTGTTAATCTTGTTAATTCGAGACGAAGGACAAGGGACAAGGTGATTAAGAAATACTCGTGTGCAGGTGAGAATTTTAATTTTATATCCTTATGGGAATATTAAAGATTACATGTATTCATTTATTGTTCCCCAATATGACAGAGTGTTAACACTTCGAAAGTCTAGTTAAAATGATATAATTGCATGCATGTAGTCAGCAGATCTGCATTTTGAAAGGCAAAGAATATGTATCTCAATTTAGTGCAAATACTGGAAAAAGAATTAGTTTGAAAGAAAACAAAGAAAACATGAGTGAAATGGGTTGTTTTATTACATGTACATGTAATATAAATGTTTTTTATATACAAGTGTATGACTCATAGCGTCAGAAGAAGAGTGGATCTCGCAATATTAAGAAGCATAACGTTTTATCCCATAATCAAGTATCGTATTGTTTTTAAAAAAAAACTAATATATTTAACCCATATATTATATATTTTGTGACCTGACTTGGTTTTTGCCAGTCAGGGCTAGGGTAAAGATAGACAAAATATCCGATACATGTATAAAAGTGTTAAAAAATTCAATGCATTAGCTCGAATTCGAAACCATGTTTTGACGATATTTACGGAAGATATGTGTTCTATTTGATGTTATTGAATAATGTTCAGGGAGTCGATCTCCATTTCAAACTGATCCATTGCTTAGATGTGCTATGTGCGGATATTTTCTTTGATTCTCTCAATGTATTGGTATTTTTATTGGTCTGTTACCCCACAGGTATTAGTAAAGTATCCTCTTTATAGCCTTATGGGGGAATATATCTAAATCAACATATGCTGAAATCTGTGTCATTTTTGAAGCATCAGAAACTAACATTTCAGTTTCCTTATCACAAGCTTTGCCATCTGACGACACCCATCGTCAAAAATGTATAACAAATCAAGCAGTATTTCGAATGATATAATAAAGATCTAAGATACAATAAGAAGTTATAACGGTTTATATGCGGTTAGATCGGCGTCAAGACTGTTTTTTACATTTAACTTAACATGCGGCATTCTACCCGATATCAATCAATACATGCACACATATAGTGTGTGTACTATTTCCCAACCTTATTGTGTTTAATCCAATTCAAACTTTACATCGATAAAAGCGATCTGAAAGGAATAAAATATCAAAAGACTACGGAATCCATTTAGTGCCAAATTGAAGGTCGTGTGTCGCTGTATGGAGGCGACGCACGACAATTTAAAACGACGCACAACAAATGTAAACGACAGACGATAATATGAACTTAACACAACAATGCGACACAACACTCGACATTATAGCGCGCAAATCTCGCGTTGACGAAATTTTTCACGAAATATAGCAATACATGTCGAGTGTCGTTTCAAAATGTCGTACGTCGCGTCGCATTGTTGTCTCAAACTGTCCTGCTAATATCGTGCGTCGCGTAGAAAGCTCTGAATTAAAAAAAAAAATTACAAATCAATATTCAGTAGAGATATAAAGTTTTATTAATTGAATGGCATAGTGTAATTTCAACTGCGTGAATGATCTAACAATTCAGGTATCTCACAGTCTCTTCCCTCAATATACAAGTGCCGTAAGTGTAGATCTGCTTCATATATCTGATAAAGTGTTTATGTCCTTTTATAATGAAAACGATTACAGTCCATTGTGATAAATACAAATGTAATGGATTCAAGCAATAATTACTTGATAATTCAAAACAGCAGACGCGTCGGAAATAACGATAAACCTCAGATTATAAATTAAAACACTTACCAGCGCTAAGTAAACAGAATGATACTATGTAAGATTTCCGTAGCTTCTAGACTCAAAACTGTTATAAGATAATGATCTGACTTTGGGGAAGTCTGATACCGAAGTGACAGTATAGAAGGGAATTAAGATATGTTAGGTGAAGGAAGAAATGATTAAAATCTTGTACTCACTCAGCAATCACTAAAATCATGCACACTGTACAAAACATAATCAGAGGACATGGTGCACATGGACAGTTCACATGTCAAAAAAAAACAAACAAAAAAAAAAACAACAAAAAAAACAACAACCATAAAACAAAATTAAATAACCAGGCTAAATGGCTAAATGTGAAACTCCAAATCATAATTTAATGGTTACATACCCTGTACGATGAACGCTAAAACTGGTAAGACCTTACACTTGCTTGTGGTATTGTCCACAGCTGACTGAGAGCTATGACTCGGTGAAATATTGTCAACTTTTAGCCTAAAAACCACTCATTTAAAAATGAGAACAGTTAACTTCCATTTATGACTTATATATTCAGTATATCGTCAACCAATACATTAATACAATATAGCACGTGGCAAACGTTATAACTCAAAAGTATAGATCTTTATTTCCTCCAATATCGGAGATAATTTATAGATACAAATCTGACGTAAACATCATACACATACAATTCAACAGTGACAAGTGTGGACATTCATTTACATCAAACATATTTATTTGAGACATCAAAAGACAAATGTGACCGGTGGTGAAAAATAAAAAAAAAAAAACCAACAATAGAAAACATATAAAAAGACATACAAACAAAACATTATAAGACAGAAAACGAAATGAGAAGAAATAAAACTTTTCTAATTTTTAGAAACCCTTTCCGAAACGATACGAAAAAAAGCTCAATAAATGGTTATTGTTGTTTATGTGCTAGTGATAACAGAACATATAATTAATGAATAAATGGCCTGATACGTAAATCAGTATATGATGAACAAATAACAGGATAAAACATGTGCGTAATATACACTACACAATGATACGTACATAGATGTGACAGTATCACATAGCTGTTAGTGACAAAAGTAAAAATAAAATACTGTTTTCTGCGATGTTTTAACCAAGTATTATGCACGTACATAAACTTTTTTTTAATTAATCTTTGTCAAAGTGACCACCAAGCACAACTACAAGTACATCTATATCCCCCCAAGTATCGTGTTAACAAACGTTATTCTATCCATACATGGGATCGCATATATACAATTTGACTGCAGAATACTGATTGAAATTCAGTCGCTTGGTCTCGGTAACCCGACAATCGTCATGCATGTGCATGTGTATACATGCAGTATACAGATTGTCACAGCGATGGCATGTCTCCATGTATATGCAATTAGTTGACGCACTGTTATCCAAAGGTACCCGGTACGTTGCTGCCCATTAAAAAAATAAACATCAATGACCTTATATAAAATAAAAAGGTAGGTAACTTCTTCTACTGAAAACGTACAGTATGACGTTTCAATTACCGTAACTCCTGTGATTATTGAAAGATTTTCATAAAATTGGTCTTATTTTGTGTGGAAGGGATTAATAAAGACATACAGGGACAAAAGACAGCCCCTGGTCTGAGGAATCGCCCTAAAATGTTCGCGTATTAAAAAATCGTTTGGTCGGAAGAGATCTAACCGACAAAATCTCGCCAATTTCTTCCGTGTAAAACTATAGAAAAACTAAAGCCACAATATCAGTGTTGATTTGCATGGACAGATACTGATGAAGGAAACAAATACACCTGAAATGAACACTTGTGCTGACTTGAAATCCATTGTTTTAAGAAGATTTTGTGACTAAATCGAAAGCAAAACTACATCAGCAATGTCACCGAGACGCTCGATAGAAACTGTAGAGAACCAGCAGTTTAAACGTAGCTGATCATCGGTGAAGGTCGAGTCGGATGAATTTTTAAAAAGGCAGAAAAAAAGGCTGAATAAGATGAAAAATGAAATAACAAGTATTCATTTTTGGTTTATTTGTTTCTTTTATCAGTATCTGTCCATACAAGTCATTGTTGAGATTGTAGCTTTAGTTTTTCTTTAGTGTTACACGGGAGAAATTGGCGAGATTCCGTGGATCAGATCTCTTTTGACCAAACACGTTTTCGACTTCGCGGACTGTTGTAGCGCGATTCCTTTGGCGTGGGAGTGTTTATTGTACCTGATAGTCTTAATTCATTCCTTCACGCAAAATAAGACCAATTTTAAGAAAATCCATCAAATTTCAAAGGAGTTACGGCAATTGGAAACGACAGGATGTACGTTTTTAGTGGACGAAGTTACCTACCTTCTTCTTATATATATAAGGTCATTGATTTTGTTTTAATGGGCAGCAACGTACCGGGTACCTTTACTGTTATCGTGCAAGGGAGATATCGTTTTCATCAAGTTACATTTTGTGTCGCTGGTATTTTTGTGTATTTGTTATTGTTCAAGCCTTAGAGAGAAATGGTCAGAAATGCTCACAACCCTGATTTTCTAGTTGCTTTGTGGTTTTTAATTCGTGAAAATATGCCTCAAAAGGTGCAAAGTATTGCAAAAGGTGCAAAGTATCAATTTATTATCATTTAATTATTCAAACTTAGACCATTAGGTGAGCCATACCTTAAATTCAGCCACAGTTACATCTTAATGAAGTTACACAGAATGTCTGTTTATAATTCACAACACGACTATTCGAATGTATGCTAATCAAAATCTCATTATTTTTATATGAAAAAGAGATATTGCATTTTAAATCATTACGCATTAATATTTTCAGCAGTAATGTGTTCTAGTCTAATATTATGCAAAATACACACTTATTAATGTTAACTGTTATCTTTTTCTTTTGCAGTAGAAATATGGAAGTTTATTTTGGCTCTATGTAATGAAGATAACATAGAAACAAAATGGAGATGGACGTATCAGGTAGGAATGGAAAGAATGGATGATATACGTATAATAGTTGGAATGGTGCTAAATGTCTAAATTACAACAAAAATACAACTTCTTTATAAAATATATCTTATTTATGCTATTTTATCTTTAAAATCAATCAAATATCATATGTGTATACCGTTCAACAAGAGGAGTTTTTATGTGCATTTCATTTTTGACGGACCACCGGACATACGGGCAACCAGTGCTAATAGGTAACATTGCACCTCGGGTGCATAAAACAATAATTTCTAGTCAGCGACACTTTGACATATTATTGTTCATCCAGAAAATACAAGGAAATTCCATGAAGATTCGCAATAAAGCAAATTTGAAATACTTACAAACAGATAATATAATGAAAACATATATTATCAATAAAATGTTAACAGGTATGATTGCGATTGGGAAGATCAAATATTAAATGTAAACTAAGTACATGTAGCAATGCTGTTGAACGTTGAATATTCTGATTGACAACTGAGATCAGGTTCTGAAGACTCATTTGTTTGTTTATATTGTTTTCAGATCTTGATCATATATTGGAAATTTATGACATACCTAAACATTTCCAAACAAAAGACATTGTGATCGCTTTCAAGGATTTCAGGTACTTATTACATAACCGCATGACAATATGGCTTGCGTTTGAAATGAATGATTTCAATAAGAACTACTGCAAAAACAGTTACACACATAAACGATATACATTAAAAAGAATATTTATTATCGGTTTGATCAGGTGGAAGTGTATATTAAAACTGATAATCATGTGAAAATATTCAGTGAAATGTATTAGCAACACAGCAGAAATCAACTAATATTCTGCATTTTGCTTAAGTAAAAGGTATTAAAATTAAGATAAGGTATTAACATTGATGCAAAGTAAGTTCCAAACAATTCTCAAACTAAATATTGAACATTTATAATTAATAAATTGTTCATATTTAAAATATGTTACTTTACAGGACCGGTGGATTTCTTATAAGATGGGTTGATAATACACATGCTATCGGAATCTTTGGAACTAAAGAAGCAGGTATTCTATATAATATGTATATACTTCATCGAGAAAATAATAAGTTGTTACCTTGATAAATCATTCAAAATTTCCAAGGTGGGTGGTGTTATAGGCTGCATGTGTGCAAAATTGCATGTAGTTAAGCATGTTTGAAACATTTTTATGTACTTCTACACATTTAAAATCAGATCGGTATTTCAGCCATTGAAATTATTTACGTTATCTATGTGTAGCTATCCATATAAAGGTTAAGAGTAGGCGTCTGGTGCGCAATCCCTACAACATAAAGTAAATCAGGTTACATGTGTTGACAAATGATACGCTAAATACCTTCTGAATAAGTATTTCGAAACTCATATCATTTTCATGATGTCAAGATAATATTCATAAAAACAAGTAACTGGTGTTGCACGCAACACATGAGTCCCTTACCGGTGAGGTGCATACTTTTTCCGCTACCATAGCAACCAGAATTTTAATCCGAGAACAAAAAAAAGTGACGTGCAGAATCTCCATACTGCCATCTATTCATATACTAATTTTTCAATATATTATCTTAATGGTTTTTAAATTATCGCGGGATCCAGATTTCCGGACATCCGGACGGACGGACGGAGAGACAGACAGACAGACGGACGGACGGACGGACGGGCGGAGGATAAACCTTTAATATATAGTGTAAATACCGGTAGGGGACTAATGATAGAAATATGTACATGTATTACATTTCTACTTTAGCGTATGAAGCATTAAACGGTTTCCACCACAGCCAACTCAAGTTGCGATGTCTGGATGACGCTACCGAACGATCAAAAGCGAAGGCATCATCTCAAGTGAAGAGCAAAGTTTCTACTGGTAATATCATTTGAAAATAGGTTATTGTTAACTTTCCTTCATTGCAAAAATATTACATTCATACAACCACGTCCAGTTTATAGAGGTTAAGGATGACCGCTGAATTCGAAGAGGCAGTCAGGTTAAACATAAGCCTACCGAACACTAGCCGGATGATTCTTTTATGCAACAGAATAGTGTCAAAAAGAGTTGGTTTCTTTAACCCAACATAGTTCATAATACGTAAACTGGGTGTTTTGTCATGTGATTTGTGCGGTGAGTGATATCTCTGTATATCTAATGGTGCCACACTATTCAACTTGTGTTTATATATTCTATATGTTTTGAAACAATCATTGCTTGTTATCTATAATATTATTGAAAGAATTAAAGTACAAATAAAAATAAATCGATCTCGTTTTAGTCCTCTTTAAGGGCGTTTTTTTTTTCATAATTATTATTAGTCTGTAATGATTTTTTTCTAAAATATGAGGTAAATTGCTTATTAAAGTACGGTCGTTTGTTCATAACGGCAAAAGCGATTTAAAAAAAAATATGGTAAAAATAATTGCTGCTAACTAGAATGCTTACTCAGAAAGCATAATGTTTCGATATTATGTCTAAGATGACATCACATAGTTGAATATTTTTTTATTGGAAATCGAAAAAACAACAACAAAAAAACAAACAAAAAAAAACATTATTACCACTTGATATCTTTGTCTATAAGGATGCTATCTGAAAGAGCATTATCGTCATTGGCATTTTTGAAGTTAATATTCGGATGGCTTAGGAATAGGTGTAAGATGAAATGTAAGGAGCTTATGTAAACAACGTTAGATGTATACTTCTTATGTCCTTTCCTTGTGTATGAAAGGACATGGACAGAACGGTAAAGGAAAAATAACTTTCATTTACTCTATTATTTGTTATTCCAATTGATTCGTAATCGACATTGTAATTTGAATACATTGTACCTATATTAAATCTTTTTCCAAGTAGTATAATATAATCACTCTATGAATACGGTGTATTCATCTCATTACGGGGATATTCAGTAATTATGTTTAAACGAATGCAAATATATTAAGAAGAGTAAACATATTAAACATGTAAATGTCTTTGTTACAGTTTCAAATAATTCGAAAGGCGATACATCTGCAATACGAAAATATCCACAAAGACATATAAACAAATACCTCGAGACAGACAAAGGCGTATCAGTAGCTGACAGAGCAATACAAGGTAGGTCTGCAAAACGTTTGGCAAGCTCTACATACGGGTCAGGGGGATCTGGGTACAGCATGAATATGCGCGGTAACAGAAATAAAGATGCCATTAAAGTTCATGAAAAAAGAAGTCCTGAAAATCTGGTAGTTGCAGTACAATCAAATAAAACACCAAAATATGAAAGACCAAGAAAACAATACTGTATGACTTATCATACATTGATTGAATTATCTGGGATGAATATAAATCCCGACGGACTACTGCTACGTATAGGTAACTCAAAGAGCGGATTTTTGAACCTACTAGCGAAAGACCCAGATTGTGATACTTTTTTCCACGTTTTAAAGATTTTATCAATTGTTATAGACTCATCACAAATTGCAAACCTAAGATCTCTTCTTATGGATATCAATGTAAATTTTATTTATAAACTTGAAAAGAAACTGAACGATATTGCAATGAAAGCAGGGCATCAAAGTCGTTCTGGCAAAATCAAACTATACTCCAACAAATGTGCAAGTTTATTGTTAAAATATTGTGTGCTTTTTTGAACGCATTACCCAGCGGAATAGTTAAGTACAACAGAATACTGAGGACAATAGAAGAAGTAAAATTTGAACATAACTTGATTGATGATGATTTTGAAAATGAAATAACAATGTGCAAAGAAATGATAAAAGGAATTAAAGAAGAGCAAAATGCTATTTACAAAGAACAAAAAGAACAGGTTCAATCTAAGTCTTTTCCAAAACATGAAAATAAAACACCACCAGATAACTTCAGAGAAATAGACATCTTTCCAAGCTTGAGAGATTTACAAGACAACGAAAAACCTTTTCTTCGTGCTAACAAATCTGAGGGGAAGTATGATTGCTTAGACACTTATCTGGACATACAGTTTCGCCTCCTCAGGGAAGATTACATTCAGCCCCTTCGACATGGCATATCAGAATACAGACGTCGAGTTGTTAAACAAGAATCTCTAAAAAAGATCAAGGATATCCGTTTGTATAAATCGGTGCGATTGATGAGACCAGTGTGTACTGCAAATGGAATAAATTATTATTTGCAGTTTGATAACACCGATTTCAAGACAATGAACTGGACATCTTCAAAGCGACTTCTACATGGGGCCTTGCTGTGCTTATCTGCTGACAATTTCGAATCAGTGAAATATGCAACTGTAAATTACAGGAATGTTGTGGATTTACGCAATGGATTAATACAGGTTCATTTAGAAAAGGATGCATTGTTATCTACAAAACCCGATGATGTTTTTGTGATGGCTGAAACAACTGCATTTTTTGAAGCTTACCGGCATATTTTGCAGGGTTTACAGGAAATGAGTGAAGACATGCCTTTTCAGAGATATTTAATTGATTGTGAGTCATCCATAAAACCCCCCAAATACTTGCTGAATATTTCTGAAGTACCCGTTTATGATATGAAATGCTTAATGAAAGATCCTGCCGATGCTAATACCAAATACCCCGTCTTAAACCATCAGGAATGGCCATCGGAAAATGATGTAAAGTTTGATAAAAAACAATACGAAGCAGTTCAAAGCGCTATTGCAAACGAATTAGTAATTATTCAAGGACCTCCTGGCACAGGGAAAACATATGTTGGTCTCAAAATTACTGAACTTCTAGTGCAGAATCGTTCTGTGTGGATGGAAGAAGGTAAGCCTTGTCCAATCATGGTTGTGTGCTACACAAACCATGCTCTGGATCAGTTTCTAGAAGGTGTACTGCAATTCTGCACTTCTGGAATTGTAAGAATAGGTGGACAGTGCAAAAATGAAGCTTTGACCGAATATACACTCGGTCATATTAAAAAGAAAAAATCTGAAACAAGATCGAGGGAATGGGTTTTTTATCAGAGTGAGAATGATTGCAGGTGTAAACTTGAAACGTGTGAAGAAAATGTTACCAAAATAAGCAAAAAACTGAGAAACGCAACTTTAAATATTGTCAGGTTTTACGACCTGAGAGCCTTTATGACAGAAACACAAATACTATCATTCGAATGGAAATACGAAAGAGAAAGTGAATATATTACAAAATGGCTAGGTCTTTATGAGGGAGATGTCATAAGAGAAGATGAGAGCATGAAACTAAAATATAAGTGGGAGCTCTTTATAATAGAAAACATCGAACCAATGACAGAGTCAGAATTTTCAGCCGTCACACGTGTGTGGGATTTGTCATTATATGAACGGGCAGTTTTATATAAATATTGGGTAACAGTGGTAAATGACGAAATTGAAAGAAAAATTGAAACGAAAAAGAAGGACAAAAGGCTAGATAAAGATATTCATTCAATGGAGAAATATTGCGAAACTCTGAACAATGAAATTATTCTAGCCAACCAATTACTTCGTTATGCTTCAAACATTCCTTTTGTAAAAGCACAAATCTTATCATTAAAACGCGACATGGATCATAATATTAACAATTCCATGAAAGTATGGCTTGCTTTAGATGGCTCTTTTGAATCAAATACATTAATAGAAACTGCCATTGGTAAACAATCAGACAATGACGATGAAATATTGGAACTCCTGGATGAGGAGGAAGATAGGATGTGTTACAGAAAAGGGACAGGGAAGAAGGCTGGTGATAATGAATATACTAAATGGGTTTCAAACTGGAATAAGAAAAAGAAAATACATTGTGTCAAAACTATTCTTATGAAGTCAGATGCAATGACTAAGCAGTGTGCTACTGGAATTCATGATGTAAATATAATACCACAAAGCCTCCGCCGAAATTTGTATAGGTATTGGTTGGAAGAATATTGTTGTCAACTTCGAACCGAAGTGAAAATACATGAAAATGAATTCGACGAGGCAACAGCGCAATTACGAGAAATAATTGACATGGAAACAATAGAAATAATGAAGGATGCAAATATCATTGGAATGACAACAACAGGTGCTGCAAAATATAGATCTTTGTTACAAAAGGTTTGTCCAAAGATCGTAATTGTAGAAGAAGCTGCAGAGGTTATGGAATCACACATAATTACTGCATTGAACAAAGACTGTCAACATCTTATACTTATTGGTGACCACAAGCAACTTAGACCTTCTACAACTGTTTATGAACTTGCTAAAAAATTCAATCTTGATATTTCACTGTTTGAACGGATGGTTCGGAACGGTATCCCACATGTGACTCTATCAGAACAGCACAGAATGAGACCAGAGATATCGGAATTAATGCGATATCCCAACCTCTACCCTGATCTGCGAGATCATGTTAGTGTTAAAGAGTATGATAATGTTAAAGGAATCGAGGGTGATATCTTATTTATCAGTCATGAAATGCCTGAAGAAATAAATGTGGAATCTACAAGTCATTCAAATCCGGGAGAAGCGGAGTACACTATTTCTCTTTGTCGATATCTTCTTAAACAAGGCTACCGGGATGATCAAATTACTATAATTACACCATACATTGGTCAGGTATTTTTGCTACGAAAGCAAATGACAAAAGAAGAATTTGGTAAGCTACATATCACAGCTGTTGATAATTATCAAGGCGAAGAGAATGAAATAATATTGTTATCATTAGTTAGAAGTGGGTCGGCCCTAGGCAATATCCAGAAAAACCCGATAGGGTTTGTCGGCATTGAAAACAGAATATGTGTAGCGCTCTCAAGAGCCAAAAAAGGTATGTATGTACTTGGAAATTTTAAACTCTTTCAATTACACAGCGACATGTGGCAATACATGGTAGATGTGATGAAAAAGAATAATCGCATAAATGATCACATCGTTGTTAGATGTCAGAACCATCCATATAATACTACTGTCATTAAAACAAATGAAGATTTTCAAAAGGTGCCTGAAGGTGGCTGCCATTTGTCTTGCAGCACACATTTACCATGTGGGCATATTTGTCCTAAAGCATGTCATGTCGTGGATAAAGAGCACACGCATTTTAAATGTGAGAGAAGTTGCACCAAAACTATTTGTGAACGAGGGCATACATGTCAGAAAAGGTGTTCGCAAGATTGTGGAAAATGTATTTTTCCTGTATTGCAAATATCTCCGCTTTGCGGTCATGAATCTGAAATGCCCTGTCAGATGATATACGATTGTTTTGTACCTTGTGACTTCATTCTCGCCTGCGGTCATAAGTGTAAAAACCCTTGCCATCGATGCAAAAAGGAGAATATACACAATAAACAATGCAGTGAACTTGTTAAGAGACAGTTTCAATGCGGTCATTCTTCCGATTTGAAATGTTCGGAAAAAGATAAATTTGTTTCATGCGAAAAGCCATGTAACATTCAACTGCAATGCTCACATTTGTGCAGAGGTAACTGTAAGGATTGCTATATGTTTAAAATCCACAAAGGTTGCGAAGAGATATGCAATAAGATATTACCATGTGGTCACTCTTGTAGCTACCTTTGCAGTGATTTTTGTCCGCCATGTCGTCAAAAATGTGAATGGACCTGTTCACATGGCACTCAATGCAGCAAACTTTGTTCACAAGAATGTGATCGATGTGAAGAAATGTGCATGTTCAAATGCCAACATACCAGATGTGAAAGGAGATGCTATGAAATTTGTTCAGACACTAAATGTAACATGCCGTGTAAATTAAAATTAGATTGTGGACATTATTGTCGCGGGCTCTGTGACGAGGAATGCATCTGTATAGATTGTATAACAATCAAATCGGATGGGAAATCGATGGGCAAAATTAAAAAACAGCAGCTTTTTATCACTCTACCTGAATGCAGATGCATTATTGAAGTGAGTAGACTCGATAGTGCAGTGAAAATTGCATCGCTTAGTCGCAAGGATTTATGTATACGATGTCCAAACACAAAATGCAATACCCCAATACGAACAAACATGAAGAGGTACACGAATTTCTTGAAAAAATCTAGACGGGACATATCAGAAGAGTATAATACATTGCACGGAAGCAATGAGGAACGTATATATCAGATCACAGCTCTGAGGCAAACTATTTCGATTCTCCGCGATAAGGGTTTAACATCTTATGAAGCCATGATAATTGAAAGTCGATTATCTTCAGATGAAAAGGGTAGACTTCATATTATTGAAATGACTCTGGATTGTTTAACAGAACTGCTGCAGTTGAAAGAACAGATAAGAGAACTGCTTACAGTGAGGTCTGTCAGGACTTTCGTGAATGAGCTAAGGCAACTGCGAACAAATATATTGAATTCAAAACTGTATTTTAGATATCAGTATTGGGAAGAAGTAAAACAGGAAATGAGCAGAATGAGAATGTTTATTAACACCCAGAAACTTGCCTCTGAGCATGAAACAAGTAGATCGAAAAGCGCTGTTATTTCAAAAATGATTGAGTAAGCGAATGGAATTGTTTTTAAAAATGCAACTTTTTTCTCCCAGCAATTAGCTGAGTAAGCAAACGTAATCAAGGAGCTACAAATCATTTTACGCCAAAATATGGAAGTTAGAGTATCTTTACTGCTTTCACTGATCTGAAAATCAAATAACATCACTTTTCGGAAGTACTCAATCCGAACTAAAGATTACTAAATAGACCCACTTATGATCACGAGATTTAATGGCGTTCAGGGAAGGTATATTTAGATTATTCTTACAAGTGACACATTTCCTTATGTTGTTTTTAATATGCAGCGCTTGTATATATGTTTTAGAAAAAAGGCCATGATTTTATCATCGACGATTTAGTGAAACTTATTTGTGTTAAAATTTTGTCAAATGCATGGCACAGTCAATCTATTATCGATTCAGATGTACATATTCAAGTATGTAAACTATTTTTTTATTACCTTTTCTTTTGCTGTAATTAGCTATCAGTGTGTATTGATATTCTACTAAACCTTCTTTTTGTATTTGATTATGTTTTCCTTCTTAATAAATTATTGTTTGGAAAATACAGTATGAAACTTTCAGTATGTACATAGAATATACGTTTTGATAAAGCAAACCCTTTCAAATTGTTTTGTAATGAAATAGCTTATATTTAATTTAGTGTATTTTATTTTGTTTTCCAGTGACCAATGGCATATTATTTTGAAATAGCACTTATGTACAGTGATAAAAACTGATTTTGAGTATCATGCCTTACGTAATTCTGTATTAAATTATATCTATGCGTGAATGTTGTGCGTGAAACTTTAAGTTTTATATATAGACTATTTGTATGATACTGGAAACTTTAAGTTTTATATATAGACTATTTGTATGATACTGAGAAAAACTGAGAAAATTTTGTACCCAATGTTTATGTCCTTAATTGAATAACATATCAAGATATTATTTGGAAATTGCATCTTAAAAATGCCATTATCTCCGTTGTGCTATAACAGTGTAGATACCCTTACAAATAGAATGTTCTATATTTTAACCATGTCTATTACGTGTTGAAATATTCAAACCATTTTCTCTGATTCGAGTTGCGAGGTCCATTTATCATAATTAATTAATTATAATCATATTTATTTAAATCTCCAGTTTTATTTGAGATGGTGTTTGATGTTTTTAACTATACCGTTTCTTTTAGATATTCTGCGTGTAATTTTGAGAAAAAGGTAACTCTAATCCAAACCCGATTGATTTTTTCGTGTGGTGTACAAATACAGTTCTATGTACTGTATTTGTATATTTTTTTTTATTTTCTGTTTGTATTGTACATGTTCTAACTGAAATTAACATGAGAAACAAACAAAACTATTTCATTATTACAGAGTGTACGCTTTTAAGCGGTCTTAACATTTGTTTACCTATCATTTAAATTAGTGCATCAGCATTTTTGTGTTAACCAGGGTGTTTTGTGTATCTAAACAGGAAAAAAAGGACCTTATTATTTTCAATTTACTGCGACTTTAATACGAGCTATGCATTTTTAAACTCGTATCGAAGAACTCGGAAAACAGCCCTATGTTTCAAGATATTTCGCTCTGTACAAAATATGTTGTCCTTGACAGTAATAGACTACGTTTTTTTTAACAAACCTGTTGTTAAGTATATGTTTTTCTTTACTTTGTAAATATATGACGATATTTATAATTTAATTATGTATATATGTAAATGTTTATTGTACATACAGGTAGTTGCAGACATTAATATTGCTTTACAGTAGTTTTGTTTTGTAATCTACGTGTTATAAGTTAATTTCAAGATTATATTTAGCTTTAATTTATTTAGAGCCCACCTAAGAGTTCCGTGAATTTCCATATCGTAGGGAATTTCCAAGAAACTTACTTAAATATGGAAAAAGCTAAATTAGGTGTATAGAATGAGGTCTTAAAACTGTTTTGTAGAAAAGTAAAACAATAATAATTCAAAATCTCGGAGACAAGTATGGTACCGGATGAGAGCGCTTGTTACGTAGTAAACAAAAACACTTATCACATATTCACATTGCTAACTATTATATCGTACAGAAGGATTATCATGATTAAAAATCTTGGAGATGAATTTAGTAGCGGATGAGAGCAATTTTTACGTAGTAAACAGGCACACTCATCCATATATTCACGTTGTTGACTATTAAATCGTACAGAAGGGTTATCATGATTAAAAAACTTGTAGATGAATGTAGTAGCGGATGAGAGCGCTTGTTATATAGTAAACAGGAATACTCATCCATATATTCACACTGTTAACTATTAAAACGAATACAAGGGTTATCATGATTAAAAACCTTGTAGATGAATGTAATAACGGATGAGAGCGCTTGTTACGTAGTAAACAGGAATACTCATCCATATATTCACACTGTTAACTATTAAAACGAATACAAGGGTTATCATGATTAAAAACCTTGTAGATGAATGTAATAACGGATGAGAGCGCTTGTTACGTAGTAAACAGGAATACTCATTCATATATTCACCTTGTTAACTTTTAAATCGTACAGAAGGGTTATGATGATTAAAAAACTTGTATATGAATGTAGTAGCGGATGAGAGCACTTGTTACGTAGTAAACAGGAATACTCATCCATATATTCACCTTGTTAACTATTAAATCGTACAGAAGGGTTATGATGATTAAAAAACTTGTATATGAATGTAGTAGCGGATGAGAGCACTTGTTACGTAGTAAACAGGAATACTCATCCATATATTCACCTTGTTAACTATTAAATCGTACAGAAGGGTTATGATGATTAAAAAACTTGTATATGAATGTAGTAGCGGATGAGAGCACTTGTTACGTAGTAAACAGGAATACTCATTCATATATTCACCTTGTTAACTATTAAATCGTACAGAAGGGTTATCATGATTAAAAACCTTGTAGATGAATGTAGTAGCGGATGAGAGCGCTTGTTTACGTAGTAAACAGGAATACTCATTCATATATTCACACTGTTAACTTTTAAATCGTACAGAAGGGTTATCATGATTAAAAACCTTGTAGATGAATGTAATAACGGATGAGAGCGCTTGTTACGTAGTAAACAGGAATACTCATTCATATATTCACACTGTTAACTTTTAAATCGTACAGAAGGGTTATGATGATTAAAAAACTTGTATATGAATGTAGTAGCGGATGAGAGCGCTTGTTACGTAGTAAACAGGAATACTCATCCATATATTCACCTTGTTAACTATTAAATCGTACAGAAGGGTTATGATGATTAAAAAACTTGTATATGAATGTAGTAGCGGATGAGAGCACTTGTTACGTAGTAAACAGGAATACTCATTCATATATTCACCTTGTTAACTATTAAATCGTACAGAAGGGTTATCATGATTAAAAAACTTGTATATGAATGTAGTAGCGGATGAGAGCGTTTGTTACGTAGTAAACAGGAATACTCATCCATATATTCACCTTGTTAACTATTAAATCGTACAGAAGGGTTATCATGATTAAAAAACTTGTAGATGAATGTAGTAGCGGATGAGAGCGTTTGTTACGTAGTAAACAGGAATACTCATCCATATATTCACATTGTTAACTATTAAATCGTACAGAAGGGTTATCATGATTAAAAACCTTGTAGATGAATGTAGTAGCGGAAGAGAGCGCTTGTTACGTAGTAAACAGGAATACTCATCCATATATTCACACTGTTAACTATTAAATCGTACAGAAGGGTTATCATGATTAAAAACCTTGTAGATGAATGTAGTAGCGGACAAGAGCGCTTGTTACGTAGTAAACAGGAATACTCATCCATATATTCACACTGTTAACTATTAAAACGAATACAAGGGTTATCATGATTAAAAACCTTGTAGATGAATGTAGTAGCGGACAAGAGCGCTTGTTACGTAGTAAACAGGAATACTCATCCATATATTCACACTGTTAACTATTAAAACGAATACAAGGGTTATCATGATTAAAAACCTTGTAGATGAATGTAGTAGCGGATGAGAGCGCTTGTTATATATTAAACAGGAATACTCATCCATATATTCACACTGTTAACTATTAAAACGAATACAAGGGTTATCATGATTAAAAACCTTGTAGATGAATGTAATAACGGATGAGAGCGCTTGTTACGTAGAAACAAGAATACTCATCCATGTATTCACATTGTTAACTATTAAATCGTATTCCACGGTTTCATAATTACAAATCTTGGAGATGAATTTAGTAGCGGATGAGAGCGCTTGTTATGTAATAAACAAGAATACTCATCCATATATTCACATTGTTAACTTTTAAATCGTATACCAGGGTTATCATGATTCAAAATATTGGACTCTAATGAAGTAGTGGATGAGAGCGTATTCACATTGGTAACTATTAAATCGTATACCATGGTAATTATGTTTCGAACCCTTGGAGACAAATATAGTAGCGGATGTTTGCTCTTGTTACGTTGTAAACAATAATACTCGTTCATGCCTGTAAGTTGAGTTTTCTGAACTTACTTGGTGTTTCCATTTTGAATTGCTTTTGATATGGTTTTTTGTGTTTGTGTTGTTTTTTTCTGAAGCAAATTGTTACGTACGGACATTTTTTTGTCCGAAAAGGATACAAGGATACAATACTTTATCCGTTATATATACTTTAAGTTACGTTAAACCTTTTCAAACGTTTTCTTCTGCAGTGCAGGTATTTAAAGATATGTGAAACACATATAGGCCAACCTTTTGAAAACTAGAAAGGTGAAAATCAGTTTGAATAAATCGCCACTTAAAAGTTTATCCCCTATTTTTTCTACCATTTTAATGTGATTATTTATATATGTTAATAACACGTAGCTGTACTGTATGCTTGATAATTTAAGAAAAAAGAAGGTAAGAAATTTAATTTGAAGAAAGCTGTGTTATAAAATCCCATCATCAATACTTTGTGAAACATGAAGTCAATAAATACTCGTACAACAGATCATCTAATATGTGTATTTTTTTGTTCCTTTTTTAATCCAACGGTACTAAAGGTATCCAGCTTTTTGAAGAGTTGCCTGGCACGACGTCCTATATCTAAAATTGGCATGTACACACTATAGCGTGGTCCTTTTCTTAAACAATATTCATTAAACCTTTATACATGTATAATATGCAAAATATGTACGGACTGACAGGCACACCAGCAACGCGGGATGTTAAATTATCTTTTTTAGTTTTAAACTTATTTATTTTACGTCGATTGGGAAAAAAGTTCTTACAACTTATACTAATCCCTTTCGACGGTTCCTGGGTTGGACTAGTACTTTGCGCCCGGGAAGGTCATGAATATTTCTTGTCTCCAACGGGGTTCGAACCCACAACCTTCGGATCCGTAATCGGATAAGTTACCACTGGACCACGGCGCCCTCATGCATGCTCTGTGGTGAACATTCTTCATGTACATGTATTGTAGTAACATCTTATATATTCTTCAAGACATTTTATAGATCACGGTTATTCTACAAAATCGAGAAAAAAAATGTTTAAAGACGTTGGGCAGGAACTAAGCCTACCTATTGCAACTTACAGCAGTAGCGATCAGAAGTAGGAGATTATTTACCACGTGATGGAGCGCACATTATCAGGCCTTGCTTGCTACATGCGTATCCCACTTATAGTGTTATAGAACACAATTGTGCCTATTTGAATAGATGCCTTGAAACTAAACCATATCTGGTACAAAAAAAACAAAAAACAAAAACAACAACAACAAAAACGGCTCTGCAGTGAGTCTTAGAACTTTGCCAAAATATGAAAAATATGCCCACACCTGTTTAATATGTATCATCTAAATTGGTGATTCCGAATTTGTACGGGTCAGTCGTGTACAACCAGCTCATTGCTTACATTATAAGAAACTGCATATTCTTCACTTAAACATGTAAAACTGAATTATATCAAATGATCACCTTATCATTGACTACAGAGTTTTCTCTTTGCATCTTAAATTCTACCAAGATATGCCTGCATTCTATATTTTAAATAGTTCCAGTTGGGTTAGCTTAAATGATGTTAGTACTTTTATTAAACTTAAGTAGGTCTCACCTTTACAGTTTTACTATTTCCATGTATTTATAATAACACGCGGGATTCGTTTCACCAAAAAAGTTTTAAAGAAAAAAGTTCGTATATGTAAATTCACAGACTGTGATAAAACAAAAACACTATTATCCTTGTTATTTTTCTTCACTAAAAATGGATATGATAGTTAAAAATAAGTATGATAGAATTTTGTTTGAAAGATAATTTTATTTTCCTCTTCAATAGGTATATGAGAGTCGTGGGCATTCTACTCCACACCGTACATATCATATATACACAAATACAATACAATATATAATATATTATTAATAATCAATTTAAAAGGTTAAAAATACATTCTACAGGAGTTTTGGATTTTCATCATATCGCTTATTTTTCTTGATAAAGTTTTATAATCATCAACATGGATGTGATTTATAAACCCATCATACCCAATAAGGAAAATAAAATAAAACATATATAAAAAGAAGTATATAATAGAACAAAGAAAATATTAGGACAACGTCTTGCTTCTTAATATTTGTTTATAACTGTTTATATATTTTTGATGTATGCACATTGTGATTTTTAATACATTTGTTTTGATACAGCATATATATATATATATATATATATATATATATATAAGTCTCCGAGCCCTTTCTCCCTATGAGAAAAAATGTCCATAATTCCATTGTTGTGAAAATATATCATTTCTGCCTAAAATATTCATTGTTTCCATTACAGTTTTATACTGGTATTTAATTTTAAAAAATTATTTTGTTTATTATAAACAAATTCTTAAAATATTTCTTGAAAAACAATTGCTAAATAAAATTTTGAATTAAAGAGCAGTGCCAGAACAAATGTTCAACTGTTTCAGAATCATCTTTACAGAAAGTACATCCAGAATTATTGTTATAGTTTATTATATGTAACAGGTCGTTTATACTTAATGAACCTGTGATGATGATCCTGTGAACTATTCTGTACTGGAACATTGTATATAAGAGTCTTTTGTAAGTGTAAAAGGCAGTGAGAAAGTTTTCCAGTCAGTATTTGGTATATTTATACCAAAGTACAAGTAATTAATATCTTGCCAGATTCCATTCGTAGATATAAGGCGTCTTATCCATGTTTTTTAAAGCATTTATATAATTTTCTAAATCTACCCTTTTAAGCCACATTCTTCAAATTGATAGAATGTTATTGGTAATCTTCCTGTATTTCTTACTGTGCAAAATCATGACCAATGTCTGACTTATTTGTACGAAGTTTAAGGAAACGGTCCCAGGGTAGGTAGTTTGTATGTATGATTTACACGTAGCGCTTTTACCGTACTTGTGTCTTTCTTGTAAGGGACTCCTCGTACAAATCAAGTAAATTTTATGTTAGCTTAACTTTTAGACACCATTGGGGTAGATATTTATTCCCAAACTGTCGGACAGTTGGTAATATAGTTGGTTATATACCTGTTTTGCATCTCATAGAAAATAAATTAACTTTAAAATGATCATAAAAGAAAAGCACTGACGTTTTTCAAACAAAAAAGGTTGAACCAAAATACTATCTAATATGATTTTCCATTCCAGACACATCTTTGTGCAAAAAAAAAAATAAGATTCAGACTGACCGTCAATCTAGATCTACTTAGATCATCCATCTAAATTCAATTATATTGAAAGCATCCTTTGCATCGAGGAAAAACATGCATCATATCATCATGAGTATCTGTTCCGAATTTCTTTTATTATCCGTTGTTTTGTTTTTATCAAGGAAGTTGAATGCCTCCAAGTGCCTTTTTCATAGCGTTAAACAATACACTGTTTCTAAAATGAGGTGCAGTTTTCAGAAATAGTTATATTACAAACATCAGTTTTTGATTTGCCCGTTTCCAGAAATGTTCCGTTTTGGTTTAAGAATATTGAAATTCCAAGTATTAAAAACAAAATGAGTGTTAGTGTCAAACGCTTGATAACCAACGGCAAAGTGAACACCTTTTTATTCTCTTGCACTATAAGTTTCTGTCGGTCCTTTTCCTTGGTCATATATGAGTATTGACCTGTATCCTTGTCGATTGATCCGTACATTTGTGATAAACCATCTGAATTTGTGATTGAGGGGTCATTGGTGGCATCATACTGTTTAGAATGTACATTCTGGTGATCTACAATCAGGAAAATATAGAGTAAGATAAATGCTTTGTTTGTAAGCCAAAAAAACCTTAAATGTACAATGTTATTGAAAAAGAAAATAACCATACAGTCGAACCCCGGATATTCGAAATCCCGGGGATCGGCGTTTTATTTCGAGTAAGGCATGTATTCGAAAAACCCAAATCACGTCGATCGCTGGAACAAAAGACCATCCCATTTTTTCATGCAGTGAACGTAATATATAATGTATACTTTTTAAAATATGTTATGATTAACTAATGTAAATGAAAACGACTACAGATAATTAACTTTTATTTTACAACTTTCTTCTTCTTATGCATAAATGATTTCGATACAAAGATAATCAATGCATACGTCAATAACAAAGATACATACATACATAACAATTATCAGGTCTGACTAAATCACAAGCGACAATATGTACCCAATATCAACGCCGTTTTGAAAACAGCTATGAATAATTAATTTTTAATTTGCCAACATTCATCATTTTTCTGCATATGTGCTCACTTCAATACATACATGGACATTCACCATGTCTGACTAAACCACAAGAAACTACATGTATCAACGTTACGTCAACGACGTCTCGAAAAACGGTGTAATTGTGGTCTGCTTGTTACACTTGTTGAAATTTTCCTTTATCAGAGTATCCAAAATACTTCAATCGTTACTTTTATGATTGAACTGGACAAACATCAAATCAATTAACAACTTATGCAAACTGTAAGCGGCCGTCTCCACCCATTTCGGTAATTAATTGACGTTCGTGCCTTTCCATTGTTTAAAAATGTCGCCGGTAATTAACGCTCGTCAGCGACTTTGGATAAGGAAGTGCGAAAATCATACGAATTGGTTGGCACGGGCTAAAAAATCTTTTCGGATGAGGCCAGGTATTCGAAAAGCACAAATTTGAATAACCCAGATATATTTTATATAGAAATAAGAAGGAGAGTGATGATAGTGATCGGGACCAACGAAGTATTTCGAATGACACCGGGTATTTGAATGAGAGGTGGTGGAGTTACCGGGGTTCGACTGTATTTAAGAAAGACGTTTGGTGATCTGCACAGTGAGTCGGTTCGTTACAGAAATGAAAGCTATTAAAAATTGGGACTTATTAGTCACAAAGTAATGCATACATCCGAAACTATAAAAGGTAATGAAAAGATACGCACCATCTTGTTTTAAAAACCTTGCTCTTTGTTGTGCCTGGAAGTATAACGTTTCATCAATAACCTCATAGATAGGCATATAATATATATATATATATATATATATATATATATATATATATATATATATATATATATATATATTTATATATATATATAGGTCATACAAATGACTTGACTTGACTATTTGAGTTTACTGTCGCTTCTACAGTATTTCAGTCATATAGCGACGTCCAGCTAATTACAGTTGAAGGAAGACCCCCGAATGCACGGAGGTATCCGGGTAGAACCACCGACCTACCGCAAGCCAGCTGGAAGGCTTCCTCACATGAAAATCCGAATGACCCTGCCGGGATTCGAACCCACAGGGTGAGTCATACAAATAGAGTGATATATAGTCATATATAAAGTCATACACTTAGCGCGCGCACAGACTTTCGTATATTTTACATTGATATATTTCACAAAATATCACTTAACCTAACCAATGCACGCAGTCGCAGGACAATTAGTATCGTGTCAGGAAGCTTAAAATAATTAAGTCTAAAGAAAAAAATATATGTCTTATGATATTAGTATACAGAGTAAGGCTTGGATCAAACGGTTAGGGTCTACCCCTTGAAAGAGAGAAGTACTGGATTTGATCCACAGCTGCTAAGAACTAAAGTCATAAAAAATGTTACTAAAGGCTGCCCGTTTGTTCCACAACATGAATGTCAAATAGTTACAGAACTGGCTGAACCGATGTCAGGAAAATATGACTGTGTTTGGTATCATGCCACTTGTCTATAGTGTGATACAGCAGTTTAGCAACACTATATCTATTTAAGTTGATGGACTGTATCCAAATGAATGAAATATAGCCAGAGAAACGTGTAACATAATAAAGAACTGACCATCGCAACTTCTTTATCCCAGTCCAGGGTGGCCATCTGCGTGTAGAAGGCAACTGCCTGGTATATTGTGCTGACCGCCATGGCGATGTAACCGCCTGGAATGTATGCTCCAAGATTTAATCATCATCCTCTTGATACCTTGTGTGTAATGTTAGGTGTTATTCTAGCAATGCCACGTTACTGTGTAGAGACTGCTAATATAAATTGTCAGACTGGTTAGTTAATTATTTAAAGTGAAATATACATAGTAAAGATTATATTTGTTTAGTTGATAACTGTTTCACACAATATTTTTACATGTACAACATACATACATTTGATATAATGTGGAATAACAATAATGGGATTTGTCGTTTATCGACATAAATCCCTTTATTGAAGTGGTGATCTGTCGTTGTTATACCTCTGTTCCCCCCCCCTCTGGTCTAGTAATTATTCAGGCGTGCTTTTCTCACGCTACACCGTAATCCGCTCTTTCCGGTTTTCAGCGGCAGCCATTTTTATCTGTTTGGTAATTTGTGGGTTCAAAAATCTGTTTATATCTGAGCCATCTTAATAATATTTCTAATGATTGTTGTATTTTGTTGTGTTAACAATTTATTTAGGGGTTCGGCTTTAGTATTTTGCTTGATCGATTTTTTAATTTGTTATATTTCTTGAAAAAAGTGTCTCGTGGGTTATTTTTAGACATGATTCGTAAAGACTTCAACATTTCACCAAAGGCATTTGTGTTTGTATTTGTAGTGTTTTATTTACGCCGGGTAATCGATCTGCAACGCGAGGTAATCGATCTGAAACAATTTGTACACATCATTGTATTTTTTTTTCGGCCTCGGTCGGTTTCGAACTGGTTATTTTAATTTAAACGTATTTGTGTTTGTATTTGTAGTGTTTAATTTACGCGAGGTAATCGATCTGCAACGCGAGGTAATCGATCGCAACAATTTGTACACATCATTGTACTTTCGCTTTTGATTCGGCCTCGGTCGGTTTCGAACTGGTTAATTTAATTTAAATGTAATCTAAAAAAAATTGTAGAGCGCGTTGCACTCATTGTCTAGGTTTCAAGCATATATCCGTCAATTTCACAATATTAAGCATTGCGCTTGATCCATTAAAATTATCATTTGTTTTGTTTCTCAATGTGTTTGTTTCAGGCTCTTTTAATTTCAGATGTTCTTTGCCTTCCTGGAATTGGTTTGTTTGGCTGACTTGCGTAACTTTGTGTTGTATAAATTTAACTTTATTTGTTTTGATTTTAACTGCTGCAACCAGCCCTGGTGACCAAGTGGTATGTATGGAATTCAGGGGCTTGTTCCCTGGCTGCATCATTCTGAAGCCATTTATAAATGAGAGTTATAGCTCCCACCTTGCTAGACTTTCAGTATATGAGGGAGTTTGTTGGGATAATGTAGCTGGAGTTTGGTCATGCCATTTCTCTTTTGCATGGGACTATCATGTGGCAGCACGGTATCCCAAGTAGACTTCACATAAATGTTATCTCTTGCCATGACATTTAAAATAAATAAATTAATAATAAATAAATAAATAAAAATAATTAAACATAATAAATAAATAAAAGTACGGGTAGTTATTTATGTTGCAGACAACTAAATATATTTTAGTTATAAATTCCTAGATTAAAGCCGTGATTCGAACCATTCGTGTTTTCATTTTATAATTCAACAATTGTATCAGTCTTGTATTCTTGCTTTGTCCCCTTGGGCATTTCTGGACAGAAATTTTTTATTTCAGTCTAAGCGATTTTACAATCATCATGCCAAAGGTTAGAAAAGCGCGTGCTCCAAGGGAGGTCCAGGACCAGCAGCTTCAACCGCCTCATCGACAACTGTTCCTCAGGCCGTGGTTGCCGCTCCAGGTGTGGCTGGTGCCCCGCAGACTGTCAATCAGCCGCAAGTCTCTGCGGAGCTGGTACAGGCTGTTGTCCGAGAAGTGACGCCTCAGCTCATTGAGGCTCTACAGCCTCTGAGAAGAGATGCTCCAGAGTCCGGTGTGACTGCAAATGTTTCGGAACCTGTCGATGCGGGTAATTTGATTACTTCATTTAATGATGTTGTTGGAGCACATGTGCAGAGCTCTGTTCGTCAAAAGATTTTACTTGGGGAATATGTTGATTTGGGTGCTCTGTTACCCAGTCGCCCATCTTCTCAAAACATGAGTAACATCGTCTTGATCAATGGCGAAATTGCCTTACAAAGCCGTAATCAGGGCCAAAAAATCAGCGACATCAAGTTGTGGACCGATGCATTTCTGATTTTTGTAAGCATCTATATTACTACGCACCCTGATTCAATCCAGGGGTTACTTAAATATTTAGCTAACATCAGATTAGGAGCGCATCGCTTTGGGGGTCTAGGATGGAAATTGTACGATGAGCAGTTTCGTCTTAAAAAATCCAGGGATCCAGGCGTATCTTGGGCTGTGGTTGATCAGGAGTTATGGCTTTTGTATATGACTGCTGGTAGCTACTCTCAGGGTTCGCTAGGACCCCGTGGGAAGTGCTATGACTTCAATAATGGCTATTGTTCAAAGACTGGTTGCGTTTACCAGCACAAGTGCTTGCGTTGCTCTGGTTCACATGCTGCAGTTAATTGTCGACCTGCTTCTAATGTTTACAGTTTTAGGAATGTCTCTCCCAGACCACCACTGGGGCCACGTTTCACCCCATCCGGCTCAACCCCTACTCAGAGCTTCAGATCAACTGTCCCACCAAGAAACTATCCTGGGAGTGCCAACAACAGACCTTTCCTTAGGCCACACACCTATCAGAAATGAGCAGCTTCAGAATGTCTTGCAACTTTACCCTGACGAGATTGTCAAAAAAGAATTGTTAGATGGATTTCAAAATGGTTTTAAGCTACATTACAATGGTCCTAGGGGTCCAGTTGATTGCAATAACTTAATTTCTGTTAGGCAGAATGAAAACCTAGCTCTTAATTTGGTTAACAAAGAAATCCAACTTGGGAGAATAGCAGGGCCTTTTCTTGAAAGACCTTTCCCATCACTTAGATTATCCCCCATTGGTTTGGTACCGAAAAAGGATGGTGCCTTCCGATTAATACAGCACTTGTCGTTTCCAAAAGGTGCAAGTGTAAATGATTTTATTGATCCGCAACTCTGTACCATACAGTATGCTTCATTTGATAATGCTATTGCTTTGTTAAATTCCCTGGGGCCCGGGGCACTTATGGGGAAAATGGATATTAAAACTGCTTTCAGGTTATTGCCAATTCATCCTTCTGATTTTGAGTTACTGGGTTTTTGTATAGGGAAACAATATTTTTATGATAAGTGCCTGCCTATGGGCTGCTCTATTTCATGTTCACTGTTTGAGAAATTTGCTACAAGTTTGGAGTGGGCAGTTCGGCAGAGATGCTTGCTTGGTATATTATTGCACTATTTAGATGATTTTTTCTTTGGCGGTAGGAATGATACAAATGATTGCAGTGAATTGATGAATGCATTTGCAAGGTTGTGTTTTGAAGTTGGTGTGCCTATAGCAGATGAAAAGACAGTTGGTCCAACTGACATTATTACCTTTCTGGGCTCATAATAAATTCTAGTAAAAGGATAATCAGTATCCCTGAACTTAAAATTTTGGAACTAAGGCATCTGCTTTCAGAATTATTAGTTAAGAAGAAAACAACCTTAAAGCAATTGCAGTCCCTCACTGGCTCCTTGAATTTTTGTGCAAGGGCAATCCCAGCCATAAGGACTTACTGTGGCCATTTTTACAGGGCAATGTCTAGTGCTTTCAAGCCACATCATTTTATCAGAATTTCCATGCAAATGGGGGAGGATATTAGGATGTTGTTGTTGTTTTTAGATCTTTTTAACGGCACATGCTATTTTCCAGAGTCAGACTGGGAGTTGAGTTCTAGCCTTAACCTGTTTACAGATGCAGCTGGTGGGAGTGCTTTAGGTTGTGCTGCTTATCTTGGGACCAATTGGGTTTTCTTTGAGTGGCCGGGTTCTTTTACAGAGATTGGTTTACTTAGAGATGTGTCCTTACTAGAGTTACTGCCTATTGTCTTAGCATTCCATTGCTGGGATAGGTTAAAGGGTAAAAAAATAGTTTTGCATACTGACAACATGGCTTTGGTATCCATATTAAATAACAAATACACCAAAAATAGTAAGATAATGTTAGCTCTCAGGCCATTAGTTTTGCAGGCTTTATTGTTCAACATTCAATTTAAGGCTGAACATGTTCCTGGAAAAGCCAATGTAATTGCTGATGCCTTGTCTCGTAAACAGTGGACCCGTTTCCGTCTGTTGGCCCCGGATGCAGCTCAGGAACCGTCACCAATTCCGGATCTTTTTCACCATCTGATATCGCAGCTCGAGCTGACAGACTTTTAGAGGCTTCATTATCAGTAAATACCCGTGCCTCTTATGCCACAGGGGTTCACATGTTTGACGAATTCAGATACTTGTACAAAACCTCCAAGGTTTGGCCCCCTACCATAGAAGTTTTAGCTCAATTTATTTCATACCTTTCATTGAAAAGTTGTTCACCAAACACTATCAAATCTTACCTAGCTGGTATTGGGTTTAACTGTAAGATACAAGGTATGGCAGATGTGACCCAGTCTTTTATTATTAAAAAAATGTTGGCTGGCGTTGAGCGCCTTGGGAGGCGTGCTGACGTGCGTCTCCCTATTACACCTGCTATTTTAAAAAAAATATTGCATGCGTTGCCACTCATTTGTACATCATCCTTTGAGTCAGCATTATTTTCCGCACTTTTTTCAACGGCTTATTTTGGTTTATTTAGAGTAGGAGAGCTAGTTGCCAATTCTCAGTTTTCATCTCTTCACGCAATTCCATTTTCTAGTGTTAAAATTTTGCAAGACCCTTTGGCACTGGAACTTGGAATTCCACACTCTAAAACTGACCAGTTGGGGAAAGGTACACAGCTATATATTAGGGCTGTTGATAGTGCTATTTGCCCTGTTTTGCATATGCAGAATTACTTAAAAGTCCGCCCTAAAGTACCTGGTCAATTGTTTGTGCATGGCGATGGTAAACCAGTAACTAGGTATCAGTTTGGTGCTGTACTGAAGAAGGCGCTGATTACCGTAGGCATTAAATCTGCTAGATACACTTCACACTCTTTTCGCATAGGGGCAGCAACAAATGCTTCCGCTAGAGGTTTGCCTGATGGCGACATTAGGGTAATAGGCCGTTGGGAATCCCGAGCTTATAAATCGTATCTGCGTATTCCGTCTTTGCAATTGAGCTGTTAAACTCTGCCTAATTGCTAGCAAAGTCTTGCAGATGGCAGATGTGACATTTGGATTGTCGGGTCATCCATCATCAAGCGTGCCTTTACGTTTGCCAGGCAGTGTACAGATGAAGGAATTCACTTAGGCTTGTCAAGATTCGGTGCATCCATTTTGTGACAGGGACGTAGTGGCATGCGCTGTAGAGATGTGTTGCAGACATTAAAGACACTTATTAAATATGCTGACAAGCCAAACATTCTGGTATTACATTTTGGGGGAAATGATATTGGGCAAATACCAACAGGTGACTTGCGTTTTAGTATAATCTCCATTCTTGAGGAAATCATGACTTTGTTTCCTTCTGCATTGTTAGTTTGGTCACAAATGTTGCCTCGGCTGAAATGGCGTAATGAAATTTCTCATAAAGCTTTAAATAGGGCTAGATCACGTGTGAACAATAAAATTGCCTCATTTGTTTTAAGATCAGGTGGTGCCTATTTGCGATATCCAGAGTTGAATGAGCAAGACATTGGCTTGTTTCATTCAGATGGTGTACACCTTTCCAGCATGGGAAATAATATTTTCTTGTATAGATTATCCCAGGGGTTACAGCGCTTTATCATGAATGGTGCATGTGTGTCCCCGGACAGTGGTGAAACCGGGCCATGGCAGTGTTCAAATTGATTTGTCGCCTTATTGGTGAAATACGCAATGAAACTAAATCATCCGCCCTTTGTAAACTAAGTTTATGGCGGCTAAGTTTTGCATTTTGTTTGTTAAATCCTCAATTGGAGGCAGAGATTGTTTTTTGTTTGGTAAATCCTCAATTGGAGGTGAAGTCTTCGCATTTTGTTTTTTAAAAAAAAAAAAAAAAAAAAAAAAATTGGGTATATAATGTTTGTTTTTGTTGTTGTAATGCGGTGCGACAAATCTCTTCAATTTTGTAAAGTGCGTGGGACTGTTTTTTGTTTGATAAATCCTCAATTGGAGGTTGAGTCTTTGCATTTTGCTTGGAAAATATTTTCTAGGTAATGTTTGATTTTGTTGTTGTTGTTGTAATGCGGTGTGACAAATCTCTTCAATATTTGTGAAGTGCGTCCACCGATCCCTCAGTTGGAGGGGCCCCTCAGTTGGAGGGTTGTTGTGTCATACTGCTGTGCTTGCCCCGCTTTTTGGCGGTGCAGCTGGTGGCACCATTTTGGTGTCACTTGCTGCATTTGGCAGATTCTTGCGCGCACAGCAGTGTTGGCATAATATATATCTATATTGACATTATATTCAAACAATTTTCAACCTAATTAATTAACTAGTGAACTACTGTTCCCCGAGTTCACTGGTATTTAAAACACCCATATTTGGTTAAAACAGAAAGTAAAATTGAAGCCATGGCCGGGTTTTGCCACTATATATATATATATATGAATATATTTTGGTTGTTCTTAAATTTCAATAATAATTATTAAGCAAGTTTATTTTTGTTCTTTATTCATCCCATCTTTAATAATGGGATTTGTCGTTTATCGACATAAATCCCTTTATTGAAGTGGTGATCTGTCGTTGTTATACCTCTGTTCCCCCCCCCCCTCTGGTCTAGTAATTATTCAGGCGTGCTTTTCTCACGCTACACCGTAATCCGCTCTTTCCGGTTTTCAGCGGCAGCCATTTTTATCTGTTTGGTAATTTGTGGGTTCAAAAATCTGTTTATATCTGAGCCATCTTAATAATATTTCTAATGACCCGCCCACCCAGCCCATTTTATGAGACATTTTAATTTTGTATTTTGTTATTCCTGGAATTTTGTTTTTTGCTTATGAGACAACTGTTAATTTGTGCAATTCCTTGTTTAATTATCAATTAGTAGTTCTAGTTGAAAATAAAGTCTATGCATAATTTTGTTGTTTGTTTTTTTTTGCCTGGTTGGTTGCTGCTGTTTGTTTATATCTTCAGGTGCCGTGCCTAATGGACCTGTATTCGGTCGTCATCTTACTGACCCCCCCCCCTTCGTCATGGCTTCAACAACCCGTGGACTGTTCCATCCCTGGAGGCAGATTCTTGCGCGCACAGCAGTGTTGGCATAATATATATCTATATTGACATTATATTCAAACAATTTTCAACCTAATTAATTAACTAGTGAACTACTGTTCCCCGAGTTCACTGGTATTTAAAACACCCATATTTGGTTAAAACAGAAAGTAAAATTGAAGCCATGGCCGGGTTTTGCCACTATATATATATATATGAATATATTTTGGTTGTTCTTAAATTTCAATAATAATTATTAAGCAAGTTTATTTTTGTTCTTTATTCATCCCATCTTTAATAATGGGATTTGTCGTTTATCGACATAAATCCCTTTATTGAAGTGGTGATCTGTCGTTGTTATACCTCTGTTCCCCCCCCCCCTCTGGTCTAGTAATTATTCAGGCGTGCTTTTCTCACGCTACACCGTAATCCGCTCTTTCCGGTTTTCAGCGGCAGCCATTTTTATCTGTTTGGTAATTTGTGGGTTCAAAAATCTGTTTATATCTGAGCCATCTTAATAATATTTCTAATGACCCGCCCACCCAGCCCATTTTATGAGACATTTTAATTTTGTATTTTGTTATTCCTGGAATTTTGTTTTTTGCTTATGAGACAACTGTTAATTTGTGCAATTCCTTGTTTAATTATCAATTAGTAGTTCTAGTTGAAAATAAAGTCTATGCATAATTTTGTTGTTGTTTTTTTTTTGCCTGGTTGGTTGCTGCTGTTTGTTTATATCTTCAGGTGCCGTGCCTAATGGACCTGTATTGGGTCGTCATCTTACTGACCCCCCCCCCCCCCCCCCCCCCCTTCGTCATGGCTTCAACAACCCGTGGACTGTTCCATCCCTGGAGGCAGATTCTTGCGCGCACAGCAGTGTTGGCATAATATATATCTATATTGACATTATATTCAAACAATTTTCAACCTAATTAATTAACTAGTGAACTACTGTTCCCCGAGTTCACTGGTATTTAAAACACCCATATTTGGTTAAAACAGAAAGTAAAATTGAAGCCATGGCCGGGTTTTGCCACTATATATATATATATGAATATATTTTGGTTGTTCTTAAATTTCAATAATAATTATTAAGCAAGTTTATTTTTGTTCTTTATTCATCCCATCTTTAATAATGATAAAAAAGTCATGTTACATTTTATTTAGAAAAAACAAAACAAAAAACAATCTTTCAAACCACCACATTATGAAAACCATTTATTCGCAGTCCCATTGATGGTTTTATTATTTCTGCTGAGTTACTTAATTTAAATGTTCCAAATACTCAAAAGATATTTTAATAATCATAAGAACGTTTGAATGCATTATCATACTCGTACCTTCCGCGTGTAATGGGGTTTTCAGGGTGAGAGGTGCAGAGATTGGCAGGTTGACAATTGTGTAGGCCGTGATGTTGATAATGGCCCCGAACAGCTGATGACCGGTGCCTCGAATGAGTCCGTCAAACATGTTCTGAAATAAAAACATGAATAAAATAAATTAATAATACATATAAATAAAGAGGGTCAGGTAATCGCGCTGCCACACAATGTGTATGCGTATCTGGATTAATACGTAAATGAGTTCATTAAAGCAAAACAGCTTTATAATACATGTAATAATGTGCATGTATTTGGTAGTTTTAAAGGGATTATCATAGGGACACTACTTGTAAAAATAATGAATGTTCTATTAAAAGCACCAAATTCAAGTTTACGGAAGTAAAAGGTTCGGGTGTAGGTTTGGTTTATTAAGCAGAAAAGGGTAGGGAAAGGGAAAGGGTAGGTTTGGATTTAGCTACCTAGTCAACTCCATAATTATTGTACCGACTCATTCTTTTTTAGCATATACATTTATTTTCTTTTTTCAAAATTTCAAATATCAATCAACTTGACCTTTTATTTTAGAATAAAATGATAAATCGATCATTCGTGCTGGAAATCATGATTATATATAAACTTCATTACCTCTTACAGTGTATTATTAAACTTCATTATAGTGTAAAAATTTACACACTGCATAAACTTCATTATCTCTTACAATAAAAATGTTTGCACAAACTTCATTATTTCATACAATGTAAATCATTTTATAAACTGCATTACATTAGAACCTCACTTTCCCGAACCTTGTTAAACCGAAATCCTCTTTTTCCGAAGTTTTCAACTAGATCTAACGACTTCGGATTAACGAGGTTCTACTGAATTTACTTTTGGGACTTTTGGTCGAATTCTGCAGCACTACAGTCATGTAGATCTCCAATGTCAGTTAAATGGACGTTGGCCAACTTATTATTGAAAAGTAATTTTACGGAAAAAAATGAAGCGTAATATTATTTATATAAAGAATAACAGTGCCATAAAAAGCAAGTAATTGAGACGTATGATATTTACCGTGATAATTATAATGGTATCTATTAATGGTAAGCACATGGATCTGGCAAGAGACAAAGAACATTACACACATTGTTGATATGGCGTATGTGACAAATTGTATTTTTTTTTAATTTATATTTTTAATTGAATGGAATTTATTGCCATGCGTCGTTTGCAGTTATACCATAAATAAAAAAAATGAACGATATATACCGGTATACAAATGCAGAAAATGTATGAGTATGCTCGTTTTTATATGTTTGAATAGAAATTATTGGCGTTTCAACCATTCAATAGACTCCGTTTTTTTTTTTTTTTTTTTTTTTTTTTTTATATTTTAGATCTTTCAAGAGTCTAACATGTGTCATTTTCTAGACTAGTATGACAGATTTAGGGACAGAAATCTCACATTATTGAACAAGGTCATTCATGTCAGAAAACGTCCTGTGTATTTGAATAGGGAATTGAACAGTTAAAAGAACAGGAACACAGGTATCTTACCTCAATACCAGAAAAGAAAAGGTAAAGTGCCATGAATGGTATAAGGGTTGTTCCTCTGTGAATAACGTCACTGTAAACGATAAGAAATAAAAACTTCTGTAATCAGTCAAGTTTATTTCCAAATATTGTGTCACATATGACATAATGAGAACATAGAATATAAACAAACAATATTTCAAGAAAAGAAGAAAAGAAGGAAGCTGACATATGTGAAATAAGACAATGATGAATAACTGATACTATAAATGAGTCACTAGAAGTAGAGGGGTGTTTGTTTCACAGATTGAAACAATGTGCAATCTCTAGATTACAGTGTAGTGATGCACCAGGAGGCATATAAAACACTTAGCTCATGAATCATTGTAAAAGTAATAAAATTGATACACAATTAAGCGTTAACTTTTCTGTAAATTAATGTATGTACATTTTCTTATGTTTCATGTTTTTGTTGGCTATATACATATGATCTATTATTCAATAGTGACTAATTTAGGTACTGTCTATTTAAACCCAGGAATAGGATCTTGAATTGGTTGCAACATTGTCGACTGAATACAGAATTGGATTTTTCTTCATCTCGTTATTATTTTGATATGATTCTAGATTTGCGTTCATATTTTGTTCCTAAATAGTCTTCTCTCAAGAAAATAAAGTGTTTGTTTTTTATTTGCTGTGGTTAAACGTCACTACTTACGTGTCCGTGCTGAAGACCCCGGGCAGAACGGTCTGGAGTCCAAGTACAATCACACACATCAGCAAGCTCAGACTCACTGAGTGGAATAGTAAGTCAGACATATTATATTCGCAACAACCTTTGATATATTTTCATTTCCTTTACCTGTCTTTTACCAATGGTCATCAGCAGTTATTTTCAGTTTTCATTTACATGAGACATATTTTTGCTAATATTCACATAATAGATGTTTTCGTGATTGAGTGATTACCGTCACTGATATAATACCACTTAGCTCATCACCTCTATGGGTTAGAATCCCGGACGGGTTTTCCATTTGAGGAGGCTTATCAGCCGATTCTACCCGGGTGCCTTTGTGCACCCTGGATCTTCTCCCACCGGCTTCACTATATGACCCAATGCTGTGGCAGCTACTAGAACCGGATCCAGAATATTTCAACTTGGGGCACATAATCTGATTGTGATGTCGGTACTAGGGAGATTCGGGGGCATGCACCACCGGTCAAAATGTTTCTTATGTAATGGAAGTGCATTCTGAAGGGTATCTGGGGAGGAAAATTGAGTTCGTGTATGACCAAGCCAGCTGGGGGATCACGTGTCCCCTGTGCGCCCCCACCCTCGGTGAATCCGAGCCTGGTGACGGTAAGCTCTTACACATGGACACTTTTCACATTAAAAAGGAAGTTACTTTATTTTCGATGTATATAGATCTATATAATCAAAACAGTCCGGACTTGTAAAATAAAATGTTACAGTTGAAAACTGACATGATGTTGTACTAAACAAGCGTTATAACACAATTTTCACAAAACATTATACCTGCAAATATCGCTCCACAATGTGTTAGTAATTCGGCCTCATTTTTCTTCTTGCTACCTAGGTATGTCCCCAACCTGACTGTCAGTCCCAAAGAGAAACCCAGGGTAACCTGTCGTTGTTATAGTTACGGATTACACCATGATAGAAAAAACGAAAAAAAAAATCAACATGCATAGCTGGTATTAAACTGAATCGTATTGTATAACTTGCAGGTTAATGATACATTCCTATCCACTATGTTTATACATGTATATCTATTTAGTTCTGGGTAGAGATAATATAATCGAACTTGCGCGTTGGTATTGTAATCCCATGTCAGTTTGGAACATAACCTCACTTATTATAGAATTATCTTTATATGATTACGATAGGTCTGAAATTTTGTCATATTATTTTTTGTTCTTCAACATATTCATGTGGTAGAAATAAACACGATAATTTTATATTTTATGCTAAATAATGAAATACTGTGTTCTATCAGTGAGATAAAATCCATACCTCACAGTGTGTGATATAGATTCGCCGGGACTACCTTTTTTATATATAAAGGTATGTATATGAGTATATAGCAGTAATAAACATAAAATAAAAAGATAATTTGTTTGTTTTGAGTGAATATGGAATATATCTGATCTCGAAGTGATACAATTTTCACATTTTACTCGCACATCGCGCTCGTGAAAATATCAAATTGTATCATTTATCGATGAAAGATATTCCATATTCTCTGAAAACAAACAAGTATCCTCTATTTATCAGAAATGTATGTCAAGAAGGTTAGAATGTTACTTTATACGAACACAGGCTATGCTTACCATGTTGACGATGATAGAGATGTTGAACGTAATTGTGTAGGCAGCCAGTTCGACCTGGCTGATATAACCTGGGGAAATAGTAACGATATTACGTGTACATTTTTTTTACTGTTCAAGTGAGTTTAGGCTTGAAAACAAAACTAGAAATACCCATACAGATAAAATAAAAAAAAACATACTAGTCATTGGACAATGTTAAAACCTTACTGAATGTGGTTCAAATGTTTTCCAGCTGAGGACATTACTGGAAGTAGTTCAAAGAAATGCTTCAAAGATATCTGCCGTCACAGATAAAGCTAAATGTGCAAAACGTGAAACTACCATTTATTATCACAACAGTACTACGTCTATATTGTGATGCCAAATCGAATCATTGTCATATTCCTTTCAAAATTTTAAGATATTATGTGAAACACAATAAATAAACCGATCTTCTACTGGTACCTATAGTATTTTTTTTTTTTTTTTTACTCTTTCGTGATATTTGAAAGCATACGTCATATTTAGACATTCACAATCTCAAAAAAAAAAAAAAAATAAGGCTACGCGAAAATTTGGACAATGGCTTTCAGGAACTTTAGTTTTATTAGTGGAAATTTAATAAATCAAAGTCGATACTTTCATAGAAGATATTTCTACAATTTCAACAGATTATATAAAAAATATACATCAACTTATTTAGATAATAAATGCAATATATTGTTCACCAGACATGTAAGTGATGACCCCTGACCCGAACATTTTCGTCAGGATCATCATTGGGAATGGCCAATCCGAAGAACTCGCCCCATGCCAGCATGCAGTCCCAGGACCAACCTACAGCATAAATATAACTATAATAGTATTAATACTATACCAACCTAGAGCATGAATGTCACTAAAATAGTTTAATTACTATACCAACATAGAGCATGAATATCACTATAATAGTATATATACTATACCAACCTAGAGCATGAATATCACTATAATAGTATATATACTATACACACATACAGCATGAATATCACTATAATAGTTTAATTACTATACCAACCTAGAGCATGAATATCACTATAATAGTATATATACTATACCGACCTAGAGCATGAATATCACTATAAAAGTATATATACTATACCAACCTAGAGCATGAATATCACTAAAATAGTTTAAATACTATACCAAAGTAGTGCATGAATATCACGATAATAGTTTAATTACTATACCAACATAGAGCATGAATATCACTATACTAGTATATATACTATACCAACCTAGAGCACGAATATCACTATAATGTATATATACTATACCAACATAGAGCATGAATATCACTATAATAGTTTAATTACTATACCAACATAGAGCATGAATATCACTATAATAGTATATATACTATACCAACCTAGAGCATGAATATCACTATAATAGTATATATACTATACCAACCATAGAGCATGAATATCACTATAATAGTATATATACTATACCGACCTAGAGCATGAATATCACTATAAAAGTATATATACTATACCAACCTAGAGCATGAATATCACTTAAATAGTTTAAATACTATACCAAAGTAGTGCATGAATATCACGATAATAGTTTAATTACTATACCAACATAGAGCATGAATATCACTATAATAGTATATATACTTTACCAACCTAGAGCACGAATATCACTATAATGTATATATACTATACCAACATAGAGCATGAATATCACTATAATAGTATATATACTATACCAACATAGAGCATGAATATCACTATAAAAGTACATATACTATACCAACCTAGAGCATGAATATAAGTATAATAGTACATATACTATACCAACCTAGAGCATGAATATCACTATAATAGTATATATACTATACCAACCTAGAACATGAATATCACTATAATAGTATATATACTATACCAACCTAGAGCACGAGTATCACTATAATAGTATATATACTATACCAAACTAGAGCATGAATATCACTATAATAGTTTAATTACTATACCAACCTAGAGCATGAATATCAGTATAATAGTACATATACTATACCAACCCAGAGCATGAATATTACTATAATAGTATATATACTATACCAACCTAGAGCACGAATATCACTATAATAACGGTTATCTTTAATGGATAACCAGCAGTTATTGGGAGTTCGCATCTGTATTCCGGTCATTATTATATCAAATGTTAAAGGTAGTTATCACGGTCGTGTAAAGTAATGTGCACACCGGTTGTTGTACTTCCTTTCCGTTTTGGCGGGTAATGGAGTAAGCGGTGGGTGAATTGCCTCTAACATTTTTTGTCGTATTTGCAAACCCGCCTCCCATCCCCTTGCTTCATGGGGTAGTTCAATTTAAAAATCTGTTGAGGTTTTATTGTATTTTACATTCATTTTAACATATGTTTACCTGTTGCCATTTGCTAAATTCTGCTTTGCTGTTGTGCTGTGCTTTTGAATTCTTTTTCAGTGCAATCGTGATCGTTTGTGTGGATGTGGTAAAGCGTTCTAGTCGGCATGGTTCCCAGAAATGGTATAGTCAACGTGCCCCACCACTTGCTAAGGCACCGCATCGACTGAGTGAATTTTGTATTGTGCAAGTGCAAGCAACCTACGGTTTGAATAAACCGAACTTTATATTGATTAATGTTATGACGGAACATATAGATATGTATATATATCGAACTTAGAACTGTCTTTCTCAGGATCAGCCTAAGTGAAAGGAGTTAGCCTGTCGTCATGGAAAATTGGGGCTGTATCTCTGTTTCCAGGATCAGCTTTGGTTTGAGGAGCGGGACTATCAACACGGAAAATTGGGGTTGTATCTCTGTTTCCCAGGATCAGCCTCAGTTTTATAGCCTAGTCTCTAGTAAAGATGGTAGGACTACAGAAAAATACAGTTATCAGCGTTCCGTCTGCAAAAGACATCAAGGGCCGACAGCAAAATACATGCATAGTTATCAGCAGTTTGAATTTCGTTGTATTATAATCTGATATATTTGAAGCCTTTTGTGGCATATTTCAAGTTGAAGCCCTGTGGGGATTATTTTAAGTAGAAGCCCTTTGGGGCATAATTTGAGTTCAAGCCTTTTGGGGCATATATTGTTTTTGAAACCTTTTAGGGCATACTTTAAGTTGAATTTTGTTGATTTGAAGGTGAAGCCCTTTGGGGCAGATTTGAAGTTTTAGCCATGTGGGGTATATTTGAAGTTGAAGCCCTTTGGGGCATTTGAAGTTTTCGCCCTTTGGAGTATTGTGGAAGTTATAGTCTGTAGCCTGTTGGGGCAGATTTAAAGCTATACATTTATTTGCCTATTTGGGCTGCTATACATTTATTGAATTTTTGCCTATTTGGGCTTTCACGAATTGCTGTCTAAGGTCGCCCTATACGACAATTTGTCCGGTGTCCTGTTAGTCAAGTGGATTAACACGATGGGAATGGGAACCAGGCCCAAACAGTGCCAAAATGGGGGGGGGGGGGGGGGTTAGGTTGTGAATATGCAATTTGGATTTTGTGTATTTCATTTTTATAAATGTGTATTTCAATTTGATAAATGTGTATTTGAATATAAAAAATATGATGTGGTTAATTGCTTGTTGTTTTATTTAGGTCGGTCAATTGTGGGGTGGCATAGTTCATTTGCAAAGGTCCTTATTTTTTATAGAAAAGTGAGCATTCTAATGATTATGATATCATGGACCTTTGCTCGTGTTTGTGCCGCTAAGCAACTGCCTGTCCTCGAATCTCCCAATAATAGTATATATACTATACCAACCTATAGCACGAATATCATTATAATAGTATATATATTATACCAACCCAGAGCATGAATATCACTATAACAATACATATACTATACCATCCCAGAGCACGAATATCACTATAATAGTATATATACTATACCAACCTAGAGCATGAATATCACTATAATAGTATATATACTATACCAACCCAGAGCACGAATATCACTATAATAGTATATATACTTTACCAACCTAGAACACGAATATCATTATAATAGTATATATACTATACCAACCTAGAGCACGAATATCACTATAATAGTTTAATTACTATACCAACCTAGAGCATGAATATCACTATACTGTGATACCGTTTACGATGAAAGACATTTATGCATACAAACACATTTGCAGATACAAAAATTTTCCTTAATTAAAAAAACACGTTTTGTATCAACAAAGTGAAAAAAAATAAAATAGATCCAATGTCATTTTTCTGGCAGAATGTCGTAATAACGTTGTAAATTGAAAACGTTCTAGTAAGTGTTTGAGTTGAGTGAATGTTTAGTGAAATGGGAGCTAGGAGTATAAAACAATAATTATTATACTTAATACTGTACCGAGTCAGCTGTTTTCCCTGGTGGCTGATTACTGCCATATTGTGTGGCGGGTTTTCGGGGCGAAATGTCGAAGGCGAAAAGACAGAAAACCTAGATTTGGCGGGGCGAAAATACGAAAAATGGAAATTTCGGGGCGAGAGACGAAACTTCGCTGCGAAAAGTCGAAATATTATTATCGTCTTTTCGCCCAGAAACTTTGACTTTTCGTCTTTTCGCCCCGCCAAACTACTTTTTCTTTTATCTTTTCGCCTTTCAACTTTACGCCCCGAAAACCCGCCACACGACGTGGCAGAAATAAGCAACCATAATTTTTGGCACATCTACTGCTGTTCGTTATTGAAATCAAAATCTGAACATTGAAATAAAAAACAAACATAACCTCGTCGGTTTTTTGAATCATAACATTTTGAAAATGCCAGCAATGCGACAAATTGCCAAAATGTTAACATGACGTACTGTTCAATAATATTTTAAACAAAGATACAGAGTCTCGATCAACATACGAGTGAGTAACATTATACACTGTTTGGACCACTCTGTGTGTGTTTCTTGGCTTACCGTTCCAGATCCCTTGATACAGTTTCCAGCCGATGATGTAAATCAAGAAGAAAATTATCAGTGCCCAGAGTCCGATACAAAGTCCTATGGCCGCCCCACTGTTGAAAAAAATATAGAGAGAATTTCTCCTTGTGCACAGTTTATTGATAAATATATAATTTTAAATTAAGGGAGGCTTCCTAATGGTTTAAACTCTTGCAGATCCGACTGCAAGTGTGAAATGTTTGTGAGACTAACTTTGGTGCTCAAGATATAATTTCAACCAAAGGACGTGCCTGTCTGTCGCCATGGTAGTGTAAATGTTCTCTTCAGTGTGAGTTTTCATTCAATGACTTAAATGCACTATTTACCAAACTATAATGCCAAATTTTTGTAATTTGAAACGATATAAATTCAGCACTTTAAGCTATGCACAATTTTAGTGATATTTTTTCAATCGTCAATGACTTTCGTTAAGTTGGTTTTAAAGTCAACTTCGTAGGTACAGATATTCGAGGACTCCTGCTTTAGAAAACATTAGGTAAATACTTAATGAATGAATTATCTAAGGGGAGAGGGGGGTAATAATCGTGAATAATACAGTTAACAAGATCAGCGAAAACTGCCCCACACAATATTCATAATACAGATTTAATATGAGAGTTGTAAAGCCTCGTCTGATTGAGTCAATTAGTGTGATGGAAATAAAATCAAAATAATCCTAGTTGCTACAGACAGTGAAGAGAGCGAGCCTTCAGGCTTTCGATAATAAATGATTGTTTCAGAAATATATTTGGTTTTCAATCAACCTTTTTATGTCGAAATAATTGATATTACTGGGGTTTTTGCAGGATCCAAAAACAGAAAACCAGACAACAATAGAAATATTTAGATCAAAATTAATAGGTCATAGGTTAAATGAAAATCTAACATGCCTATGCGACAGGCATGTTCTGTGAAAGATGAAGTAGTAACAGGAATGTAAAATAAAGGACAACGATTTACTTAAGGTAATTCATCCATCATTAAATTGTTATCATGGTCTATAAAGTGATCATCGGAATTTTACAGTACATGCAAGCCTTTATAGGCTTTGGGCAAAATAGCTTAAAACTCTAAGTCAGTGGATGCTTGTACCTGCACTGAAGTCCCTTTAAGCATTCAAAAGACTATGATTATAATAAAATGATGGGTAGAATACCTTAAGATATGAAACAGTGGTATGTAAAATAAAAAAAAAGATATTTACATCATTCCGAGGTCCATGACGAACACCAACACGTATTTTGCAGCAATATCTACGATGTTCGCTAGCAAAAATACCACAACATGTGGTATCATTTTTTTCTGAAAACAAAAAGGCAAATCGTTAAAGTTACATTATTTCTTAGATATTGTAAAACATTCAATACCAGAAATGCTACCGCAATTGAACGAGATTGTTAGATACCTAAATGGTACTTAATGGCCACATATCCGATCTTCGTTGACTTTGCATTGCATGAAAAGTCATCATTTTTTTTGTATTTTGGATGGATGATAAAATATAACCTTTGTTTACCTTTTGTAATTGGCGATCACTTCCGACGATAGCCCGTCAGAGATCTTTCACAAATGGTCATTGACTACGAATTTGTTGTTAGAATTTCTTGTCCAAACCCAAATAAAATATTTCTAAAACTGTGTAATACGTCATTTAATACCCATCTACAGACGTGTGGTCACCCAATGCAATATTCCGTGATTCCGTGATTGTAAAATATAAATGAGTGGTTTCTCCACCACAGACAAAAACGTTACAAATGGTATTAGACCTATGTTCTTAATTATAAAACCTGTATTGAGAAAAAAATGGGTGCCGTCACATAGCTGATCACATCACTCTTCGCGCATGTGCTCACTTAGAAATTCCCTTCCCGGAACTGGTGAAGACGCCACGTTGCTGAACGTGTCACGAGGTACCGCAAGCACTTATTTCGGGGATACCGATTTCCCCGAAGTGAGCATAATTATACGAAAAAAGCATTTTCCGTGTATTGTGACCTGACTTGGCAAGTTTATTTGTCAGGAAACAAAGATTCACAAACATTAACGAGGGAGAGTTTTCCGATTATCTGTAAACGAGCTGCTTTAAGTATTTAGACCTGAAAAGGGAAAAACGTTCTTTTAAATTTCCCGTGCGTGCATGCTTCCCACA
>CM037777.1:77093884-77143884 GCA_021229015.1 Solen grandis
CGGGTAGAATCAGCTGATAAGCCTCCCAAAATAGAAAACCCGTATTATATCAGTGACGGTAATCACTCAATCACGGAAACATCTATTATGTGAATATAAGCAAAAATATGTCTTATGTAAACGAAAACTGAAAATAACTGCTTATGACCATTGGTCAAAGACAGGTAAAGGAAATGAAACTATATCAAAGCTTGTTGCGAATACAATATGTCTGACTTACTATTCCACTCAGTGAGTCTGAGCTTGCTGATGTGTGTGATTGTACTTGGACTCCAGACCGTTCTGCCCGGGGTCTTCAGCACGGACACGTAAGTAGTGACGTTTAACCACAGCAAATAAAGAAACAAACACTTTTTTTCTTGAGAGAAGACTATTTAGGCACAAAAATATGAACGCAAATCTAGAATCATATCAAAATAATAACGAGATGAAAAAAAGTGTGTATCAATTTAGTACTTTACAATGATTCATGAGCTAAGTGTTTTATATGCCTCCCGGTGCATCACTACACCTGTAATCAAGAGATTGCACATTGTTTCAATCTGTGAAACAAACACCCCTCTACTTTGAGTGACTCATTTGTAGTATCAGTTATTCATGATTGTCTTATTTCACATATGTCAGCTTCCTTCTTTTCTTGAAATATTGTTTGTTTATAGTCTATGTTCTCATTATTTCATATGTGACACGAAATTTAGAAATAAACTTGACTGATTACAGATGTTTTTATTTTCTTATCGTTTACAGTAACGTTATCCACAGAGGAACAACCCTTATACCATTCATGGCACTTTACCTTCTCTTTTCTGGTATTGAGGTAAGATACGTGAGTTCTTGTTCTTTTAACTGTTCAATTCCCTATTCAAATACACAGGACGTTTTCTGGCACAAATGACCTTGTTCAATACATGTAGTATGTGAGATTTCTGTCCCTAAATCGGTCATACTCGTCTAGAAAAAGACGCATGTTAGACTCTTGAAAGGTCTAAAATATTTAAAAAAAACAACCCCCAAAAACCCGGAGTATATTGAATGGTTGAAACGCCAATAAACATAAAAACGAGCATACTCTAACATTCTCTGCATTTGTATACCGGTATTACTGCAAACGACGCGTGGCAATAAATTCCATTCAATTAAAAATATAAATTTTAAAAAAATACAATTTGTCACATACGCCATATCAACAATGTGTGTAATGTTCTATGTCTCTTGCCAGATCCACGTGCTTACCATTAATAGATACCATTATAATCATCATGGTAAATATCATAAGCCTCAATTATTTGATTTTTATGGCACTGTTTTTCTTTATATAAATAATTTTACGCTTACTCCTCAGTAGTAGGTTGGCCTACGTCCATTTAACTGACATTAACTGACATTGGAGATCACACGACTGTAGTTCTGCAGAATTTCATTCAAAAGTCCCCAAAGTAAATTCAGTAGAACCTCGTAAATCCGAAGTCGTTAGATCTAGTTGAAAACTTCGGAAAAAAGAGGATTTAGGTTTAAAGATGTTCGGGTAAGTGAGGTTCTTATATAATGCAGTTTATATAATGATTTACATTGTATGAAATAATGAAGTTTGTGCAAACATTTATATTGTAAGAGATAATGAAGTTTATGCAGTGTGTAAATTTTTACACTATAATGAAGTTTAATAATACACTGTAAGAGGTAATGAAGTTTATATATAATCATGATTTCAAGCACGAATGATCGATTTATCATTTTATTCTAAATAAAAAGGTCAAGTTGATTGATATTCGAAATTTTGAAAAAAGAAAATAAATTTATATGCTTAAAAAGAATGAGTCGGAACAATAATTATGGAGTGACTAGGTAGCTAAATCCAAACCTACCCCTTCCCTTTCCCTACCCTTCCCTGCTTAATAAACCAGATCTACACCCGAACCTTTTACTTCCGTTAACTTGAATTTGGTGCTTTTTATAGAACATTCATTATCTTTACAAGTAGTGTTCCTATGATAATCTCTTTAAAACTACCAAATACATACACATTATTACATGTATTATAAAGCTGTTTTGCTTTAATGAACTCATTTACGTATTAATCCAGATACGCATACACATTGTGTGGCAGCGCGATTACCTGACCCTCTTTATTTATATGTATTATTAATTTATTCATTTTTTTTTCATTTTAGTTCATGTTTGACGGACTTATTCGAGGCACCGGTCATCAGCTGTTCGGGGCCATTATCAACATCACCGCCTACACAATTGTCAACCTGCCAATCTCTATACCTCTTACCCTGAAAACCCCATTACACGCGGAGGGTACGAGTGTGATAATATATTCAAACATTCTTTTGAGTATTAAAAAACAATCTTTTGAGTATTTGGAACATTTAAATTAAGTAACTCTGCAGAAATAATAAAACCGTCAATGGGGCTGCGAATAATTGGTTTTCATAATGGGGTGGTTTGAAAGATCGGTTTTTTTTGTTTTTCTTAAAAAATATGTAACATGACTTTTTTATCATTATTTTTATTCCACATTATATCAAATGTATGTATGTTATAAATGTAAAAAATATTGTGTGAAACAGTTATCAACTGAACAAATATATTTTTACTATGTAAATTTCACTTTAAATAATTAACTAACCAATCTGACAATTTAAATTAGCAGTCTCTATACAGTAACGTGGCATTGCTAGGAAAACATTTAACATTACACACAAGGTATCAGGGGATGGTGATTAAATCTTCGAGCATACATTTCAGGCGGTTACATCGCCATGGCGGTCAGCACAATATACCAGGCAGTTGCCTTCTACACGCGGATGGCCACCCTGGACTGGGATAAAGAAGTTGCGACGGTCAGTTCTTATTATGTTATACGTTTCTCCGGCAATATTTCATTCATTTGGATACAGTCGATCAACTTAAATAAATATAGTGTTGCTAAAATGCTGTATCACACTGTAGACAAGTGGCATGATACCAAACACAGTCATATTTTCCTGACATCGGTTCAGCCAGTTCTGTAAGTATTTGACATTCATGTTGTGGAACAAACGGGCAGCCTTTAGTAACATTTTTCATGACTTTAGTTCTTAGCAGCTGTGGATCGAATCCAGTACTTCTCTCTTTCAAGGGGTAGACCCTAACCGTTTGATCCAAGCCTTACTCTGTATACTAATATCATAAGACATATATATTTTTTTCTTTAGACTTAATTATTTTTAGCTTCCTGACACGATACTAATTGTCCTGCGACTGCGTGCATTGGTTAGGTTAAGTGATTTTTTTGTGAAATATATCAATGTAAAATATACGAAAGTCTGTGCGTGCGCTAAGTGTATGACTTTATATATGACTATATATCACTCTATTTGTATGACTCACTCTGTGGGTTCGAATCCCGGCAGGGTCATTCGGATTTTCATGTGAGGAAGCCTTCCAGCTGGCTTGCGGTAGGTCGGTGGTTCTACCCGGATACCTCCGTGCATTCGGGGTCTTCCTCCAACTGTAATTAGCTGGACGTCGCTATATGACTGAAATACTGTAGAAGCGACGGTAAACTCAAATAGTCAAGTCAAGTCATTTGTATGACTATATATATATATATATATATATATATATATATATATACATTATTTGCCTATCTATGAGGTTATTGATGAAACGTTATACTTCCAGGCACAACAAAGAGCAAGGGTTTTAAAACAAGATGGTGCGTATCTTTTCATTACCTTTTATAGTTTCGGATGTATGCATTTCTTTGTGACTAATAAGTCCCAATTTTTAATAGCTTTCATTTTTGTAACGAACCGACTCACTGTGCAGATCACCAAACGTCTTTCTTAAATACAGTCGAACCCCGGTAACTCCACCACCTCTCATTCAAATACCCGGCGTCATTCGAAATACTTCGTTGGTCCCGATCACTCTCATCACTCTCCTTCTTATTTCTATATAAAATATATCTGGGTTATTCAAATTTGTGCTTTTCGAATACCTGGCCTCATCCGAAAAGATTTTTTAGCCCGTGCCTACCAATTCGTATGATTTTCGCACTTCCTTATCCAAAGTCGCTGACGAACGTTAATTACCGGCGACATTTTTAAACAATGGAAAGGCACGAACGTTAATTAATTACCGAAATGGGTGGAGACGGCCGCTTACAGTTTGCATAAGTTGTTAATTGATTTGATGTTTGTCCAGTTCAATCATAAAAGTAACGATTGAAGTATTTTGGATACTCTGATAAAGGAAAATTTCAACAAGTGTAACAAGCAGACCACAATTACACCGTTTTTCGAGACGACGTTGACGTAACGTTGATACATGTATTTTCTTGTGGTTTAGTCAGACATGGTGAATGTCCATGTATGTATTGAAGTGAGCACATTTGCAGAAAAATGATGAATGTTGGCAAATTAAAAATTAATTATCCATAGCTGTTTTCAAAACGGCGTTGATATTGGGTACATGTTATCGCTTGTGATTTAGTCAGACCTGATAATTGTTATGTATGTATGTATCTTTGTTATTGACGTATGCATTGATTATCTTTGTATCGAAATCATCTATGCATAAGAAGAAGAAAGTTGTAAAATAAAAGTTAATTATCTGTAGTCGTTTTCATTTACATTACTTAATCATAACATATTTTAAAAAGTATACATTATATATTACGTTCACTGCATGAAAAAATGGGATGGTCTTTTGTTCCAACGATCGACGTGATTTGGGTTTTTCGAATACATGCCTTACTCGAAATAAAACGCCGATCCCCGGGATTTCGAATATCCGGGGTTCGACTGTATGGTTATTTTCTTTTTCAATAACATTGTACATTTAAGGTTTTTTTGGCTTACAAACAAAGCATTTTATCTTACTTTATATTTTCCTGATTGTAGATCACCAGAATGTTACTAAACAGTATGATGCCACCAATGACCCCTCAATCACAAATTCAGATGGTTTATCACAAATGTACGGATCAATCGACAAGGATACAGGTCAATACTCATATATGACCAAGGAAAAGGACCGACAGAAACTTATAGTGCAAGAGAATAAAAAGGTGTTCACTTTGCCGTTGGTTATCAAGCGTTTGACGCTTACAATCATTTTGTTTTTAATACTTGGAATTTCAATATTCTTAAACCAAAACGGAACATTTCTGGAAACGGGCAAATCAAAAACTGATGTTTGTAATATAACTATTTCTGAAAACTGCACCTCATTTTAGAAACAGTGTATTGTTTGAAGCTATGAAAAAGGCACTTGGAGGCATTCAACTTCCTTGATAAAAACAACGGATAATAAAAGAAATATGGAACAGATACTCATGATGATATGATGCATGTTTTTCTTCGATGCAAAGGTTGCTTTCAATATAATTGAATTTAGATTGATGATTGCAGACGGTCAGTCTGATTTTTTTCTTCTTCTTTTTTTCATTTTTTTTTTTTTTTTTTGCACAACGATGTGTCTGGAATGGAAAATCAAATTAGATAGTATTTAAATAGATCAACCTTTTTTGTTTGAAATACATCAATGCTTTTCTTGTATGATCATTTTTAAAGTTAATTTATTTTCTGTCAGATGCAAAACAGGTATATAACTAACTTTATTACCACTTGTCCGGCAGTTTGGGAATGAATATCTAGCCCAATGGTGTCTAAAAGTTAAGCTAACATAAAATAAAATTTACTTGATCGGTATGAGGAGTCCCTTACAAGAAAGACACAAGTATGGTAAACGCGATTCGCCTTACTGAACTCGATACGTGTATCCTAAAATCATACATACAAACTACCTACCGTGGGACCGTTTCCTTAAACATCGCACAAATAAGTCAGACATTGGTCATGATTTTGCACAGTTAGAAATACAGAAAAAATACCAATTTGAAGAATGTGGCTTAAAAAGGTAGATTTAGAAAATTATATAAATGCTTTTAAAAACACGGATAAGACGCCTTATATCTACGAATGGAATCTGGCAAGATATTAATTACTTGTAATTTGGTATAAATATACCAAATACTGACTGGAAAACTTTCTCACTGCCTTTTACACTTACAAAAGACTCTTATATACAATGGTTCCAACACAGAAAAATTCACAGGATCATCATCACAGGTTCATTAAGTATAAATGACCTGTTACATATAATAAATTATAAAAATAATCCTGGAAGTACTTTCTGTAAGAATGATTCTGAAACAGTTGAACATATGTTCAGGTACTGCTCTTTAATTCAAAATTTTATTCAGCATTTTTTTTTAATCAAGACAGTATTTCAAATATTTTATCTGCTAATACTTTTATATAAGGACATAAAGACAAAAAAAAATTTGCCATATTTTTTATATATTCATAAAACTGTTTTACATATAAATGCAAGCAGGAAATTTTACCAACAGTTATTGGGGTAAGACATTTTTTTTAAAACTGTAATGGAAACAATGAATATTTTATACAGAAATGATATATTTGTACAACAATGGAATTTTGGACATTTTTTTTTCATAGGGAGAAAGGGGTCGGAGACTTAATTATATATATTCATATTTCATATGCTGTATCAAAACAAATGTATTAAAAATCACAATGTGCACACATCAAAACTATATAAGCAGTTATAAACAAATATTAAGAAGCAAGAAGTTGTCCTGATTTTTTTTTTCTTTGTTCTATTATATACTTCTTTTTTATATTTTTATTTTATTTTCCTTTATTGGGTATGATAGGTTTATAAATCACATCCATGTTGATGATTATAAAATTTTATCAAGAAAAATAAGCGATATGATGAAAATCCAAAACTCCTGTAGTATGTATTTTCAACCTATGAAATGATTATTAATATTATATATTGTATTGTATTTGTGTATATATGATATGTACGGTGTGGAGTAGAATGCCCACGACCCTCATATACCTATTGAAGAGGAAATTAAATTATCTTTCAAACAAAATTCTATCATACTTATTTTTAACTATCATATCCACTTTTAGTGAAGAAAAATAACAAGGATAATAGTGTTTCTGTTTTATCACAGTCTGTGAATTTACATATACGAACTTCTTTTCGTACAACTTTTTGGTGAAACGAATCCCGCGTGTTATTTTAAATACATGGAAATAATAAAACTGTAAAGGTGAGAACTACTTAAGTTTAATAAAAGTACTAACATCGATTATAAAGCTAACCCAAACTGGAACTATTTAAAACATAGAATTGCAGGCATATCTTGGTAGAATTTACGATGCAAAGAGAAAACTCTACAGTCAATGATAAGGTGACCATTTGATATAATTCAGTTTTACATGTTTAAGTGAAGAATATGCAGTGTCTTTGAATGTAAGCAATGAGCTTTTTTTTTTATTAATTTATTGTTCCAGATATGGTTTAGTTTCAAGGCATCTATTCAAATGGGCACAATTGTTCTATAACACTATAAGTGGGATACGCATGTAGCAAGCTAGGTCTGATAATGTGCGCTCCATCACGTGGTAAATAATCTTCTTCTTCTGATCACTACTGCTGTAAGTTGCAATGGGTAGGCTTAGTTCCTGCCCAGCGTCTTTCAACATTTTTTCACGATTTTGTAGAATAATAGTGATCAATAAAATGTCTTGAAGAATATATAAGATGTTACTACAATACATGTACATGAAGAATCTTCACCATAGAGCATGCATGAGATAAGTTAACACCCCGCGTTGCTGGTGTGCCGGTCCGTGCATATTATGCATATTATACATGTATAGAGGTTTAATGAAGATTGTTTAAGAAAGGGACCACGCTATAGTGTGTACGAGCCAATTTTAGATATAGGACGTCGTGCCAGGCAACTCTTCAAAATCTGGATATCTTTAGTACCGTTGGATTAAAAAAGGAATAAGAAAATACATATTAGATGCTCTTTTGTATTTACTGACTTCATGTTTCACAAAGTATTAATGGTGAGATTTTATAACATAGCTTTCTTTAAATTAAATTTCTTACCTTCTTTTTTCTTAAATTATCAAGCGTACAGTACAGCTACGTGTTATTAACATACATAAGTAATAACATTAAAATGGTAGAAAAATAGGTGATAAACTTTTAAGTGGCGATTTATTAAAACCGATTTTCACTTTTCTAGTTTTGAAAAGGTTAGCCTATATGTGTTTCACATATCTTTAAATACCTAAAAGTATAAAAAACGGTTAAAGCCATATATATATATATATATTTGTTGTTGTTGTTGTATTGGGGTTTACCGTCGCTGCGATAGTATTTCAATCATATAGCGACGTCCAGCTAATTACAGGTGGAGGAAGTCCCCGAGTACACAGAGGTACCCGGGTAGAACCACCGACCTACCGCAAGCCAGCTGGAAGGCTTCCTCACATGAAAAATCCGAAGTCCCTACCGGGATTCGAACCTACAGCGGTGAGGGGCTGAGAGATTTGTAGTCCACGACTGTAACCGCTCGGCCACGGCGGCCCCATATATATATATATATATATATATAGCAATTTGGTATTAGTATGTGCATAAAGGAACTCTGACTTCGATTTTATGAATTTTGAATAGATCATTGTCAATTCAGTTTAATCTTACAACCAGAAACCGAGAATGTGTAATCAGATATGTTTAGGTGCTCACCATTCATTTTACTAATTATTTTCATAAGTGTGATATTATGTTCTATACGAACCGTATATATGTTTATTTAACAGGTGACTTCTAGGCCCAATGGGCCGGGTGTGTAAAATGTATCATATTGATTTACTTTCTTATTTATGCAATGCACAAGTCGCTATAATAAAAGATTTCTATCTTATCATACCCGACTGCAACTCTCAAGGTTGTGGGTTCGAGCCAAATTTTTTCATGACCTTTCCAGTCGCAAAGTACTAGTCCTACCATGGAACCGTCCAGAATAATGAGTATAAGTTGCAATAACTTATTTCCTAATCAATAGTAAAAAAAATGAATATTCATATTCAATAACAAGAAACACGTCAAATGACGGGAAACCAGGTTTTCAAGTGCCGCCCCAGGCAAGCAAAACTATTTTTAGTAACAGTGACCTTGACCCCGACTCTACTGACCTGAAAATCAATTTCAATCTTCCTCTTCCAACAAGGTATCTATATTTTTAATCCGATTATCATACCTCACTCCTAATAGAAGTTTTTGACGGAAATGAAAAAACTCTATTTTTAGCAACAGTGACCTTGACCCTATCATCCTGAAAATCAATTCTTATTTTCCTCTTCCCATAAGGTATCTACCTACCAAGTATGAAAACTGTATCTCAATTCTTCCAAAAGATATTCGACGGAAACGTAATGTTTTTCACCCACACAACGACATACTCCATACTAATAACCAGGATTCTCATTGAAAACCTGGTTAATAATATACAAGGGCTTTTGTCTGGCTAGATCAACTACAACATGAATAATATACCTGTACAAATGTAAACAAATTATGTCTGGAAATATTATAGTTTAATAATATTTTATTTCATATATATGTGAAATGGGGTTGGGCCACAAGTTCTTACAACTTAGAATTAGTCCTTCCCCTACATACAATTGTAGACAATGGCATATAAATGGTCATGAAAATACATAATGGAAAATATAATCATAGAAAAAAAGAAAAAAAAACAGAGAGAGAGAGAGAGAGAGAGAGAGAGAGAGAACTCGTTGAGGTGGATCCTTATAATCTAATTACATTATTTAGTTACAACATATCAGGCATTTAACCCCTTATCCTGAAAGAGGCGTTCACACACATATATGTAATTAAATATACATACATGTACATATATACACACAGGATGTTTTTTTCAGATCAATGTTATATTACTGTAACATTTCTGTAAGTATATGTATAAAACTACTACTTAAGAAAAAGTAGCTTTAAAACAATAACATTTTATCTCAGTAACATTAATAACATATCTAAAAACTATTAAAGGAATGTTAATATTCAAATCTTTTAGATATTTTAATAAAAGTTTGAACTGCTTCAAATAGCAACTTATTTTGTTCAGAGTTAAGATTTGAACTACCATTCAATAGCATGTCTACATGTAGGGGGTGGAATGATCTTGTTACCTGAAAGAGAGAAATTCTGATATCAGAAAAACGTGTACATTTAAAAAAGTAATGTTCAGCATTTTCTATTCCGTTTTGACAGTTACATAGGGGATCTTGTCTAAGATGATTCATAAATAGGTCTTCATTTAGATTGCTACAATTATTCCTTAGCCTAGCATGAAGAACTGACAAATATCTATTACCGAAATTATAACAATCCGAAACCTTCTCTGGTTTTGACTGTGAAATAATTTTCCTTTTAAATGAATTAAATGTGGGCCTTCTCCTTAGTTCTATATCAATATTATTCCATAGTGAAATAGAAAAAGGTATACAGGACTTTTTATAAAATGAGGTTCTAAAATGTTGTCAAAGTTTTGAAAATTTCTTAGTTGATAGTTAGATATTTCAGAAACTAAAGGGGGCATTAAATCAGAAATGTATTGGGGAACAAGACTATTTGAGACTTTATACATAAAACAAAGTTTGCTATTGGTCTAGATGAAAGTGTTTCCCAGCCACATTCTTTATAGAGATTTTCAAGGGATACTGATCTTGTTAGTCCAATGACTATTCTAGCTGCTTCATTTTGTAATTTTTCCAAAGAGTCTGAATAATGAGAAGTACATCCGTCCCAAACAATAGATGAATACTCAAGAATAGGTCTTACATAAGACAGATAAATTTGGTTCAGAGCATTTCGGGTAAGTGTACATTGAAGTTTGCGCATTATATTAATTTCTTTTGAAGCTGCTTCTAAATTAGCATTAATATGATCGTTCCATTGACCTGAGGAACTAAGCGTTACCCCTAGATGTTTATGTTTTTCAACAATATTAATTTTGGTTCCATTAAACATGAGACATGGATCTTGAAAAGCTTTTCTTGGAGAAAAAACTACTGCTTCAGTTTTGTTTGGATTAAAATTAATCAACCACTGTTTAGACCAGGTTGAAATAATATTTAGATCATGATTAATAATACCTTCTATATCCTGAACTGAAGTAGCAGAGTAATACAAGGAGCTATCATCAGCATATAACCTAGTAAGACTCAGTAGTGATTCAGTAATATCATTAACATAAATCAGAAATAGTAGAGGACCTAAAACTGAGCCTTGAGGCACTCCAGAATTAATAGATAAGAAACTTGATTCCGAAGACTGAATTACCACTTTCTGCTTTCTGTTGTGAAGATAACTTGTAACCATTCTAAAAGATTACCACTTATACCATTTTCAGTAAGTTTAAAAATGAGACCTTTATGCCAAACTCGGTCAAATGCATTTGAAATATCACAGAAAACCATACAAGAAAACTGACCGTTGTCAAAAGCTTGACAAATATGATGATAAATATCTATAAGTTGGTAGGTTGTGGAGTGATTAGGAAGGAAACCGGACTAATATTTATAGAGCAAGTTATTGTCCAATAAAAAATTGTACATGTGTTTAAAAACTATTCTTTCAAGGATTTTGCTGCAACAACTTAATAAAGATACAGGTCTGTAATTGGAAGGTCGAGATTTGTCACCTTTTTTTGAAGATCGGGGTTACCACAGCATTTTTCCAAGAGTTTTGGAAAGACCCTTCAGATATAGACCGGTTAAACAAAATATATAAAGGTTTAGAAACTGTCTTGACACATCCTTTTAACATTCTATGACTAACACCGTCGAGACCACTTGCTTTATTGATATCAAGATTAAGAATGATGTCTTCTATTTCAGAGATACTAATATCACTAATAGTTAATCTATTCATAGTTTTAAAATTAAGGATGGGGAGTGAACTATTTGTGTCATCATTATTAGATATTGAAATAAAATATTTGTTCAAGCATTCAGCTTTTTCATAAGTAGAAGTACACCAAATAGTTTCGCCATTGGGGAGTGTTTCACTTAGTGGTGGAAAACAAGCCAGGGAAGAATTATTTCTAATAAAATATCTAATATTTTTCCCCTCTTATCATTGTAATAAAGATCAGTTAAATTATTTTCTAAATTTTTAAAAAAAGATTCTTTTGCATGTTTTTTCATGTTATTCACTTTATTTCTAAGATTCTTATACTTAAACCAATCATTATATTTACCTGACGATTTAGCTATGTTTTTCAATCTATCTCTCTTACGAGAAGCTTTCCTTATTTCACCATCATACCATGGCTGATCATCAGGACGAATAAGTACTTTTGTTTGATTAAATCAATGAATGAACTGGTAAATGTATCACAAGCATCATGAACAGAACCATTAAATAAAATATCCCAATTAAATTCTTGATTTTTTTTATTTAACATATCAAAGTTTGCTTTTTTATAAAGCCAAATTGTTCTTTCATAGCAAGGTTGGATTTGGTATGAAAAAGATAAAGATTTATAAGTGGCACTGTGGTCACTTATGTCTGAAGGTAAAACCAGAATCACAAAATTCCATATCAGTAGGTATTAGAATTGGATCAAGAATAGCGTGTTTTCTGGTAGGTATATTAATAACAGTTCATAATCATGACATCTTTTAAATTATGAAATGAAGTGTTTAATAAATCTTCATTAAAATCTCCTAATATAACAATGTTATTAGATATTTGTAAGGCTGCTTCAAGATTTAGGTTAAAATTTCTAAAGAAGGATACATCTGCTGTTTTGGGACTATAAAATACACCAATAAGAAATACCTCAGATTTGACTAAAAGTTTTACCCATATAGATTCATCACAGTGGACCTCAGATCAGCAACCCTTGAATGAACTAGGTCTCTGTTCAGGTACACAAGAATTCCACCTCCATGGTTGGTTCTATCTTTTCTGTATGGTTCATCAAAAGAACTGGATAAATACAAGTTTTCATTTGAGAATGATTGATTTAAATGTGTATCAGTAAAACAAAGTATATTAAAATCAAGAAAATTGTCTTTAATGTAATTAATCTTGGACCTTATACATGTACTTCTAATATTACAATGGAGTATTGATAATAGAAAGGACTTGTTTTCCACTTTTGGGCCTGGGTTCAATTCAACATCAACAGCTTCCAGGATCAAAAGAATTAATATAGTAATAAAAAAAGGATATTTTCCTTCATTTGACATTCAATGAAATGTAGATAATTCTTAATATATTTTAGTACAATAGTTAATACTGACAAAATTATTTTAGAGACAAGGATATGTTGCATATAGGTATGACAACCTGTATATACTCTGCCATGATACAGTCCTATGGACATTCTCCATGCAGTAAGATCATTACCTATGTTGGAACAGTACTAGTATTACCAAGTGCTGGAAAATATCCACCAGGACTGAATCATGACAGGGATCCACCACTGAGTCACAACCTAACAAAGAAAGGAACAGAACAGTATAAATGCAAAGTGAAAGTAACAGAAGAAATAGAAAACAAAACTGTATAACAGCTTTGAACATCTTACAAATTACAAAAAGAAAAGTAAACATGTTTTCAGATAAATGGTGTTTAGGTATTTGATACCTATGTTTACTTGAAATCATTATCACACTTGAAAAGGTTTAAAGGTTTTTATTATATTAAAAAAAAAAAATTAACACAAGTACATATATTTATGTTGCAACAGTTTATGAAATAGATTTAGATTCTCCAAGTAGTACAAGATTTTATTTTCCTCTCTTTTCTAATTATTACAATGATTATATTGCAACATTTTAAACACATGGTTATCTTTGAGGAGTATCACCGGATGATCCCATGTGACATACACACACTTGAGACCTACCTCTAACCAGACAAACCTCTCATAGATCAAAGAATGGATTAATTTCATGTATTTGCTGAAACAAAAATTAAAATAAATTAAGCTTAAGTTCAATGCATATATAACTGAAAAAGAATTGTAATATTTATAAAGAATGACATTTTTAAAACATTTTTTTTTTTTGCATTATACACCTTTACATAATATCCTAGTGTAAGGGCAATATGAAAACCACTAGAAAGGGAGATAATGCATGCACTAAGCCTCTAAATATAAACACTTTATAATGGACTGGTTAGACAGAAACGCACAAGTCTGATATGCGTAACGTTGACCTAAATTTAATGTGAGATCTGTACATAGTATACATAAAGACAATACCAATGAAACAGATAATATATAAAAAAAAATAAAAATAAAAATACAACAACAACGAGAGTTTCTGAATGTGATGCAATGCTCTCATGTAGATAAATCTAGCGAGTCAAAAATTTTCCATAGATTTTCAAAACTTACATAATTATCATTGAAACGAAGTATACTTATAACCTCGAATCTGTGAATTAAATGAAGTGGCAAACGCTCCAGCAAGAGAAGAAATGTTTTTTTAAAAAAAACACAAACAAAAACAAAACAAAAAAACTGTCGTTCGTGTCTAACTGAAGTAAACACCGTTCTAACCGGAAGAGTAAAACAGCTGGTACTTGGCTTGGCTGTATATTGGAACTGGACCAATCAGAATTGGCGATAAGAATATAGTTTGATTTGATTGGCTAAGGGCTTTGTACAATCTGGGAAATCCTTTCTATTTATAGAAAAGCACATGTTCTGGGAGTAAACAAACTCGTAATGTTCGGAGAAACAAGTTTAGATTGAATCAACTTCTTCAAGTTTAGTAATCTTGATTGGACTTGAATTGAAAAACTTCTTGACGAAGATGAACCCATTTCTCGTCCAGAAACTTGCGATTGACTTTGATTTCTTTAGGGCCAAGACAGATTTTACGATGTTCTGATTATATCTAGTCAGGTCTTCAGTAATGAATATTTCCCTGGGTTTCCCTTTAGGTTCTTTTTGGCAAAAAACACTCTGTTTTTATCATGATACTTGTGAAACCCTACCGGGTGACATCTGTCTATGTCTTGTTCATTGAGATGGGCACCATCAGTTATGACACTCTCGTTTATGAACTGGGCAATTTTTTTCTTAAGCAGCGACTCGTTTTCTGCCTCATCCTTTCGAACGGGGAGATTGGAGATACGAACTGAATTTCTTCGACCATATTGCTCGAGGTCATTTGTTGCTAGACGTAGAGATGAGACTTCATCGGATAGGGAGCTAACTTTATTTCGAGTTCAGTGATTGACTCTTGATTTTTCTGTAGTTCTTTGTTTTGAGCATCTATTGTATCTTGTTGCTTACGTATCAGTTCGCATTGGTTCACGACTGACGACTCTTTGAGTTCATTGTTGGAAGCAACCAGTTTTTGCAGAATGTTGGTATTAAGTTCATTTACGGCAGTCTGATATCAACATATCAGAGAAGGACAGTGCTTTCTTTCCTCGAACGGGATTAGCAGCATAAGTGACCCTTTTGGAAACAGGTTTATCAAGGGGGGAGGCTCTACGTTTCGTTACTCTAGCCCCAGCAGAACTTTTTTCGGAGAAACTTGCGTCAGATGCACAGTCCACAAATTCACTTTCACTATCTTTTGCAACTTCATTGTCTGAGTCCGCCATGATTTTCCTTTGTGTGGGGTGTGATAAACAATATAGAGAAAACTATTACTCACCGCTGACCACTGTAAATGTCACGCTCCAGTGATCACAGACAAAGAATTTTGAATTAATTTCCAATTTAAACCAATGCATTGTCCAATTTTCCCATCAGTAAAGAAACATGAAATCTGTTAATATATCCTCAATATAATTTCCACATAATTTTCCTTTTTGACAACGATAATACACCAAATTATCCGAAAGACATCGAGAGCGATCTCAACCGCGACCGACCATTGCCACCATCACGTGATCACTGTCAAAATATTTTAGAAAGGTGACTTTGATATTAATGATAATTAACACCCCCATGTCTGTTTTTCTGACTGTCTCTTCAAAGATTATTTAAACCTCTTGCTATTTGGCAGCAAATATTTGCATATTCATCTACCACATAGGCTCAATTCGTTGAAAACAAGAACAGGTATATCATTCATGTTGTAGTTGGGCTAGCCAAATAGAAGTCCCTATATCGCTCACTACTGCTCTATAAGCAACCTTAAGTATTATGGACCATAACTCCCATGCAAGGCGTAATAATCCTTGGTTTATTAATATGTATACATCTGATAAAGATTGCTTTATAATTGTGGATGGTAGAATGTGAACAAAGTTAGATATGACATTTTTAGACGGCGACAGCCGTGTTATGCTGAAAAAAGAAATCAGGCCTTGCTAATTTGTGTATTTTCCGCGGCAAGTTTAACTGTACCTCTCCGCACTTAGTGCGGATCCATGCAATACGATTCTGCACCAACGAATACGAGTGGAATATGTTACACAGACGTTTAAGTCATAGACGTAACCGCTTTTAATATGCTATTGTTTGTTAACATGTTTTCTTTTGCCATTATTCTGCCCTGGAAGCATCAGTTTTAAGCTTGAAAAAAATATCCGTGACATTTCTTAATCAGAACAGCAACCCATCTTACGTACATGAAGATCTACTCTTGTAAAAAGAAAAAAGTAGTGCTCCTATGTATGTAATTGACCTAAAGTAGTCCACACGTAATTTTGCATGATGGCGAGTTAGGTTTCTCCCAGAGCATTTCTTAACTTTGAAATAGAAAGGCAAACATTCTAGTATCTTAAATAATCAAATGCATGGTCAATTTCTACACGTACACAACAACAGATAAAATGTATACATCAGCTTCGCTAATGCTGAAGAATGAGAATTGCAGCTTTTTATGAATGAAAGGTTCATGACCTTTACTCCGGATTATTATGTAACAAACAGAACCTCTGTATAGCAACAGCGTGTGGAGTTTTTGTCGTCATATGACTGCTTCAATAACGTCAGAAACGCTGGGTTTAGAATGTTAACCCCTCAGCCGTCTCTCAGCGCATTGTGCGCTTTGATCTTAACCATGGAATGGCTCTCTCAAACCAGCGAGATCTTTATATACTGTATCTTTAGTGACACATTTTAAGCGCAAAACTACCTTTAAACGTCACTGTAAACCAGCTACTAGCATTGTATCATCAGGTACACCGCAGTTCGTACTTCGTTGGTAAACATTGTCCGATGCTTCGGATTAACTAAAAACGTGTAAAGCAATGGGATATAGAAAAGGTATTGTTTATCGTTATGTTAATACGCATTATCATAAAGGAAATAGAATTTATAAAACAGGCAAATGATTAAATATATTCTTTTAAATTTTATCTTTAAACTAAAACTATTAAAGTACATGTAGTACTATTACATTCATTTAACACAAGTAAACTGTATTTAAAACTAGAGCAACGTCTATTTGTGATTTTGAAAGTGGTGTTTGTTTGTTGTGGTTGTTGTTGTTTTTGTTGTTTTTTGTTATCATGGCATGTTTTCATAAATTAAACATCATTTTAAAAAATATAATGAATAATGATCATTATTTATATTTTAGGTAAAATACCGTTAAAATCATGAACCTTTTTTGCATATAAACACAATGTGAATAAATAAGTACATGTAATAATAATTATGAAAATGAATGGATAAATAAGTAGATAAATAAATAAATAAATAAATAAATAAATAAAAACAGAAAAATAGCACTAATCACTTGTTAATTAACTGCAAGAATATCACTGGGCGAGGCTCCTAAAAATGCATTAGGTTAACTGAAGTACGAGTTCAATCATTCAAAACACTGAAAGCTATTCCTGATTGATAAATCGTGTCATACATACATAATTATAAAGGCGTTGGAATAGAATAGAACTGAATGCTATTTTATCATAAGCAACACGCCTTGTTCAAAGACGTGCATTCTATGACAGTACTATAGTCGAAGTTATTCACTAGCCCGTTATCTAAGGTTCAATATTCTCAGAAAATGAACAGATAGAAGTTTTGCTTTGAGATGTTCTCTTCCTATTCAAAACGATAAATTCGCACGTGACTCTTTACATATCAACCCGATTTTAATTCAATAGGTTGATGAAGAATGCTTTTACTTTCCAGTAAATTTCTAGAAAGTTCCTATCGTTTTCGTTAAGGGGACGTTAATTCATGCACACGGAGGTGTTTTTAAGGTAACTTTTACAATGGATCACAATTTTAACGATTTTGGCAAACTTTTAGAGCTCTAATGAATTTCTCACTGAATTTATTTATTTATTTATTTATTTATTTATTGTTTAATAATAAGAAAGTAATGCAATGTTCATGTGCAATAATTGGGCAAATGTTGTACAATCTTTTTAATGTCATATTCTCCACAGTACTGATGGGTTGTATGTTTATTTCCGGTACATTTTAGTAGAACGTATTTTACACTCATTTACAAACAGTAAAATAGTCATATCAAGAAGCAAGTTCGAATGATATGCTTAAAATCATAGGAGTCTATTGGCTAGGACCGAAACATAATTTCAAATTCAACACACATTTGAGTATTCATGGTATCGAGGGATGAGAGCGAAACCATGCTAACTGCATAGAATTATATAAGCACTTAGCCCAGTTTCACCCTCACCCCTCGGGATATTCTATTACCGTCAAAGGGAATGCGGTCATAATTTTATAATCAAGTCCACGCGAAAAGATTTGTTTATATATGTATATTGTCTGTTACTCCTTGGCACTGAAGAACTTTGTCAGATTAAATTGCGTTCAGTCTGATCTGGTTTTCCTTCTGTGTACTATAGCATAAAAATGCATTTTTAATAGAGGGTAATGGATTATCAACGCAAAAGAATGGAAGTGCAAACTTCAAACCTAATTCATATGTTTTGCAATAAAGATTGGGCCGTCTCATTTTGACATGGCAGATAATACACATCTCTGTCATATATAGGGAGTTTCAAGTGGTGCATTTATTTATTGTTTGCTTTTTTTAAACGTCGGTTTCAAATCAAATGGAAAACCCGTTGCCCCCACCCCCCTCTCCACCGTAAACCGATGGACACTCCTGTCGAATTAAACAATAGCACGTTAAACATTTAGTCACACACAGTCTTTGTTCTACCGAATTACAAATGCAGATTAAATCGTTTACTAACGTACCCGCTAAACACTACGGATGAAGACACGGTGTAGATTTCTGACATCCAAGCGTTACGAAAATGTACATGTATACACAATATAAAGACGTCTAGAATGTTGAAACTATTAGCATGTATTTAACAAGGACTATTTTAAAAGTCTTTTTTTCTTTTTTCTCATTTCAGGATGTTCGCGTTGCAAGGGCGTGCTTTTCTTTTGCGTGATCAAATTGTCAGTAATCAGTTTCTTCGCTCTCTTTGCCAGTTCATACATGTACAACAGTTTTGTAAAAAAGTCGATAGTGAGGAGATTTCTGGACAAACAATTCATATCATTAACTTCTATTGAAGCCGAAAGAATCAATAAATGTAGAGAATGTATTGAGACATTGAAAATTAGTGAAAATATGTCATTGTTTGTAGCTAAGCGCGATGCATTGAATACTTCCATGAGTGTTATTTTAAATAATAAAACTGTAAGCACGTCAAACAAAAACATGAAACCGAAAAAGATTGATGAAACATATACAAGATTCATAGAACATGTGACGGAAAAAGAGTTGCAAGATAAGTATATGAATAAACATGAGTATAAACTGACTTTAAATCCTGTTGATGCTTGCCGGAAACCAGTTTTTATGGCGATTATCATTCACAGTTCGTTGCAAAATATTGGTGAAAGAAACGGTATCAGAGAAACCTGGGGTTCAATATCAGAATACCAGGGGAGATCCATAATACATGTACTTGTATTCTTATTGGCGGAGTCAGAAGTCCAAAACGAAACTCTAACAGTTCTTATTAACGAAGAAAGTGCGAAATATGGTGACATTGTTCAAGGTAACTTTATAGACAGCTACCGGAATCTGACGTATAAAAACGTGATGGGCCTCCATTGGGTTTACCACTTCTGCAACGAAACGAAATTCGTCTTCAAAACGGATGACGATGCAATGGTTGACATGATCCATCTATTTGAATTCATAATGAAGCAGTCCTCTACCGATGACATCGATGAATTCTTTTACTGCCAACGCAGTAGGCCTACTGGAATACCATTTAGGGGCAAATCAAAATGGAGAGTTTCAATGGCTGAATATCCGTATAAAAGGTACCCGACATATTGCCTCGGATACGCTTATCTGATGTCTCTCTCAGTGACGATGAAACTGTATGAAGCTTCCAGATGGGTGAAGTTCTTCTGGATTGACGATGTTCTGATTACAGGATTCGTGGCCTTAAAGGCAGGCGTTACACCTAAATCATGCCCATATAAACATCGATTTATAAAATCAAAAAAAGAGGTTAAATCATGGGATAAGCGTGTAATCGTTCACTTAACATTAGTCAAACATTTTAAGAAAAAATGGGAGTCAATTAATCGTATATACCAAAATATCACAACTAATTGAATTATTTATCGATTTATTTTATGCTAACTAGTGGAAGACTGTGTTATATCAATGAGAAAAATCCATATCTCACAGTGTGAGTGATATAGATCTGTCGGAACTACTTCTTAACTATTTTTTAATTCATTGATTTATAGAGGAGTATTTATATGGGTGTGAAGCAGCAGTTACCATAAAGTAAAAGAAAATTTTGTTTTGAGTTAATATGGCATATAGCTGTGAAGATTGTATCACTTCTCGATAAGATATATTCCATGTTTACTCAAAACAAACAACTATCCTCTATATGTTATATTTTGTATGCGATAGATCACACAACCACCTTCCATACCATACACTAAAACTCGAAATGCCCCGTATAGATAATTGTGTGTATGTAAAATCTGATAAAAGGAATAGAACACACTACCATTTAATTTAATTAAATGCAAATTTATGATAAATATATGAATATGTATGGGTAGTGAGTTTCACCAGTCTGACTAAAGTACACGATCTTTCTACGGTATAGCGTAGCGTGTATTGGAGATGACTTTAGTCAGATATCGAGTTTCGCTTATTTCCAACAAAAAGTTAAATCTGGCTGTGCAATAGCCAACAGTGTCACATGAAAGACTATGTTGTTTAGTGTTAACCAGAGAAACCATTGACTACCGATTATCCCAGTGTAGCCATTTGAGGTATTTAAGTCAATTGGAATATACTGGAAAGGCCTATGGTATCATACAGGCCAACATATACGGTAGTTGACTTGCTTTATCAATAATGTGAAATAGAAATAGGTAAACATAATCTAAGTAGACACACAACATATAATACATCCGAATTATATTTTTTCCATTTAGGTCTATGTTTTTAAAAAGCATATTTAAGTTATTGATTATTTCATAATTCAGTAAGTCAGTGCGTATTTCCTCTGAATATTAATCTCCTGTATCTTTTTTTTTGTATTTTTTTGTATTTTTCTTTTCTTTCTTTCTTTTTTTTCTTCTTCTTATTATTAGGGTTTGTTATGTTTATTATTATTAGGACTTTCTGCCCTTTCGGCAGAAAATCCTATTGGGTTTGTTATGTTTTTTATTAGGACTTTCTGCCCTTTCGGCAGAAAGTCCTATTGGGTTTGTACTGTTTTATTATTATTATTATTATTATTATTATTATTATTTTTTCTTCTTTTCTACGCTTTAATTTCTATATGTTGCTATGGTCCAAGGGCGATGAAAATTTAATGGCATATACTTCAGATGCTGAAATTTTGATTTCTATGATCTTCATATTCCTATGACGTCATGTGACGTCACATTTGACGTTGTCTACAAAAGTTTGTACGCGGTCTACAGCCATTATTTCTGGATCAAAATTTCACAGAATGCGTATGTTAGGCTCTAGTTGTGCCTTCCCGTGTCCGTTTTTCCAAATTCGAAAATGCAATAGTTCTATGGCGAACCCAAGATTCGAACTATTGACGTCAAATTTCAAATGCGTATAAAATCGCTTAAAGATGAGCTAAAAAGATGATATTTGGACAGATTATAAATCTCAAGGGTTTCTTTATATTCTCTGAAGATGAACGTCATATGACGTCATGAGGTGAAAAGTAATTTCTAATTTTTACCTGTTAATTTTTATATGTTGTACACGTTCGAGCAACTTGAAAATTTAATAGCACATGCTTCAGAAAGAACAGTTTGCATTTCAATAATTTTCATTTGACAATGACGTGTTTTGACGTCGTCTAAAAATGTTTGTACGCGGTCTACAGCCATTATTTCTGGGCCGATTTTTATCAAAATTTCACAGAATGTGTATGTTAGGGTCTAGTTGTGCCTTCCGGTGTCCTTTTTTCCAATTTAAAAAATGCAAAGGTTTTATGGCGGATCCATGATTCGAACCATTGACGTCAAATTTCAAATACGTATAAAATCGTTTCCAGATGAGTTAGAAATCTAATTTTTGAATAGTATATAAGTCTCCAAGAGTGCTTTACATTCTATGAAGATGAATGTCATTTGACGTCATATGACGTCATAAGGTCAAAAATAATTTCTGATATATACGCATTAATTTAAATATGTTATTAATTTCCCAGGACCATGGAAATCTATGGTATATACATCAATACATGCGCTTTAGAATGCAATACAATTCATATTAATGTGACGTTATATCACGTCAGATTTGACGTCAGAACAAAAGGGTTTTACGCGGTTTACAGCCATTGTTTTTGGACCGATTTTCATCAATATTATACAGAATGTATATGTAACGCTCTAGTTGTATATCTCGGGTCCCGTTTTACAAATTCGAAATGACAATGGTTCTATGGCGAATCCAAGTTTCGAACAATTGACGTCAAATTTCAAATACATATAAAATCGCTTCCAGATGATTTAGAAAGTTGATATTTGGACTGATTATTAATCTTTAAGACTTATTTATATTCTTTGAGGATTAACGTCATTTGACGCCATAAGGTCAAAAAGAATATTTATATATCTACGCGTTAATTTCTATATGTTGCAAAGTTGCAAGGAGCATGAAAAAATTACTTGATATATTTAAGATACTTAATATTTCATTTCATTGATTTTCTTATGCCTATGACGTCATATGACATCAAACTTGACGTTGTCTACACAAGCTTGTACGCTGTCTACAGCCATTATTACAGGATTGAATTCGAATTATAAGCATTTTAAATAAATTTGATTTGTAACAAAGATTATAAAAATAGTCCAAGTTCAATAAATCGATATAAAAAAAATGATTTTCAGTTGCTTTTGCCATATCCTCCAAGTTAAACGGTTTATTTTTCAAAGTTTATTTAAGTTATGACCACACAAAAGCAAGTTAAAGGCTGGAATTTCTCATCCTTTTACTAATTTTGCTTTTAAGTGTTTGACAAATGTAGCAGAAAGTCCTATCATTCGTATCAACGAATGAAATCTAGTTATTCTTATTCTTCCTATTCTTTTTTTCTTCCTCTTGTATTTGTGTTAATTTCGATGTGTTGCCAATGGCCCAGAACAATGAAAATTTTATGGCAAATATTTCAAACCATGTGCTTTCGAATGCAATGAAATTTATATTCAAATGACGTCATATAACGTCAGATTTGACGTCAGGTAAAAAAGTTTGTCCGCGGTCTACAGCCATTATTTCTTAGCTGATTTTCATCAAAATTTCACAAAATATGTATGTTAGGCTCTAGTTGTGCCTTCCGGTGTTCGTTTTCAAAATTCGAAAAGGTAATGGTTCTATGGCGAATCAAAGATTCGAACCATTGACGTCAAATTTCAAATGCGTATAGAATCGCTTTCAGTTGAGATAGAAAGCTGGTATTTGGACAGAATAAAAGCATCTACGTCTTCTTCATATGCTGAGAAGATAAACATCATGTGACGTCATACATGTATGACGTCATGAGGTGAAAAGAAATTTCCAATGTTTACGTGTTAAATTCTACATGTTACAAATGTACAAACACAATGAAAATTTAATAACCTATGTTTCATATTTAACATTTTGCGTTTCAATGATTTTCATTTGCTTATGACATGTTTTGACGTCAAAATTGACGTCGTCTAAAAATGTTTGTACGCGGCCTACAGCCATTATTTCTGGACCGATTTTCATCTAATTTTCACAGAATGTGTATGTTACGATCTAGTTTTTATTATTCTTTTCTTCTTCTTTTTTACGCCTTAATTTCTATACGTTACAAGAGTCCCAGGACCATAAAAATTTAATGGCACATACTTCATATGCTGAAATTTTGATTTCAATGATTTTTATATGCCTATGATGTCATATGACGTCACACTTCACGTTATCTACAAAAGATTATACGCGGTCTACAGCCATTAATTCTGAACCGATTTTCATCAAAATTTCACAGAAGGTGTATATTACGTTCTAGATTTGCATCCCGGTGTCCGTTTTTCCAATTTCGAAAATGTAAAGATTTTATGGCGAATCCAAGATTCGAACCATTGAAGTCAAACTTCAAATACCTATAAAATCGCTTCCAGGTGAGTTAGGGAGGCTGATTTTTTGAAAAAATATAAGCTTCCAATGATGATTTACATTGTGTGAAGAAGGACGTCATTTGACGTCATATGACGTCATCAGATGAAAATAATTTCTATGTGTTAACTTCTATATGTTGCAAAGGTCAGAGCACCTTCAAAATGAATAGCATTTGCTTCACATAGAAATATTTGCATTTCAATGATTTTCATTTGCCTATGACGTGTCTTGATGTCAAAGTTGACGTCGTCTAAAAATCGTTGTACGCGGTCTACAGCCATTATTTCCGGACCGAATTTCATCAAAATTTCACAGAATGCATATGTTAAAGATAACATTAAAATTATGGTATCTGTATAAATCTGTTTAATGCATAGTATGCCAACTGTTAAAATTCATGACTGCATGAACATCCCTTAACTTTTACGACAGCAGTATTCCTTTTACACGTAAGTTGTCACAATAATTTTTCAACAACAAAAAAATGTTTGAAAGCTTGTGTTTTATGGGTGACACAATAATCTGAAAGCTTAAGTTGGTTCAGAATTTAGAAATCTGCAACCGTCAGGGCAGTGTCAGGGCAGTGTGAGTGGTGTGGGTGGTAGATGGATGCTACCTCCAGATTACCATGCTGTGTGAGTGTTATGTTTGTGAGATATGGTGGTGGGGAATTAGCGAATCCCATAAACACTCTAAGTCGCTCACTCCCAGCCTTACACCACCACTGTCACGGGGTCCACTCTGTATGACACAGAGTCACAGAGAATTGTGAGTTGATCCCTTGTATTGTCCAGTATTTTATGATCCGTCTGTAAATTATACTTCACAATGTCCTAGATTTCACAATACTAATTAAAGACCCATTAAATGATTCAATTTTCATGAAACAGAAAATATGAAATAACATCAAAAAATTGTAGACCAACACAAATGGTTCAAAATGTGTGAATATCTGCTGTAAAATAACAGTTACACGCACTGAAACTGTTGATCAAATTACGCTATTCAGTATTTTGGATGGATGTCAAAATACTCTCATTGTTTACATTTTGCATTTGCGAGTATTCCCGAAGACAGACTGTAATCGGAAATAATTGAATTTGAAAAAAAAAACCGCCGTCGAATTACAATTTGTTTATCTGCTACGTCATCAATTTGTGCACTCGTGATTCGTTAACGAAGACATACGGATCGAATGTCTACGGAAAATTGACGAATATATGTGGGATATACAAATTAGTTATTTTTGTTAACAATTAAATGTTCTTAAATAAAAGAATCTTTCTTAATTATGCATTGGAGAAGCGTTATCGTAACGAGTCCCCTAACAAATCTTTACCACACACTTTGCTTTTCTGACCGGAAAATATATACTTCTTTTGTAATGGGCCTTTAAGACTATTCAAGATAAGTTCCACAAGTCAATTTAAGATCATGCAATACATGTACTATAGTTTTACTCTATCAGACTCCTTTAGGCTGCACAAGACTCCATAAGACTTTAGACTCCATATAAGACTGCTTAAAATTCTGTTAGAATAACTTTATATTGCATTGAGGGGTTTAATATTAACCAAAAAAATTAAACAAGTAGTTGACAAGTTAATAGTTACAAAATATAAAATAGCAGTTAAAATAGGAGTTAAGTAAACTTATCAATGTGGTTTCACAATAATTATCTTAGTTATGTCTGTCTCAAGATCAATTACTGACAGGTGGTATTCTGCGACAAAAATATATTATTGTTTATACATCAAAGTAAGAGGTGTCGACTTTGATAGAGTTGAGCTGAATAAACAAAACCTGAATCTAAAAATATTCAAACAAGCCTATCAACTGATACTACAAAAATACATGATCTTTTACCAATGACTTTTACAAAACATACATGTATATTATTTACAAAACATACATGTATATTATTATCTTCATTTTCATTTGATAAAACTTAGGATGTAAAAATCCCTCGTGGCACATATAAACCATTCTTCTATCATAATTTTGATATTTTGAGATTTGAAAATGTGTTGAAATAATGATTCTATGTGCTGTAACTTCGTATTTAACACTGTAATATGACTTTGTCACCATTTATGCTTGTTACTCAATAACCAATAAATGTTTCTTAGAACACATGTGTCACATGCTAAAAGAAGCATAGAAGAGATCAAACCCATAACCTTCTGATCCATGGTGAGGGAACGCTAATATTTCTGTACCACAGTGCTCATACATGTAATTTTTTTGTCAATCAAAATTGCATATGGATATCAATCTGATTGCATTATGTCTTTTAGGTGTTCATTTTTATATGGCAAAAAAAAAAAAAAAAAAAAGGGGGGGGGGGGGGGGGAAACAAGTCAATGTATAAGGTCATTGATATCCATGTTACGGTCCTACTAAAAAAGCGCCATCCAGGAATATGCGCCATCCATGCGCCGTCCAGGGTTCTATAGCGCATAGACATATTCACCATGTCTGTGTACAGCGACACCCGCTTTATTACAGGTCGTATTTGTATACAATTTCACCAGTAGCTTTATAATAGCATTTTAAATCATGTGTGCAAATTCCATTGGTATATTATTATTTTTTTATGTTTAAAACCATTTTCAAAATTTACTTCATTAACCACCGGTAGGAGATTTGACGCCACATAAGGCATCTAAATTTGCTTTAAAATGATATTTTACAACATCTGTGCAAATTTCATTTGAATATTTTATGTTTTTATTGCATATTACCTTTTTCCTTGTTTTCTCGCACCTGTAAAGCTTGGCACGGTGCTATTATGCGGATACCAGATAGGGATCTAGTGTGTTCGTGCAAACCGTTTTATTTTAAATAAGAAAAAGAAAGAATAATAAAGAGCCTTTAACATAAAATGTGTAAGTTTTATTCGAATAGTTAAAGGATGGCCTTTTTAAAGCATTTTAAAACTCGTTCCGATACCTCGTCGGTACAATAAAAATAGGATACTCACTACTCCAATATCATCGCGCCACCGCGGTTTTTATTGGTCATATCATTATGAAAATTTGCCAATGCATAGAAATGACTATCACCTAAAATGTATGTAAATTTCATATAAAGATATATTCTTTTATTCACTTTTAAATCCTCACCTACACCACGTCAGTAAGACTCAAATAGGAGTAAATACTACCATAGTATCATCGCGCCAACCGGGTTTTTACTGGTCTTATTTATATGAAGACCTGTCAATTTATAGAAAAAAAAAACTAGTATACTGTAATCACATAATCACGCGACCTGGGTTTTTACTGGTCATATCAATATGAAGAAATGCCAATGCATAGAAAAGAATATGACCTAAAATGTGTGTAATTTTCATTTTACACCTTTTGTTTTTCTTTTTTTTTTTTTAAATCCCCACGGATTCCACGCCTGTACGACCCGTATAGAAATTTACCTGACCTTAGTATCACCATGTCAACCGGTATATTACTGGACATATTAGTATATAAATCTACAAATTTACATTTTTTTTAATCACGCATTGATACCACGGTCGGTAATGATTATATGCTAGCCAAGGATCTAAGCGCAAACCACATCAATTACAGGTAATATATTAAGATGGTTATTCAAACAACCAATTAAAAATATCTTCCATAAATTGTAAATTTACTGGAAAAAAATGTGTTTGGTGCACTTTTTTTTAAAACTCGCATAGACACCACGCCAGAGAGTTCCTAATAAGTAACAATGATATCCCAATATATTTTCACCTTTATCGCACCAGCACGGCTCTAATTTGCGCATACGACAAATCATAGTATTTGCGTTCCAACCGATCCAGTCATATTTATTTCAATAAAAACAAATAACCATAACCTAACATTTGTGAAGATTTTCCTCATCCGCATATTTCACGACTGCCATGGGAGACAGAGTAAGACTGAAAAATATTCCATTATGATCCTACTAATCGCCCAATTATGTAATGCAATTGAATGAAGAGGAATAAATATGTCTTATATGAACGAAACATGTTCTTAATTACGGTAAAACGTCAGCCGAGAGACCAATTGACTGTTACACATGAGTTACCAAGGTTGATTGACTTTAAAGCAAAGATATGCAAGAAAAATCATAACCAGGTAGTGCAAAATAATAATACACAAATATATAACTCTATAAGTTAGGCTTTTGTTGTCCATCCTTACTTTCGTTTTCAAAAAATTGAACGGACCGAGGTTCTGTGGTGAAACCAAGTTTAACCTCGAAATTAAGTTTAGTATTTCAGAGACTCCATATGAAATTCACACATATTGTAATTTTAAAGGTTTTCTTCAGGTTTTCATAGGCCGGACCTCATGGGGTAATATGTTTTCATTTCTCGTGCAATAAATTCAGTGTGATCCCAATGGTCCAAAATTACAAAAAAAAAAGGCATATATTGAATATGCTGAATTTTCTTATGCAATGATATGCACATCCATATAACATCAGAACAGACGTCAGATCAGAAAGTTTGTAAGCGCTCTGCAGACATTATTAATTGATGATTTTTTCTAAAATTTTCAAAGAATGTAAAGGTTACACTCTAGATACCTAATACTTTTTGCGTGTTCCGTATTAATAATTTTCAGTTTGATTGAGTTTATTACGGCTTTCCGCAAACCTGCGGAAAACGTATAGGGTTTGTTATGTTTATCATTATTAGGACTTTCTGCCTACAGGCAGAAAGCCCTATTGGGTTTGTACTGTTTTTTATTAAGACTTTCTGCCCTTTCGGCAGAAAGTCCTATTGGGTTTGTTCTGTTTTTTATTATTCTTATTCTTTTTTTTCTTCCTCTTGTATTTGTGTTAATTTCGAGGTGTTGCCAATGGCTCAGAACAATAAAAATTTTATGGCATATATTTCAAACCTTTCGAATGCAATGAATTTCATATTCATATGACGTCATATAACGTCAGATTTGACGTCAGGTGAAAAAAGTTTGTACCCGGTCTACAGCCATTATTTCTGGACCGATTTTCATAAGAATTTCACAGAATATTATGTTACGCTCTAGTTGTGCATCCCGGTATCCGTTTTTCCAAATTCGCAAAGGCAAAGATTTTATGGCGAATCCAAGATTCGAACCATTGACGTCAACTTTCAAATGAAATCGCTTCCTGGTAAGTTAAAAAGCTGATATTTGCACAGATTATACGTCTCCAAGTGTCTTTTATATTCTGAGAAGATGAACGTCATTTGACGTCATATGACGTCTTAAGGTCAAAAAGAATTTCTTAGATCTATGCCTAAATTTATATATGTTATAAGTTCCAGGACCATGGAAATGTAATTGCATATGCGTCAAACCATGTGCTTTGGAATGGATTGAATTTCATATTCATGTGACGTTATATTACGTCAGATTTGACGTCAGGACAGAAGATTTTACGCAGTCTACAACTATTATATTTTGACCGATTTTCATCAATTTCACAGAATGTACATGTTACGCATCCCGGTGTCCGTTTGTCTAAATTCGAAAAGTCAAAGGTTATATGGTAAATCCAAGATTCGAACTATTAACGTCAAATTTTAAATACGCATAACATCGCTTCCAGATGTATTATAAAGCTGATATTTGAACTGAAAATTAATCTTTATGACTTCTTTTTTATTCTGTGAGACAGAACGTCATTTGACGTCATATAACGTCATAAGGTAAAAAAGAATTTCTAATATCTACGCGTTTGTTTCTATATTTTGCAAAAATCCCAGGGGCATGAAAAATTAATGGCGTATATTTCAGATACTGAATATTTCATTTCATTGATTGTCTTATGCCTATGACGTCATATGACGTCAAACATGATGATGTCTACGAAAGATTTTTCGCGGTCAACAGACATTATTTTCGGACCATTTTTTATTCAATTTTCACAGAATGTGTAAGTTTCGTTAAAATTATGCAGCCAGGTGTCCGTCTTTCCATATTCATAAAGGCAAAGGTTATATGGCGAATCCAATATTCGAACCATAGACGTTAAATTTCAAATACACATAACATCGCTTCCAGATGAGTTAGAAAGCTGAAATTTTGACTGAATATAAGTCTCTACGAATGTTTTACCTTATAAGAAGATGAGCGTCATATGTCGTTACAAGACCTTAACACTTTTTTTACTGAAATTAAACGGTTTTCACGGCCTATAGGCCAGATTTTTTTTTAATTTACATGAAATATTTACTGAAGGTGCAACATTAGATGCTATGGCATAATGCTACTTCCGTTTTCAAAGAAAACAACGGTCAAGGTTATATTTCAATTATCGATATTTTTCTTCTGCCTTAAATATCTCTAAAACAATAAATATTCTATATAGACACTATGCATATAATTTGAAGTTCTTTGAAAGACCTTTCAGCTTTTAATGATCGGGGTTGAATCAGTTGAATTATGGCTGAAATATGAAAATTCAGTTAGCCTCAATGCGTTTAACAGTTTATATCTCAAAAATTTTGATTTTCGAAATATGAATAATATTTGTAGAGCAATGTTGGGTCGTTCTTTTGATGCTTTAAGTTTAACGATTGATCCAAAAATCATGGTAATGCAAATAACAAAAATTCGTTTATGCTATTTAATGATAGACCCAAATATATTGCAATCAAATTGGGTGGATTTTAAAGACATTTCTTTTGGTAACTAGATTACTGAAATAAGTCAAATTGTAAGAAAGTGATGTCAAAATAAGAATTGATGTTTAGTTAATTTTGCCATGCAATATGAAGCTCTTACGTTTGACAAATTTAGCAGAAAGTCCTATCATTCGTATCAACGAATGGAATCTAGTTATTATTATAATTCCTCATTTTCCAACCAAATCTAAGAGTTAATTTCAGTATGTTGCCAGTGTCTGAGCAACATGAAAATTAAATTGCCTCGACAAAAAAAGTTCAAATTTTTAAATTCTATCATTTTAAATTTTCAATGACGTCAAATGACGTCAGATTTGACGTAAGCATCCAAAGTTTGTTTGCGCTCTGGAGCCTTTATTTTTTGTCGTTTTATCTTGATATTTTCACAGAAGAAGTATGTTATGATGTAAATGTGCACCTTGTCTTTCAAATTTTCAAATTCGAAAAAATTAAGAATTTATGGCAAAACCGAGTTTCGAACTTTGGTCCTAAAACTATCATTTAATGTTACAAAGGCTACTGATGAGTTAGAAGCATGAAAATTAAACAGCTAATCGGCCCAGAGGTCTACTTTCTTTTTTCTGAAAGATTACCTTTTAAGTCACGTGGTTATGACGTCATTTAAAGGGCAAAATCCTATTTTTTCAATGATTTCTCTCGCTCTGGCATCATATATTTCGAGTCAATTTTAATGAAATTGAAATTGCAGCGATAAAAAAGTATCTTTTTATACATTCTATCATTTTCAATTTTCATTGGCGTCATATGACGTCATATTTGACGTCAGCTTCAAAAGTTTGTTCGCGCTCTAGAGCCTTCAATTCTGGTCCGATTATCTTGATATTTTTTACAGAAGATGTATTTTAGGATGTAGATGTGCACCTTGGCATTCAAATTTCCAAATTCGAAAAAATAAGATTTCATGGCACTACCGAGTTTCGAACTTTGGTCCAAAAATTAAGTTTAAATGTTACAAAGCCCCCTGATGTGTTAGAAGCATGAAAATTGGGCAGCATATCGGCATAGAAGTTTACATTCTATTTTTTGAATGATTTTCTCTTAAGTCACGTGGTTATGACGTCATCAAAAAGACAAAATGCAAATCTTTTTAAAGATTTCTCTCGTTCTGGTATCATGAATTTTGAGTCAATCTTAATTAAATCTTTAGAATTGATGGAGTTAAAATTGAAATGATGCATACTGCAAGAAATGTTTGTTTTGTCTCGTGGTTATGACGTCATGCATACTAAGCAAGAATTATTTTAAAAAATCATATAAAATCGCCAATTAGACCAATGTACTTAAAATTTTAAAAATTTTCTAAACTTAGTACGTTCATAAGGTATTGAAAATTTCAAGTGATTACATCATCAAACATGGCAGTTATTCATGTTTGATGGAATGCCTACTTAAAAATGTGTAAAAAAAAACCTGTTCGCATTGTCGAAGATATTTTTTTTTGATTAATAGAATGTTAGAATGAATATGTCTTTGTAAAAAAAATATTTTTAGTCACTTGACTTTGACGTCGTTGAAATATACAAATCATTCATTTCAATTTGTATTCGCGCTCCAGCGTCATGAGCATTAATACCAATCTTAAGCATACCTTAAGGAATTTATGTTGTGTCACTTGTTTATGACAATATTGATTTGTGATATATTAAAAAGATAATGAGATTGGATATATTTACTTTAAATAAGAAATATTGCCGTACCTTAACATGTGCAAAAAGTCCAGAAAATTTCAAGTGATTACGTTATCAAAACTTATTCATGTTTTTCGTAAAAGGGCTAAATCATGAAAATCTATTAATTTGAAGAAAAAATTGAAAGCGGTCATTGGGTTGGTTGAGCAAGATCCGACTGTCCTTTTGCAGGAAAGAGTGCCTGCGTTGAATATTGAATTGTGATACGTTTTTGAGTAAATGAGTCGCATTTACGATGAATTAGTATAGTTATATAGTTAGCCAGAAAACCTAGAAAACTTCTTGCATTTACTATCATGGCTTTACGCAAACCTGAAGAAAATGACAAATACATGTATATCTACCTATGATTTTTTTATGTTTTCTAAATGTTTTTATGGTTTCTTTTTCTAAATCTGTAAAAATAAGCAAATATATAAAGCAAATGAGTTGTTGAAAGTTTTTAGACGTTAATAACGTTAATTACATAGAAATAAGAAATTATTTTCATTATTTTGCTTACACCTCTGTCCTTGTTTCCATCTATCTTTGCAAATGTAAATCTCAATCAATTTAAAGTTTAAAAGTCATTGATTTCAAACTATTTTTGTTGTTTCTTACAATTTCAATTATGTGGATCAAATTGCAATGAATATTTGTTAAGTCATATACTTATGAAGAAACAGATATTAAATAAACAATAAACACTTTAAAAATCGATTGAATAACGTGAGAAAAAATTTCTTGAGGAAATTATTATCATCTAAAAATTTTCCTGTTTTTTTTTTTTTTTTTTTTTTTTTTTTTCTGCATGATAGTAAACGGATGCGTAATCAAATAAGATCTATATTTATGCATTCTTAATATCTTCTTAAGAAAATGAAAATGAAAAAAAAAAAAAATTTAAAGCTTATTTTTGAACATAAGTATATATTTAAGATAATGATGATTTACGTATTAAATCAAACATAATTATGCATCAGTATTCCATTTTTTTTTTGTATTAACTTATATATTCAATACCTTTGAAATAAGCAAACGGAAAGTCGCTTCGTTTGTATCTTAAACAAACGACCTCTAGTTTACATTAATATTGAATGAACGTATTGTCTCCTTTTGTGAAAATTACAATACTCTATCAGATGCACAGTTTGGTTTTAGAAAGGGAAGGTCCACTGTTGATGCTATGTCTGCGTTTTTTTTTCTGTTTTTTTTTTCTTTAACATTTTATTTCTGGAAGAAAGATTTACATACATGTTGTTGTTTTTTTTTCAGCGATTGATCACCTTATTACAATGTTTAAGTATCGGCTAAACATATATATCTAAATACTGTGAAGGTCGTCGGCGTCGAGGACAATAAATAAATGAACAACATTTAGTTATATAGCAAATTTTAAAATATTTTTGATATGAGACCAATTTGATTCAATTCTTCTTGCCTTTTCTGCAGAGTATAAGTATAAGGAAGATATTTCAAGAATTTTTATATCGTATCAATTCTTGCAAATATAGCTCATACGATGGCATTTCGCTTTTGACTTTACATTTGTTTATATATTTCTTATATATTAACATGCATATATAGAAATATATGTTGGTATTCAGAACTGCCATCATATGATCCCAATAAAACACTCCTTAACGATATATCTAAGAACAATCCACATTTTAATTCTATATTTTCTTTTAAACGTAGTAGTATGTTTTTGGAAAAAGTACATTCATAGAAAAAATGTTGTAACGTTTCTTTAGTATTTCCACAAAAACAACAAAGCTCTGTCTCCGAAAGACCGCATTTATAAAGTTTTGCATTTGTGTAATATATTTGTTGAATTATTTTATACTGTTATCTCGGCAATGTACTATCATCCGTATACAAAAATACCTTGTTGAATACAGTTTTCCATTTTTCCTCCTCTATCGTAAATAACAGTTGAGTTTCCCATTTTTCTTTTAATTCTAAAGATGGATCCGCTATCATGTTAATGTATATTGGATAAAAAAATCTGTTTGGTTTTATTGAGTTTCTAAGTAACATGATGTTCTTATTAATAGGATCATTGATTCTATGTTGCTATGTCTGTGTTACTTAATATTGTCCAGCATATTTTGAACGAAAATAAGAGGCTCTACTGTGTATTTGTTGATATGGAAAAATGTTTCGATTAAATATATAGAAATGCTTTATGGCTTAAGCTTAACAAATCAGGAATAAGGGGTAAAATTCTTAAAATATTAAAAGACATGTATAGTAAAGTTAAATCATGCGTTAGACAATGTAATATTTTTCCCGATTTTTTTAATACTAAGTTGGCTTAGGGCAAGACGAGATAAATTCGCCGATTTTGTTCGCCCTGTTCGTGGAAGATCTAGAATTGTTTTTACAAGATGATATTAATTCGGGATTAAGCATAGAAGATATTTCGTTAATTATGTTACTATTTGCGGATGATATGGTAATTTTTGGTAAAACACCTCAAGAATTACAGGATCACTTAGACTTTTTTACATGTATATTGTAAAAGAGGAGACTTACACGTTAATACATTCAAAACTTAAGTCATGTTTTTAAAAAAAGGGGTCGATCGCTTCCTGCAAAATGAATACTGGTCGTATAACGGTATTGAGCTTTATAGTGTTGATAATTTTAATTATTTAGGGACACTATTTAATTACACAGAAAATTTTACTCTGAATCAATAACATATTACTGGTAAAGCACTTAAAGCATTAAATGTTTTGTTTATTTATTGTCAGAAAAATGCATTAAATCCGTCTATTTTATATCAGCTGTTTGATTCATTTGTTGGTTCAATTTTAAGTTATGCTTCTGAGATTTGGAGCTATACAAGGTCTAAAGAAGTAGAGAAAATTCACTTAAAATTTTGTAAAAATAGTTAAAGGTTAGAAATACGACATGTTCATGGGGAGTAAATGGTGAGCTGGGTAGATATCCGTTATATATAAAACGGTATTTGAGTAATTTAAAATACTGGTTCAAATTATTAGATTCTGATAATATTTTTTTACAAAGGCTATACCTTTTATCTTTGAATGATTGTTCTAAAGGTTGTACTAACTTGGTTTCAAAAATATAAAAAAAGATGTGTGAATATGGTTTTTCATATGTATGGAATAATCCGGAAAATGTTAATGTTCACATGTAATGCCTATCCGAACAAATTTTAAAAGACAATTTTATACAAAACTGGTAGTCTGCAAAAGAAAATAGTGGTGTTTTATCGTTGTTTAACTCTGTTAAAACAAATACTGAATATTCTGTGTATTTAGATAGTATTCCTTATTCATTACGTTCTTTCATTATGAGGTTTAGGTTATCGTCTCATTCGTTAAGGATTCAGACAGGAAGATATGTAAAAAATTAGAGTACCAAGAGAAGATAGACTTTGTCAATGCTGTAATGGTAATCATGTCAAAGATGAACTACATATCTGTTCTTTTTATAATATTAGAAAGAAATATATAAAACAGTATTATTATAATCGCCCAAATATACATAAGTTAGGGGAATTGATGAATTCAGGTAACAAAGTAACTCTGACAAATTTAGCTCATTATATGATTCAAGATTCAAGATTCAAGATTTTATTATGGTAAGGCCTCCAGCCCATACACAAAAATATAAATACACATCATTTGCACATGCAAAGCAACGTATGTATTGTGACAGGTAGTCATATTTATCAACATATTTAAACCTGTTCGCATTGTCGAAGATATTTTTTTTTGATTAATAGAATGTTAGAATGAATATGTCTTTGTAAAAAAAATATTTTTAGTCACTTGACTTTGACGTCGTTGAAATATACAAATCATTCATTTCAATTTGTATTCGCGCTCCAGCGTCATGAGCATTAATACCAATCTTAAGCATACCTTAAGGAATTTATGTTGTGTCACTTGTTTATGACAATATTGATTTGTGATATATTAAAAAGATAATGAGATTGGATATATTTACTTTAAATAAGAAATATTGCCGTACCTTAACATGTGCAAAAAGTCCAGAAAATTTCAAGTGATTACGTTATCAAAACTTATTCATGTTTTTCGTAAAAGGGCTAAATCATGAAAATCTATTAATTTGAAGAAAAAATTGAAAGCGGTCATTGGGTTGGTTGAGCAAGATCCGACTGTCCTTTTGCAGGAAAGAGTGCCTGCGTTGAATATTGAATTGTGATACGTTTTTGAGTAAATGAGTCGCATTTACGATGAATTAGTATAGTTATATAGTATAGCCAGAAAACCTATACGGAAAACTTCTTGCATTTACTATCATGGCTTTACGCAAACCTGAAGAAAATGACAAATACATGTATATCTACCTATGATTTTTTTATGTTTTCTAAATGTTTTTATGGTTTCTTTTTCTAAATCTGTAAAAATAAGCAAATATATAAAGCAAATGAGTTGTTGAAAGTTTTTAGACGTTAATAACGTTAATTACATAGAAATAAGAAATTATTTTCATTATTTTGCTTACACCTCTGTCCTTGTTTCCATCTATCTTTGCAAATGTAAATCTCAATCAATTTAAAGTTTAAAAGTCATTGATTTCAAACTATTTTTGTTGTTTCTTACAATTTCAATTATGTGGATCAAATTGCAATGAATATTTGTTAAGTCATATACTTATGAAGAAACAGATATTAAATAAACAATAAACACTTTAAAAATCGATTGAATAACGTGAGAAAAAATTTCTTGAGGAAATTATTATATCTAAAAAATTTCTATTTTTTTTTTTATCATTTTTTTTTTTTTTTTATATATTTAAGATAATGATGATTTACGTATTAAATCAAACATAATTATGCATCAGTATTCCATTTTTTTTTTGTATTAACTTATATATTCAATACCTTTGAAATAAGCAAACGGAAAGTCGCTTCGTTTGTATCTTAAACAAACGACCTCTAGTTTACATTAATATTGAATGAACGTATTGTCTCCTTTTGTGAAAATTACAATACTCTATCAGATGCACAGTTTGGTTTTAGAAAGGGAAGGTCCACTGTTGATGCTATGTCTGCGTTTTTTTTTCTGTTTTTTTTTTCTTTAACATTTTATTTCTGGAAGAAAGATTTACATACATGTTGTTGTTTTTTTTACAAATTACACATTATTACATACTATGTTTACAGCGATTGATCACCTTATTACAATGTTTAAGTATCGGCTAAACATATATATCTAAATACTGTGAAGGTCGTCGGCGTCGAGGACAATAAATAAATGAACAACATTTAGTTATATAGCAAATTTTAAAATATTTTTGATATGAGACCAATTTGATTCAATTCTTCTTGCCTTTTCTGCAGAGTATAAGTATAAGGAAGATATTTCAAGAATTTTTATATCGTATCAATTCTTGCAAATATAGCTCATACGATGGCATTTCGCTTTTGACTTTACATTTGTTTATATATTTCTTATATATTAACATGCATATATAGAAATATATGTTGGTATTCAGAACTGCCATCATATGATCCCAATAAAACACTCCTTAACGATATATCTAAGAACAATCCACATTTTAATTCTATATTTTCTTTTAAACGTAGTAGTATGTTTTTGGAAAAAGTACATTCATAGAAAAAATGTTGTAACGTTTCTTTAGTATTTCCACAAAAACAACAAAGCTCTGTCTCCGAAAGACCGCATTTATAAAGTTTTGCATTTGTGTAATATATTTGTTGAATTATTTTATACTGTTATCTCGGCAATGTACTATCATCCGTATACAAAAATACCTTGTTGAATACAGTTTTCCATTTTTCCTCCTCTATCGTAAATAACAGTTGAGTTTCCCATTTTTCTTTTAATTCTAAAGATGGATCCGCTATCATGTTAATGTATATTGGATAAAAAAATCTGTTTGGTTTTATTGAGTTTCTAAGTAACATGATGTTCTTATTAATAGGATCATTGATTCTATGTTGCTATGTCTGTGTTACTTAATATTGTCCAGCATATTTTGAACGAAAATAAGAGGCTCTACTGTGTATTTGTTGATATGGAAAAATGTTTCGATTAAATATATAGAAATGCTTTATGGCTTAAGCTTAACAAATCAGGAATAAGGGGTAAAATTCTTAAAATATTAAAAGACATGTATAGTAAAGTTAAATCATGCGTTAGACAATGTAATATTTTTCCCGATTTTTTTAATACTAAGTTGGCTTAGGGCAAGACGAGATAAATTCGCCGATTTTGTTCGCCCTGTTCGTGGAAGATCTAGAATTGTTTTTAACAAGATGATATTAATTCGGGATTAAGTATAGAACATATTTCGTTAATTATGTTACTATTTGCGGATGATATGGTAATTTTTGGTAAAACACCTCAAGAATTACAGGATCACTTAGACTTTTTTACATGTATATTGTAAAAGAGGAGACTTACACGTTAATACATTCAAAACTTAAGTCATGTTTTTAAAAAAAGGGGTCGATCGCTTCCTGCAAAATGAATACTGGTCGTATAACGGTATTGAGCTTTATAGTGTTGATAATTTTAATTATTTAGGGACACTATTTAATTACACAGAAAATTTTACTCTGAATCAATAACATATTACTGGTAAAGCACTTAAAGCATTAAATGTTTTGTTTATTTATTGTCAGAAAAATGCATTAAATCCGTCTATTTTATATCAGCTGTTTGATTCATTTGTTGGTTCAATTTTAAGTTATGCTTCTGAGATTTGGAGCTATACAAGGTCTAAAGAAGTAGAGAAAATTCACTTAAAATTTTGTAAAAATAGTTAAAGGTTAGAAATACGACATGTTCATGGGGAGTAAATGGTGAGCTGGGTAGATATCCGTTATATATAAAACGGTATTTGAGTAATTTAAAAGGTTAAAAATTTTTTTGGCCTTTTTGAATGATTGTTCTAAAGGTTGTACTAACTTGGTTTCAAAAATATAAAAAAAGATGTGTGAATATGGTTTTTCATATGTATGGAATAATCCGGAAAATGTTAATGTTCACATGTAATGCCTATCCGAACAAATTTTAAAAGACAATTTTATACAAAACTGGTAGTCTGCAAAAGAAAATAGTGGTGTTTTATCGTTGTTTAACTCTGTTAAAACAAATACTGAATATTCTGTGTATTTAGATAGTATTCCTTATTCATTACGTTCTTTCATTATGAGGTTTAGGTTATCGTCTCATTCGTTAAGGATTCAGACAGGAAGATATGTAAAAAATTAGAGTACCAAGAGAAGATAGACTTTGTCAATGCTGTAATGGTAATCATGTCAAAGATGAACTACATATCTGTTCTTTTTATAATATTAGAAAGAAATATATAAAACAGTATTATTATAATCGCCCAAATATACATAAGTTAGGGGAATTGATGAATTCAGGTAACAAAAAAAATTTATTCAAGATTCAAGATTCAAGATTTTATTATGGTAAGGCCTCCAGCCCATACACAAAAATATAAATACACATCATTTGCACATGCAAAGCAACGTATGTATTGTGACAGGTAGTCATATTTATCAACATATTTAAACTATATAACAAAGACACATCCTAAAGACAATACATAATATTATAAGTCATAGTGTAGTAAAACTTTACTTGCCTAAATATTCATTTCTTACATTAGTTGCATGGAATATAAACATTGCTAATTTCTTAATGACATCTTCATTTTTACATGCTATAAGATTGTAAAATTTTTCAACAGAGGGGTTTTCATAGTAAATAACTGGTATATATATTGAACGAATATTCTTATATAATGAACAAATGCATATAAAATGGTATTCATCCTCTAGATAACTTTCACAATATGGACAATCTCTATATTCCCTAGGTATATTATAATAACGACATGTTTTTATCATAAGGCTATGTGAAGAACTTCTAAAATTTGCTAAACAACTCCTGAACTTATCAATATTTAACAATTTGATGTAACTTTCCACATTGTAATCTCTTTTAAATTTTACATAATAGGACAATTTCACATTTTTACAACAACTTTCATACCAATTTTGCACATACTGATCTTTTAATCTAGTAACATATGTGGTGAGAAATAACTTTTGATTTTATACATATTGATGTTCCCATACATATCCAAAACCGTTTGAATAAAGATGTTGCCTAACACTGCTTACACAATTATTATATCCTAAAGAATCAAAATGTACTTGCATATCATAACATATTCTAACATATCTATATTTAGGCATATTGAGAATTCTTAACCAATAGCTAATGCCACTATTGGCGTGGAATACTCATTCATAAGATGGGCGTGACCTCTTGCTATTTCATGAATTATTATCACGGACCACAGCATAAAGATACATGTAGCAAAGCTGCTATAGTGAATATCTGGCCCGTCAGAGTAGGGATTATACAGGTCCGTTTTCACATGATTGGAGTGTTTCCTTGATAACTGCCTTAGGTTAAACATTCCTATCCGGCACCTGTATTGTTCTGTAGCAATACCCATTGTTGGTCTGCTCTCTGTTCAAACAGTTCACACAGTGTCAAATCAGTGCTTAACAGTGCTTAACAGTATTGCACATGCAATATCCTGATTGCTTATTCACTCACTGTGACAACAGTACCCTATGTACAGGTGACCAACAGCTGATCCAACAGGTAAAATCATGCAACCGTGAAAATTCTATTGTTCTCTATTGAAAAATTAATATCAGTCTATATTACAAGATATATATATCAACTTGCCTCAATAAATTTAAATTTCCATCAATATCACTTCTTATTTAGGAATATCTACAGAGCTCAAAATTCATGCCTGCTACCTTGTCACATAACACAATACCCAAAAAATTATATGAAGGATGCATTATCTTTAAGATCGAATATTATAATCATAAATAAAGGTTGACTATTATGATCTATCCTCTCTAAATAACTGGTATTTAGTGTGTGTGTGGTGTGGTGGGTGGGTGGGTGAGTGTGTGTGTGTGTGTGTGTCCCATTTATAAAACCGCAAAGAATTAGTTTATTACGTGACAGCAAGTTATTATCATAGTTTGAAGTGTGATTGCTGAATTTTGATGAGGTTTATAGTATGCTTCAATATATGAATGTTTATATAGTTTATGATGTACACGGTACAAATCAATAAAATATATGTTCTGTTCTGTTTAAATCTTAGCCAACAGGAAACGTTTAGTAAACTGTTAAATAACCATGCTCGCCAAATTGCTAAGTTTATTTTAAGATCGTATCTAATACGTCGTAATTCTTTATATATATATATTGATATTCACGACAATATGGGATGATCGTACAAAACCTAATTAAGTGGCGCAAATATCAAACCAATATATGTGGTGATATATATATTTTATATATACGCCACATAAATAGGTTTTATTTAGTACTGCATGTAAATCGGGGTTTCTTAAGATATTATGCTCAATTCATTTACCAAAATCTTTTATCTATCATATTTTGTATTGTATTTAAAGGAAATCATATGCTTGCAATGTCAACACAACAGTAAATGTTTTCCGAGAAGTTTACCGAAAAAAAACCCGCAAGCATCCAATTTAATCTTAAATGTATGCAAAAACTAAGGACAATTCAATGTACACTAATCCATTGTTTCACGGTTGCTATATTGAATGATGCAACTCAACTTTCTTTTAGTAATGTACAATTTATCTCTAAAATTAAAAACATTTGTGATTGGAAAATGTGGGGTGTGTATATATATATTCAGCTCACATTCGTATATACACATTTAGTTTCAGTTTTTATACAAATATTAATAACTCACACTAAACATTAAAATATGAACATATTTATTTGGTTTAAGGATTTTATTATGAGCGATGTAAATCAGTCTTGCAAGATCGCACAAAACCTTAAAAATGGGGTGGGCTTTTTTCAAACCAATTTATGTGGTGTTACATATTTAATATATATATATATATATATATATATATATATATATATATATATATATATACGCCACATAAACAGGTCTTATTTAGTATTGATTTAAATCGATTTTCTTATTAAATTATGTTCAAATCATTTTCCAAAAAATTTATTTGTCTTATTAAGTATTGTATTTAAAAGAAACCATATTCTTGCAAAGTCAACACAATAATAAATATTTTCCGAGTTGTTTACCGAAAGAAAAACATGCAATCTTCCAATTTAATATTAAATTTCTGTAAAAACGCAAGACAATAACATGTACACTATTCCATTATTTTCACGGTTGCTATATTGAATGATGCACACTCAACTTCAAATTATAATTTTTGATGTGAAAATGTGGGGCAAAAAAAATATATATTTTTAGCTCACATTCGTATATCCAAATTTAATTTCAGTATTTAGACAAACATAAACATTTCACACTAAACATTAAAATGTGAACAAATTTATTTGGTTTAAGGAATTTATTATGAGCGATGTAATTCAGTCTTGTAAGTTTGCACAATACCTAACAATGGGGTGGAAATATATATCAAACCAGTTTATGTGGTGTTATATATTTACGCCACATGAATAGGTCTTATTTAGTATTGCATTTAAATCGTTTTTCTTAAGAAATAAAAATCATTTTCCAAAAATCTTTATCTATCTTATTTAGTATTGTATTTAAAAGAAACTTTTTTTTGCAAAGTCAACACAACAATAAATATTTCCGAGTTGTTTACCGAAATAAAAACATGCAATCATCCAATTTGATCTTAAGTTTCTGTAAAAACGCAAGACAATAAAATGTACACTATTCCATTTCTAATCCACTGAGTTTTTGATAATCAACACAAAACTGTAAAATTTGAAGACATTTAAAAAAAAATGTTCTTTTTTATCTCCCTAAAGATCATGACCAAAATCACACCTGCACAGGTTCATATGATGACAAACCAGTATACAAAGTTAAAAAAAAGAGAAATAACAAAAAATATCTACTATGAAACTTGTCCAAAGTTGGAAAAATAAGGTCAAAGGTCAAGGTCGATAGATAAAATATTGAGGTATATCTGAAAAAAAAAATGTCATGATGAATATGCATACCAAATACAAAAGATGTATATCAAAAAGTAAAAAGTTTTGGTCAACGTTATAGTTTTTTGTTAAACATTTCAAAAATAGGCCAAAATTCAAAGGTCAAGGTCAAAGTCCAAAAGTGTAACATTGATGGAAAGGTCTTGCCACAAGGAATTCACATGTGAAATATCAGTGCCCTGTTGGTAACTGTTCTGAAATGACAGGCATCTTAAAGTTTTTAGAAGTTACAGCAAAAATAGGTTAACGGTCAAGGTCAAAAGATGAAATATAGAGGTATATCTGAATAGACCTTGCAAAGATGATAATGCATATCAAAACTAAAAGTTGTATGTCTAATAGTAAAGAAGTAATAACCAACGTTAAAGTTTTTTTATTGTTTTTTTTTTTTTAACATTTCAAAAATAGGTCAAAGATCAAAGGTCAAGGTCAAAGTCCAAAAGTGTACCATTGGTGGAAAGGTCTTGCCACAAAGAAATCACATGTGAAATATCAGTGCCCTATTGGTAACGGTTCTGAAATGATAGGCATTTTGAAGTTTTCAAAAGTCACAGAAAAATAGGTCAAAGGTCAATGTCAAGGTCGATAAATGAACTGTTGAGGTATATCTGAAATATCAAAATATAGGTCAAAGATCAAGGTCGATAGATGAAATGTTGAGGTATATCTGAAAAGCCCTTGCAAAGATGAATATGCATACCAAAAATAAAAAAAATTGTATGTCAAATAGTAAAGAAATTAAAGCCAATGTTATAGTTTTTTGTTAAACATTTCAAAAATAGGTCAAAGTTCAAAGGTCAAGGTCAAATTCCAAAAGTGTAACATTGATGGAAAGGTCTTGCCACAAGAAATTCACATGTGAAATATCAGTGCCCTATTTGGTAACGGTTCTGAAATGACAGGCATTTTAATGTTTTCAAAAAATACAGCAAAAATAGGTCAAAGGTCAAGGTCAAGGTCGATAGATGAAATGTTGAGGTATATCTGAAAAGCCCTTGCAAAGATGAATATGCATACCAAAAATAAAAGTTGTATGTCAAGTAGTAGAGAAATTATGGCCAACGTTAATTTTTTTGTTAAATATTTCGAAAAAAGGGCAAAGGCCAAGGTTGTAAGTCCAAAAGTTTAACATTGATGGAAAGGTCTTGCCACAAGGAATTCACATGTGAAATATGAAAGCCCTGTTTGTAACGGTTCTGAAATGACAGGCATTTTAATTTTAAAAAAATACAGCAAAAATAGGTCAAAAGTCAAGGTCAATAGGTGAAAAATTTGCATATGTCTGGATAGGCCTGGTCCAGATGAATATGCAGACCAAAAATGAAAATTGTATATGGAATAGTAGAGAAGTTATGGCCAACGTTAAGATTCCGGACGACGACGACGGACGGACGCCGGAGTTACGACAATAGCTCGTATTTTTTTCTTCGAAAAACAGACGAGCTAAAAATGATAACTGTAGTTTACTGATACCTAATTCTTTACAAATGTACCACGTGTTAGCAAGACTTGTTAACACAAAATCATCAGGAAAATATGTATCTTTCGTAAGTTTTGAAAAATGCACAGGCTTTTTATATTGTCGTCCCAATAAATATTAAATAACTGTCTAAGTGATTAAAATACATGTATAAATTAATCTTTTAATTTTAATCAGGAACTCGGATAATCTGAGCTTCTATTTTTAAAATTAACAACATTGTTTTTTTTTGTTTTTGTTTTTTTGTTTGTTTGTTTCTTATTAGCGCCAAGTTGACGCTGATTTGCATGCATATCAAACAATATAAACGACTAAATTAAATGGCTGTTATAAATTATTATTATTATTAATGTTATCCATATTGGACAATATTCAAATATTTTGGTTCAAGTTTTGTGGGTGTGATTTTGCCCTGTCTCCTTTATTGAACAGGTCCTTGAAAAAATTATGAACTTCAATTCCGAGCAGGAAATCATTAAGTAATGCAAACTTACGGACATCGTCTAGCGCTCGCGCAAATCTATGTGCTGATTTGTCCACGACCATAAAGTTTAATATAAAATTTAAATTGCCAGATTGACATATATACAGGGGAAAAGCATGAGAGAAATAAAACAGCAGCTAAGCAACTGATAACGTACTTACAAAACATATTCGTTTCTATTTCTTGTGTGACGTTTAACCCCCAATCCATTTTTCTCCGAAGAATATAGCAGAAAATCTAATTAATCTGCAAACAACTTTTAAAGTGGTCCCATGCTTTCAACAGACTTTTTTTACTATTAATATCATTATCAACGTTATTCGGTATGGAAATATACTGATAGAATGTCTTCCTCTACGGAATATAATATTTATATGATGAATATTTAATTTAAAAAAAATAATTTTAAAGTGGTATTATGTGTATAAAATAAAAAAAAGATGTATGAAATTAATTAATGGCAGAAAATTGTAGTCATGTTGTTGTCTGATACACTCCTCCGTTGTCTTCAGAGCACTCCTTGGTAGGATGAAGAATTTTGAGTTTTCTGTCATTATGTACACTCGCAATGTTGTGAATATATACACTTAAAACGCTGACCCAGTTTCTGACTAAGATACCTAGTGACACTATTTAACACCCTGGTTCTTTCTGTGATAATGTTTTTACAATAGGTCTGCGACCATATTTTATGTTTTCTGTCATGTTGAGCACCTCATCGCGTGGGTTCGAATCCCGGCAAGGGTCATTCGGGTTTTCATGTGAGGAAGCCTTCCTGCTGGCTTGCGGTAGGTCGGTGGTTCTACCCGGATGCCTTTGTGCATTCGGGGTCTTCCTCCACCTGTAAATAGCTGGACGTTGCTATATGACTGACATACTGTCGAAGCGACGGTAAACTCAAATAGTCAAGTCAAGTCTGTCATGTTAATTAGTACCGGTAATAACATTCATGTTGTGTACACGTCGATTGTCCCATCCTCGCCTCGGGGTGGGATTGGGGGTGGGGGTGAGTGACGGTATACCGGTACCGGCGATACATAAAGGTGACATATCCGGTCAAAATAAACACGTGCTGAGCCCGCTGATAAAAGGTATGGCACGCGTCTGGTGTTACATGTATGAAATACAATTGCGTTGATTAAATATACACATACATGCATAAATGTACAGAGACATGGAAAAAAATCAGTCAGGGATATATTCTAAGCGAACTATACACATATAACAATATGGAATTAAGAGATTTTTTTCCATTTAACTTTTATCATGTAGTGAACTTGTGTTTTCACACGGATAAGGATAGATCGAAAATTTGAATACTAACGCATGCCTCTATTTTCAACTGCAGTATTGTAATGGCTAGCAATCACTTTCTGATTATAATAGCAACATGAATGAGGTCCTGTTTTTTGTTTGTTTGTTGTTTTCTTTGAAAAGACAGCATTGGAAAGACAGTGGTTGGATATCCGGGTGCGTTCGCGAAAAGACTCTTTGGTTCTTTTACGTGTCCGGGGAATAGCACCGATACACGGGGGAATTTTATTGTTTGCATGAGTGGATAGAGTGGGGGGGGGGGGCTAAATAAGGTAGGAAATAAAAAAAGTGCACATTAGAATTATAATGTAGGTAGAGCTGTTTCGGGTATTCCCGGACACCTTCATCTTAGTGAAGGTAAAAGTTCATGAGTTTTGAGAAAATGGGACAGATTTATTTTTTTTTAATTATTTGCTTGTATCCTTCTTTGGTTTATGTTTTGATTGTAAGTGCTGGTTTTCATATTTTCGTAAAAGGCCGAGAAACAGTACCTGAATAAATGTCCAGCATTTTCGGACAGTGGAGGGTATTCACGGATACCTGTGGAAGTCTTTATTAACCTTTGCTAAACGTTAAATAAACAAAAACCAATTTAATAAAAGGTTCAAGACATTTGATTAAGATGTTTGGTATATGCATTGGATTTACAACAATACAGTGTGCATTCTTACAAATATAAATATAAAATATATATTTAATACTCAAGTTTATATATTTTGCAATATTTTGCATTATTATTATTTTTTATATTTAACCAGTTACGTTTATATTATATTCAATACATATAGACTCTCACTCTCTTTTACTCTTTCTCTCTCTTTATATATATTCATACAGAGAGAGAGGGAGAGAGAGAGAGAGGGGGGGGGGGGGCATCATAATCGCATGTACGTTTATATTTGTCATATAGACCTAGTTACTTCCTATATCAAACAATACTAAGTATTACATATATCAACGAAAATAACAGTTGATGTATATTTTCTCTATCTATCTATCTATCTATCTATCTATCCCCTTTTATTATCATCTACAATTTATTATCTATCCGCCTGTCTGTTATATTTTGTTAACATATTTCATTTATGTTGAACATTTAGCTTATTTGCACAGGTATCCGGTAGACCCGACATACGTAATTTTCAGTCGGGTATTTCAGATATCTTTGTATGTCAGTAACACGACCTTCCCACGTTTTGAAAAGCATATGACACATTGCAACCACATTTTGTCACAATTCACAATCACAATGATATCAACACATTTACTCGTGGAAGAAAATATCAAGTCTAAGTACCTCTCACGCCACTTAGTGTAAAAGGACGTAGTTAATATACATACCTTTCAAATAGATTTATTTCTACCCAAGGTTTAAATGTACACGGTTTGTAAATATCAAAAGACGGAAAGAGTCATAAAGTTATATGGGCATGCACTTAAAATTTGAATATCTTTACAATTAGGGTATGAAATGCAGCAGTATCCGAGAATAGCCGATATCCGGAAATACCCGACACCGCTCTATATACGTAAGTTACGATTATCTTAAGAGAGCACGCGAGCGAACACTGTAGAAAAAAGGTCCCCGAAAATAAGTTATTTCAGGAAGCAATATCTTGGACGAAATCGGAGTTTGATCATGGATAATTAGGTCAGATTTAATTTGTTAGTTTTCAGACATGCTAATCAAGACAATTTTGACCTAACACATCAAGTAAACATATAGACATGAATGTAGCCCAGCGTATACTTAAATATCAGTATAATGCTTTCGAATGCATATTTTTCACATGTGCATTAAATTGCTTAATGACGTACGGCGTCTGCTGCAGAAAGTCACGTAGGCCACTACACATGTATATACGGGTACATAGAAAATAAAAAGCAATGTTACTATAATTAAACAAATAATAATATACTACATAATATAATTTACGATACATAATTTATACACGTACGCAAAATGTTGAATTTAGAGACACAAGAATAATTATTTTCTAAAAATAAATAAATACATGGTAAATAAATAAATAAATAAATAAATAAATAAATAAATAAATAAAATGTGAGTGTCCCGATACTTAAACTGCATAAAATCTTTGAGTGATTCGATACGATACACGTTATTGATGTGCGATATACGATTTACGATATACCATTGCCTAATACGATTGGATGCGATAGGATACGATTCGATACGATGCGATTGAGTATACGATGCGATACGATACGATGCGATACGAACGATATACGCTATTTTTGACAACTGATACAATAGCATCACTGTATATATATTTTCAGCTCACATTCGTTTATCCAAATTTAATTTCAGTTTTTACACAAACACAAACAATTTACACTAAACATTAAAATGTGAACAAATTTATTTGGTTTAAATACGTTTTTATGAGCGATGTAATTCAGTCCTGCAAGATCGCAGAAAACTTATGTATTAGTTCAAGGTCAAGGTCTCACTTGAAGGTCACATGTCATACTGTTATAATGTTAGAATATTTTGTGTCCGCTCTATATCTTTAGAACATCTAGATGGAAATTATAATAATTTGACAGACTGTTAACCATACCATGAGGATGTGGAGAGCGTTGGTTTCGGATGTATTGGTTCAAGGTCAAGGTTGCACTTAAAGATTGTTAGCAATTTATTGTCCACTTATATTTGTCATACTGTTATAATGTTAGAATAGTTTGTGTCCGCTCTGTATCTCTTGAATCTCGTATGCAGATTTAAACTTTTTGCCAGAAATGGCAACCATACTGAAATGAAGTGCAGATCAAGT
>CM037777.1:77143984-77193984 GCA_021229015.1 Solen grandis
TACATTTTTTACCGATAAAAAAAGTATTTACATGGAGGAGATTTTAATAAAAAAACACTCAACATTATAAACCAAAAAATAATAATTTCATCAGATGGAAACGGAACGGCTGCTCTGCACAAAAGTTTTAATGCAGATTTCCCTAATATATTTGAAAAATATTTATTACCTAAAGTTACATCACAAGAAATAGTAGAAAGGTGGGAAAGTGATTGGATGTTATTTTGGCAGAATCAATTAAACTTTGCTATTTGGTGTTCAACTACAGGTTGTGGAGTTGATATAAAAAATCATATAGAGTCCAAAGGATTAACAGGTTCTTTATTCTTATTTCATATTTATTATCAAACAAGAAGAATATTAAAAGAATTATCTATTCCTCTTCCACAAGATAAAAATTGGAATGCTTTTAATAATAATTATGATAGAGAAGCTTATGAAAAAATTTGTAGTGAATTTAATGTAGATCCTAATGTAGATTGGAGACATAAAAAAATATATACAGATGCTGGGGGTCTTGGATATATATATACAAAAAAAAAACTTATTTTGTGGGAAATTCTCTTAATGTTTTTGATTTATCTGTTTTTAGAACATATAGATTTACTTTTGGATCTGGAGGTCTTGTTAAAAATAAGACTTATACAAAATTAATTTCTATTGATTATATCAAACAACCAGATGAATTTAAAAACATGTGGACAACTTTTATTCTTGATAAATCAAAAGGGTTTACAATAGCAGGAGTTGAAAGAATTAATGAGTCTATAAGAACATATTGTTGGCTATTCTTAGAGCACAATCTCAAACTAGAACAAGTATTTTAGGAACAGGAAAGGCATTTGATACTCAAAAACAATTTTTAGTTAACATTGAAAATGTTATAACCAGTCCTATAGATTTACCTAGTCAAATATCAAATTATGAAAACACATTAAAATATGCAAGAAGTAAAGTTGATTATGTTTATGGAATAGGATTATATATGTCTCCTAGTGATATGGAATTACAAATTGATACAATCCAAGATTATAATAATGAAATTGTAGTTGCAGAAGAAGAAAAAATTCAAACACTTGGAATAAATAATGAAATAAATAGTCAACCTGTTCCTAAAAAGAAAAATGTTGAACTCAGTGGTACACCAACAAAGAAATCTCTACCAGAACCAGTTTCACAGCTGGAAAATGCTTCGCAGCTGGAACAAAGTTCCATTAATGTTTCACAGCCTGTCCGTAAGAAATCTCCCACCAGACAAAGTCCATCAACAGAACATGAAGATGATAAAACAGCAATTATAACAGGAAGTATTGCAATAGGTTTTTTAGCTTTATTTATTTATGAATATGTTCTCTAACGAACTTTGTTCTGAGCACTAACAGCTGTATATATCATTCCTACAACTAAAATTAATAAAGCCCATAAATTATTACCAAACCATGCAACAACATTTCCTGTTGTTTTCAGTAACCATCCTACAATAGCTCCAATAATCCCTGGTAATGCCTCTACCGCTTTTCCTGCAAGTTTTGCTAATAGTTTAGCAATATTTGATAATTGTTTTTTTATCCAATCTCTTACATCTTCTCCTTTCCCAGGAGGTTTAGGTGTTACAGTTCCACCACCACCAGGAATAAAAGTCTCAACAATAACACCAATAATCATTCCAAAAGCGGTTAAAACACTAACAATTGTAATCCCTTGTTCTCTAAATAAAGTTTTTATTCTTTCTGCTAATGTTGTATCTTCATTTAATACTTTATGTATTGTCTCTTTTATCCTATTTATCTGATTTCTCTATTTGTTTCAAGTACTTCTAATCTTGAAGTTCTCTCTATCTCTAAATCACTTATTCTTTTAGTGATTCTTTCTATTTGGAATTCATCATTATCTTCCTTAGCTCTTTTTTTTCAATTATTAAATATTTTTTTTAATATTAGTTATTTCTCTGTGGACACCATTCATTTCTCTCTTTGTCTGAGGTTCAATAAATGATGTTTCTACTACTTCTTTTACACTAGTTTCAGCATTTTCCGCTACATCAGCTAAATCATTCATTTCAATATTTTCTGGAAGTCTTTCATTTGCATTTTTTAATTTTTTTCTATCCTCTACTGATATTGGTTCATAACGTATATTCAACAAGTTTCTAATTGCACCTCTTCCAATTTTACCCTCTAAAGTACTTAACTTTATAAAACTATTACCTTTAGTAAGTTTAACATTATCTTTACCTGGAACCTTTAAATATAGTTTATTATCTCTAATTTCAAAGTTTGTAATATCGATGTATTCTGATTCTTCTCCTAAAAATTTAAAATATTTATCAACCATATCTTTTCTCTCTTCTACTATTAAATTTGTTTTTTTATCAACTTTATAAGTACTTTGTCTATCAAAATTATTATTTATAAGAGGAGTTTCCTCATCATCATCATAATCATCTTTATTATAATCATCTTCATCATAATCATCTTCATCAAACACAGGATTTTCAAAATCATATCCTCCTTCTGCCATTTTATATGGAATAAAAATTCCAGTTTTAAAACATTAAAAAAATGTTTCACTGTTGGAACTTTGTTCCATTTTTCCCTCTAAAAAATGTCGGCTTACGGAGAAAAACTAAACCCATACAGAAGAATAAGAGAGCCTAGAGGAATTAGAGGTATTCGTCAAAGTGTTGTAATAACTAATAATCCTTCAACTATTGATGAAAATCAACAATTGTTAGTGAGATTTCCTAATCTAAGTGGTAATGATGTTATTGTTCCTGGAACAGTCAGATTAGCATTTGAAATTGAAATCAAAAGTGATAGTGATGCAAACGCAACAATATATCCAAATATAGGAAGATCAATAATTAAAAACACAACAATACGAATATCAGGAAATGAAGTGATGTCAATTGAGGATAGTGATATATTTCATTGTTATACAGATTTATGGAAGTCTCCTACAGAACGTGAAAATATGGCGTACCAAGGAATTGGTAAAATAAACATGTTAAGACATAGAGTTGGAGCTGGTAATGCTTCCTCAGATACACAAGATGAAGCCATTGCAAAGGCATATGGAAATAGATTTTGTATTCCTTTAGATTTTGAATTATTAGAATCACATATGCCTTTTTATCAAGCGGGTCTAGGAGATAGACTTGAATATGAACTTACATTTAATGATTATAATAAAGTAGTTAGATCTAGTGATAATAATGCTTCTTATGTTATTAAGAATATTTGTTTAGAATTTGAAAGTGTTTCTGATGTTGAATTAGCTAGAATAATTAGAAATAGATTTAGTGGTAAGATGGTTATTTTGTATGATAGAATACTTAGACATAGGAAAATAACAAAAAATAAATCTGATACACTTTGGAATATTAATCTAAATGTTCCAGCTAGAAGTATGAAAGGTATTCTAATGTTATTTGAAGATCTGGATAGAACATCAACAGAACATTATTTTAATCCTAAAATAACAAAAGTAGAAATAACAATAGAAGGAGTTCCAAATCAACTATACAGTCAAGGAATGAGAGCTTATCAACAATGGGATGAGATAAATAAATTCTTTGCTTTGAATTCGAAACGAAATAAAGAAACGAGTATGATTGTAAAAGATTTATATTTAACCAATGTAACATTAGAAAAATATCTAACAAACAGTTATGCATTATGGTTAGATTTACGTTCAACGGATGATAACTCTCTACATGGTTCAGGGAGAAGAATTGAAAATGCATCAGAAGGTATAACTATACAAATAACAAAAGACGCAGGATCGGATGAGTCAATAAATGTTTATCTGTTTGTTATACAAGATGCGCAAATTAATTTTGAAGATGGAAGATTTAAAGGAATTGCGTATTAGTGTTTCACAGCTGTTCCATAGTGTAGTATATAAAGTATTACTAAATAATTACTATATATACCTTAAAAATTACTAAGGAATTACTAAGGAATTACTAAGTATTACTAAATAATTACTATATATACCTTAAATAATTACTAAATATTACTAAATAATTACTAAAGTAATTTTAAATAATAAATTAGAAAAATGGAACTACCTAAATATCCACACTGTGCAATTATATGTGGACAAACAGGATGTGGTAAAACAGAATTTGTTTTAGATCTTTTAGAAAAAGAATATATGGGTGTATTTAAATATATTATTATACTATGTCCAACTATTCAATGGAATAAAGAAAAATAGAGAATGGATCTCTGATGTTAAAAATCCAAAAACAAAGAATTTAATAATTGTTAATCCTATTGTTAATGGAGAGAAAAACTACAAGAACTACTAAGAATATTTTTTAAAAATATGCAGGATATCCTACTCTTTATATTATTGACGATTGTAGTGCTACAAAAGAGTTAACAAAGAAAAGGGATATGTTATCTGAATTAGCTTTTTCAGGGAGACACGCTGAACAATCTGTTTGGGTTATTTCACAAAGATACAATTCAGTTTTAAAAGATTTAAGGGAACAAACAAAATGGTTATGTGTTTTTTATATGAAAGATAGGGATAGTTTTGAAAATTGTTTAAGAGAAAATGATGTTATCCCTACATTAGAAGAAAGACAAAGAATTAAAGAGGAATTGAAAAAAAAAGAAACATAGTAAATTAATTTTAAAAACTGATCAACCTACTAATTATTTTGTCTGCGGATGAAATCCGGCTACGGAACGGCTGTGAAACATTATGGACTAAGTCCAGCTGTGAAACAATGCGTAGCACTTGTTTTAAATGTTTTAATAAAATTTATTTTTTTATTTATAAAATGAATACAGAAAAAAATTTAAAAGATAATATTATAGAAACCCCAAAAGAGGAAGAAACCTTAATAACTGGACAAAACAATGTTTCACAGTGCTCAACAGCTGGACAAAGTCCACAGCTGTTACATAATAGATCAGAATTTTATGAAAAAATAGAAAGACGTTTTATTAATTTACCTATTGATGAAGAAGAAGAAGAAGATGATGATGATATATTAATAGTATCTTATGAAGAAATAAGTAAAATAATTTATTTATTATTTGGTGTTACATTAGGATATCAATTATGTTCATATTATAAAAAAAAAGAAACATAGTAAATTAATTTTAAAAACTGATCAACCTACTAATTATTGGGTTAATTAGTAATGCTTTAGTAATGCTTAAGTAATGCTAAAGTAATGCTAAAGTAATGCTTATATATACCTTAAGTTATACATAATAATGCTTAAAAAATGCTAACAATCCTCTATCAAACAACATCGGTGATAACAAATATTATAGTCTTATCAATAGTTGGATATGGGATATTTAATTATTTTAAAATAAAAAAATTGATATATAAAATGGATGCCAAAGAATTTCTTAATCAAAATAATACTACGGACGAAGTCCGGCTACGGAACAGCTGTGAAACACTACATAGCACTATAGATGAAACAAAACGTGAAAGATTATCAGCTATTGTTGCTGGTGGAGGAAGTAAACAATATCTTGGTAAAGACTTACAAATGTCAGACATTGATACAATGACACCAGAACAAATAAACAAACTATACTGTAGATATGAAGCTAGATTAGGAGCAAGTATGACTAAGACACTAGGTAATTCTTTTATTAATTTTTATGTTATTGGTGTATCAAAATATTTTAATGTTGTTAATCCACCAAAACTAATACAAGATTTAGAAGAAGATCCATTTATCAATCATGCTTTAAATAACGCTTGTTGTGAATTGTATTATAGATATGGAATGTATCTTGCTCCTTTTACTTCTGTGCTAACAACTGCTAGTCATATTGATTTTACTACACCAGTTGAAAATACACCAGTTGAAAATACACCAGTTGAAAAAAGTGAAAATACCACCAATAAAAATGAATGAAGAAACCCCTGAAGTTAAAATAAAAATAAAAAATCCAAAACGAGTACTGCTGGTAAGAAAGGTGCAAAAAAAAAAAAAAAAAGCTGAATTAAAAAGAAAAGAAATGGAAGCAATGAAGAAAGAAAACATTCAATTAAAATCTATTACGGATGAAAACCGGCTGCCACAGCCAGACAAAGTCCATAGCATTACAAAAGAGGATAATGAAGTTAAAGAAGTTCAACATAGTGTTTCACAGCCGGACTTTGTCCGTGTAAATATATACAAAAATTATATACCTTTATGTTTAGTCGGAGTTTTTGGATTAGGATTATATATGTATAATTCTAAACAAGTAAACCCCTACGGAACGGTTGTGGATAAAGTCCACATACAACCTAAGAAAGAAATTAAACCACAAGAAAAAGTTGAACCACAAGAAAAAGTTGAATATGACCCATTTAATCTTTAGTGCTCCGCAGCCGGACTTCGTCCGTAGTGTTTCACAAATTTGTTTTCTAAAAAATGGCGGATGAAAAACAAATTATTAATACAGCTTATCATGCAGGAGTAGTTTCTGTTTTAACAATAGGTTATGCAGAAATAATTAAAAAGGTTTTAAGAAAACCTGCTCCTAAAGTAGATTTAAATTTTAGTGATGTTTCAATGTTAACTCTTGATATTCTTCTAGCTACTTATACAAGAGATATGTTGGTTAAACAAGATATTATTCCTGCTGATATTATGAAATGATCCCTTTAAAATGGGAAGTGCAATAGCGATGATGGTTGGAGGAGCAGCAACGAATGCATTAGCCTTTTCGGGTAGTAATTATTTGTTTTCGAAAATGGGTAGCAATAGTGATGAAGAGAAAAAAAGACATGATAAGGCGATGGAACAATTACAATCTGCACGTGATGAATGGAGTAAAGAAAGATTAGAAAGACAAGATTTTTTAAATGAACGATTACAAAAAGAACAACATGCTAAACAAGCTATTGAAGATGATGAATCAATGAAAGAATATTATTATGCAACTGGTGGTGATAAAACTGATAATGTTTCACAGCCGGACTTTATCCGTAAAGAGCCAACATTAAGTGATTTTTATACTCCTTCTGAAGATCAAAAAAATAGAGAGATTGTATTTATTATTGGTGGAATGGCATTAACTGGATTTGTTGCATGGAAATTACGTAAATGGTAAAGTATCTATTCCATTTCACATATATACTTTTATCATCAAATGGAGACATACTTATTTTATTTACTTCATTAATATACATTTCATGTTTATCAGAATTTAATGTATACATCTTATTTATTTGTTGTGTTTCATTAAATAAACAATTTTTATAATCATTAAATTTATATCTTTTTTAATTGTTGTTGTCCCTATTCCTTTTAATTTCTTATTTCCTTTAGTTTTCACAGCCGGACAAATTAAAAAAAATTTTATAATTTTTCCATTTAGTTCATCTTTAAAATATCCAATTACTTTTTTATTTTTTTGTGAATGAAGTGTATGCTCTTTAGGATAATCCGAAGTATCTAGATGTTCATCTTTTATTTTTTCTAAATCTTCATAAATATCTTTTGTTGTTATTGATAAGAAGATACTATCCGTATTTGAACAGATTAATGGAAATCCACAATTAAAATCCCCAGTTTCTGTAGATAAATCATATACTATTCTTTTTTCTTTTCCTAACGGTATTATCTTTTTTACTGTAGCAATTTGTTCTTTTTTTGTTATGAATAAATGGAATATATTTGGTTTATCTATTCTTGTATTAATATTGGCATTATATCCTAGAGATGTTATAAGATAATGTAAACATGAAAATGTAATTTTACTTTTTTGTGAAAAAGAGAAATTTGAATTCTTTCCTTTCTTATATCCATCTCCTTGGTAAAATCCTCTGAAAAAGAATAATCTATAATTATAGTCTTTATTAAGAATGTTATAAGGAATGTATTTTTCTTTTTTATCTGTATAAAATTTTTCAAATTGTATTGCCATTATTTTTATATTTCCTTTAGGGATAACTTTATAAACTGCAGATGATCTCATACAATCTATTATTTTAAAATCTGTTAGATATATTTCTTTACACCATTCTAAACATTTATTTAAAAGATTTAAGTCTTGATTACATAAACACCAACAATATCTATTTTTTGGATAAATTCCACTAGATCCATCTGCTAAAAAGAATCCTTCTATAAAAGCTTTTTTCTCTTCTAGAGTTGTTGGTTCTAATTTTAAAAATTCTTCTTTTAATGGTGGATTTAATGTTTCACAGCCGGACTTTGTCCGTAATGTTTCTTTAGTGCTACGCAGCCGGATTTTATCCGTATAATTATCGTTAAATAAAAGATTTGTATTTAGTGTTAAATCTTTAGGTTTAATAATTTCATTATTATCTTTTATTAAAGAATGATCTTCTGTTACATCAACAAAAAAATTTTTTTTTTTTTTAATTGTTTTTAATTTAACAAACCTTTCCAAATTAAATTTTTACGGACAAAGTCCGGCTGCGTATCAAGTTTACAATAAAATTTACCATTTGAATATTCATATTCATCAGTAATATCTTCTATCTTATCAATATATATTTTGTTTTTATATCTTAGTATTATTGGAGTATCACCTAAAACTGAATCTGAAGCAACTAGTTCATTCTTTCCCCATAGATTATTAAGAACATCATAATAAAAGGTATACATTAATTGTTTTGAATAATCTAAAATTGCTTGTCCTAAATAAATAGGTTTATTAAATATAACAGAAGTAACATTATTTACAATTGCAACAAGGTTATCACTGAATATAACTGAATCTTTAAAATTAGGTTTATTTATATATTTTTTTACTTCTTCTCTATTAGTAAGTAGATTAATCTCATTTCTTCCTCTTATATTTTCTAAAGTCTTTCCATAGAAACTATTATTCATTAACTTCCAAAGATCCTTTTCAAAGTCAGATGTTGATTTAGTTCTTTGTTCAGTGTTAAAATTAATATATTTTTTCAACCAGGCTGATTCTTTAAATGAAATTGTTCTATAAACTTTTGTAACTTTCATTCCTAATTTTATATACTCTTTTAAAATTGAGTGATAATTTTATTTTCTTTTTCTAATAATTTTAATTGATAGGGAGAAAGTTCTTCTTTATTTATTTTCATCTTTTCAGGTGCTAAAGGATATTTAATTGTTTTCTTTTTACACTCTTCTGTATACTCTAGATCACATTCTACTATACACCCATTGCCTTCTGGAATATTTTTGTAATAGTTTAGATCTTTTTCCCATTTAAAATCTTTGGTTGGAAGAGGTTGAGACATTGCCCATCCATAAAGATTATTCGCATCTAAATATAATAAATATTTTTCTTCTAAGAATTTATTTAAATCTCCACCATTTTTAATTATTTCTAACATTTCTCTTTTTTCATATTCATCTATAATTCTAAAATCTTCATCATAATTAGGAGTATATTTATTATAAGCCTTTACATGTCTAGGACCTAATACCCCAGAGAACCCACCTCTAATTCCTTTTTCAAACATTAATAACATATCATAATCAGTTAAAAGTTCTAACTCTACTCCAGTATATTTTAGTCCACATTGCCAGATTAATCCAGGAGCAGAAAAACAATAAGCAGGATCTATTTCATGTTTTTCTAAGAAGAAATTTCTAAATTGTTCAAAGGCATCTGCTAAAATAAGAACATCAGTCTTTAAATATAATTCATGATAATCCTGTAAAGTTTTACAATTATAATATTCCCAAACATTTTTTGCATGATTATAGTCTTCTTCAGATATTCCTTCTTGTTAAGTGTTGAATAAAACTTTTCTATTGGTGGTAATTCAGTTTCTTTTAATCTTTCAATAGAGTCAATATTGGAAAATTTTTTTTTAAAAATTTTTAAAATAGGAAATTCTTTTAATGATTTAGCAACATTAGATAGTCCTTTTAAAAAGAATCTATAAGAATCTAAAAATCTTAATTTTTTATAATATGACCCATAATCTATAGAAATATATTCTTCTGAACTTTTTGATAATGGTTTAACTTTATTATAATTATCTTCATATTTCATAAGTTCTTCAATTAAAAAGTGGAAATCATAATTAGAACCATTATGAAAGAATACAGGTATTAATTTTGTTACTTTACCTTCTTTTGTATTACATGATTGACATGCTGCTCCTCTATATTTCCCTGAAAGATGATTATGTTCTCTTACTTTACCAGTAATGTGTTTTTCAAATCCTTTTTCACAAATATAACATTTAGTTGCTTCTTGAAATTCATCTTCTTCCTCCCTACTTAGTATTGGTTTTTTCTGTTCATTAAGGTAGATCTTATAGTTTATTTCTTTAAATATCTTTATTACTTTTTCTACATATTTTTCTATTGCATCATTTCCAACATAAGAAAAGTATTGTGATTTAAATATATTTGGATAATCAGATTTAACATATATTCCATAACTATTTACTTCTTGTTTAAATATTTTATTTATTCAAAATCACAATATATAACAAATGGTAATTTATTTTTAAAATTATAATTTTTAAATTTAAGAATATTTTTTCCTATTTCAGGCATTATAGATTTACAATATTCATTATTATTTTAAACCTTAAAAAAAGGGTATTTTCATTACTTTCAATGTATAAAAGATCAACTACATTTTCACTTTCATTGTTTGAAACATTTTCCAGCTGTGAAACATAAACTGGATATAAAGATTGTTTATTAGATTGATCTTCTAATGCAAAAACATTTATAGATATATTATTTTGTCTCTCTACTTTTGGAATATCTTTTATAGATACAGGATATTCAATCCCATTCATATTAAGTTTATTTTCATATGGTTTATATTTTGTCACTCTTTCTTTGTTATCTTTTTTTTGTTTTTAACATTAATAATATTATTTGATTTAAATTGAAGAGGTATATAAGATGAAGCTTTCTGATAATCATATTTATATTGTTTTACTTCTACACTTTTAATATTTCTAAAAACAAAACCAGATCCTCTTTCTTGAAATTTATCTACCCAAGCTTCAAATTTATCTTTTAAACTATTATAGAATTTTTTTTTTAAATAGAATTATTTTATTATTTTTATTTTCAAAGGAAAGTTACTAATAACTATTCTTTTTCTTAATAACTTAATATATTTAATTATATTTTCTTCATCTATATCATCAATAATAGTTTCACTAATAAGATCTTTAAAATTTCTTGGTCTCATTTTAAAAGAAAAAATTTTAATTTTTCATATAATCAGGATTTCTAACAATAAACTCTTGATACGCTTTTTTATACTTTTCTTTGTTGTTTTGATAATGTTTTTGTTGATTAGGCTTAAGACATTGTTTACATGCAGATTTAATACTAAATCTTCTTCCTGTTTGTTTGTAATATTCACTTAGTAGTTTGTATTCTTTACATTTTGTACAAACTTTTCGATCTGTCATTTTTTAAGAAAACAATTTTAAGCTATTTAAAAATGGATCACCCAAAAATATATTGTTTACGTTGTAAAAAGAATACTGAAAATGATTCAGTAGAACAAGTAACAACAACCAATAATAGACAAATGTTAAAAGCTAAATGTTCTGAGTGTGGATCTAAGAAAAATAGATTTATAGGAACAAATGGTTTCACCAAAGGGGATAAATTAGCAGATGAATTACATCATAGAGTTATAAAGAAATTTCCTAAAAGACGTGTTTTTGTTGATTCAATAGATAAAATATGGGCTGTTGATTTAGTAGATATGCAACAATATTGGTTAATTCCTTAAAAAAAAACAGGAATAACAGTAAGTGAAGCATTTAAAACATTATTTGAAGAAAGAAAACCAATTTTTATTTGGTCAGATAAAGGATCTGAATTTTATAATCGACAAGTAAAAGAATTGTTAAAAGATAATAACATAAAATTATATTCAACTGAGAATGAAGAAAAATCTAGTGTAGTAGAACGTTGGATAGGAACTATGAAACAACATATGTTTAAATATTTTACTGCTCATGAAACTACTAAATATTATGATGTATTAGATCAATTAGTTAAAGATTATAATAATACAATTCATTCTTCAATTAAAATGACACCTGTTGAAGCAAGTAAATCAGAAAATACATTAACAGTGTATAAAAATTTATATCCAGAAGAAGAAAAGAAAATTAAGAAACCTAAATTCAAAGTTGGAGATAGAGTAAGAATAACAAAAAAGAAAGGTAAATTTGAAAAGGGTTATACTACTCGTTGGACTAGAGAAATATTTGTAATTGAACAAGTTTTAAATACAAATCCTGTTACTTATAAAATAAAAGATTTAAAAGGTGAAGACATTACAGGTAGTTTTTATGAACAAGAATTACAGATAACTGAGTTCTAAATGGAGATAATATCCAAAAATATAAAAACTGTATAATATTGAATTTTTATAATACGTTAGAAAACCCTCCTCCATATTCAGAGTGAGGATTTTTTATATAAATGTAAAAGGGTTTTAGGAAAAAAACGCAAACATAATTTTTTTTATTTTTTTTCATTGTTGTTTTTTTAAAAATTTACACATGTGTTATTTTAAAGTTTACATTAGTGTGATTTTTTTGATTTTTTTAGTTCTCGGGTTAGTAGTAGAGGTATTGAGCGTCCCTGGCGAGGGAGAGGGGGGGGGGGGGGGGGGGGGGGGGGACAGGACGCTCAATACCTCTACTACTTAGGCAAGATACCTGTGTTTGCACAGGGAAATACAGGTACATTTAAAGTGACACTCACTCACTCTTACATTGGTTATAAAAAAAAACACTGATACACAATATACAGGAATAAAACATGAACTTATATCATTTTTGTGACATATCCCCAATCTCAAGATGAAAATTCATTTTTCACCATGTAAATAAAACTGTTCTAAAATATCAATGAATACCGCGTCTAAATAAAACGGCTGAGAAAATCTGCCGCAACATTTTCGGATCCCTTGATTGAAACAATTTGGAACCTATACATCTGAAGTGTCAACGCCCACCTCATCAACCGGGCATTGGCAACCTTTGACCTGTTCAAATACACCAATGGCTGGTGGTCTGTCTCAAGTACAAACTCACGACCATACAAGAAAACCTGAAATTTCTGAATTCCCCAAACAACAGCCAAGCATTCCTTTTCTATGACGGAGTATGCTCTTTCTCTAGGCAACAGCTTTCTGCTGGCATAAGAAATTGGAAACTTAATTCCATCATGATCTTGCAAGAGAACCGCACCAAGGCCCATGTCAGATGCATCGGTCCGCAATGTGAACTGTCTGTCATAATCTGGTAAACAAAGGATTGGTGTCTTTGACAAGGAATTTAACAACCCTCTGAATGCTCTTTCTGCTTCTAGAGACCAAACTATTTTGTTCGGTGCCCCTTTTTTTGTGAGGTCTGTCAATGGAGCAGCAATAGTACTAAAATTCGGGATGAACTTTCTATAGTATCCTATCAGACCAAGAAATGATCTAACCTGCTTTTTCGTGTCGGGTTTACTACAATTTCTAATTGTTGCTATCTTGTCAGCAGTAGCTCTCAAGTGACCCTGACCTACAAGATGTCCAAGAAACTCCAACTGAAAATATCCAAACATGCATTTTGATGGTCTCACGGTCAACGAAGCTTTCCTAAGTCTTTCAAACAATTTTCGCAAAGCCAACAAATGCTCTTCCCAGGTTTCTGAGTGTGAAAGTATGTCATCAACAAAATTCTCAATATTACTCATTCCCTGTAAGAGTTTCCTCATCATTTTACAAAATGTTGAACCAGCATTCACCAAACCGAATGGCATTTTCTTAAATGCAAACAGACCTTCAGACGAAATGAAAGCTGTATATTGTTGACAATCTTTCTTGACAGGAATTTGCCAATATCCCTTAGTAAGATCTAATTTTGTGAGAAACTTACCCTTTGACAACTTTGCAAAGATGTCATCAGGATTCCCAATAGGTTCTGCGTCAAACACTGTGATTTTATTTAACTTTCGAAAGTCTATACAAAACCTGTTAGATCCATCTGGCTTTTTGACGATCACAATAGGTGAGGCATAAGGTGACTCAACTCTGTAAATAATGTCCATATCTAACATCTTCTGAATCTCATCTTGTATTACCTGTCTCATAGCATGTGGGACTGGGTATGGTTTCGATCTCACAGGTGCACTTGTGACCAGCTTTATATCATGTTCATAAAGAGAAGTATTGCCTGGAATATCAGTTAAAACATCAGAAAACTCTCTGAGAAACTGCATTAACTCACCTCTCTGGTCTTCGGTCAAGTCTGGGTTGATATTCACATCATTAATCGTCTCCTTTTGTTCTAAAGGCGGCAAATCAACTCTCAACTGTCTTCTACAATATTCTTCTGAATCTATTCCTTTACCTGTGTCATCATCGAGTTCATCTTGATCATTCTCCTCTATGACTGAAACACACCCTTATCAACGATGCAACTATTGACATCTGTGAACTCACCACTTACCTCTGTCTCTGATTCTGTTCCACTGTTGTCTCTTCTTGATTTACCAACGAACTTTAAAACATCTGTTTCGTTTCCTGAACATCTGTCAAAATACTTCCTCAACAAATTGATATGGTAAATTTTCTCTTTACCACCAACTGAAACTTTATAGTCAAAGTCATTTACTCTTTCTGTCACAACAAATGGCCCTTTAAGCTGCATTAAGAGCTTGTTTCTATCTGTTGGAAGTAAAACCAAAACTCTCTCACCTTTCTTAAGGCTTCGCGGTTTCCTCCTCCTATCTGCATACTGTTTATACCTCTTCTGGTTCTTTGATAACTCGACCTGAGCTAATTTCACCGTTTCCTCTAGCCTGTTTCTAAGGTCAAACACATATTCATAAGTGGTTTTTGTCTCATCTGATCTATCTTCATTTGTCCAAAGCTCTTTCAAAATCATCATAGGACCTCTTACTCTACGTCCATAAAGTAGTTCAAAAGGGGAAAATCCTGTACTTTCTTGGGGAGCCTCACGGTATGCGAAAAGCAAGGCGGGTATATATCTGTCCCATTGTTTTGGTTGTTCAGAACACATTTTCCTTAACATTGATTTGAGGGTGCCATTGAACTTTTCCACTAGGCCATTGCAAGATGGATTATAAACTGTGGTTGTTATTTGTTTAATGGACAATAACCTACCAACTTCTTTCATGGGAATTAAAACCTTTTAAAAATTCCTTTGTCGGTTGGTGGGTGGATTGGTCCAACTATATCCACTGCCACACGTTCAAAAGGCGTATCTATGAGTGGAAGACTCCCTATCGGCACTTTTGGTACTCTACCTCGGGCAAACGTCTTCTGGCACAAGTCACATGATCTACAATATCTAGATATATCACCCTGTAAACCTGGCCAATAAAATTCTGTCAAAATCTTGGTCAACATCTTTCTCACTCCTAAATGACCACCAAGAATAGAATCGTGAGCCAGCTTCAAAACATGGTTTCTAAATTCATTTGGCACAACTAATTGCTTGTACAGCCTTCCATTTTCTACTTTTAGGGATTGGAAAAACCTATAGAGCAAGCCATTTTGTTTCTCATACCACTGTACACTACCATTTTTAGCACTTACTTTCTCTCCCGTTTCAGCTAAATCTCTTGCCTTCTCTAATGTACAGTCAGATTCTTGTCCTATCTTAATATCTGAAACAGTAATCTCAGCAATTGGGCTAGAAACCACCAATGACTTTTTCTTACCTTCGTTCTTCTTCTGTAACCTTGTCTGAACTGCACCAGAAATGTTACATTCTGGCTCTGACTCTTTCCCCTCACATGGCTCATGACTGTCTTTACCTTTTTCGTGACTTTTGGTAATCCAATTCCTGTCCGGGTTACCTGCATCTCTTGCATTTGGAATATTCCCTATAATTAAATCATACACAGGTCGCTCTGCACACAAAGCATCTACATGACCTACATAGAACGGTGTGTCAACAAAAATCCGAGCAATGGGGAACTTTCGCACAGTACCATCTACTAACATACACATCTGAGTCTTTCCAACTAGGTTATCTGTTGTAACGAGACTTCTTCTGACAACAACACCTGAACACCCACTATCTCTCAAAACATCTACTTTCTGACTGTTCATGTAACCATCTTTAACAGGCATATTCTTGACTGTATTGAACTCTCTGTCAGATCTACAAGCAGCTGTCATGACGGGCAATTTATGACCGCACTCTAGAGTTACTGACCCACTCCCAGTCAAGCAACAATCATCATGAGAGTTCTCTACAATTAAGTTGGCTACATCCTTTCCTTCGATTTGCTTTCTGTCATAGTCATGCTGACTTGCCCTGCTATTAAAGCTTCCACGATAGCCACCTCTACCAACAAATCTACCTCTATTTATAAATCTGCCCTTTCTCTCACCATTAAATTGCTTGAGAGCTCCTACTTTGACAGTCTTTGGTTTGAGTTGGGGACAATCTTTAATGAAATGTGATAGTGACCTACAGTTATAACACACCCTGTCCTTAACATTTAATTGTGGAGTCAAATCTGTTTTAGGTGGATTATTATTGTCTACAGTCACATTTGTTCGTCGATAAGACGTCTGAGTCTCAACTAACTTGTGCGCCTCTTGGTACTGCTGAGCCAAGTCAGTCATTTCAAAAACTGAGGATATTTTATGCTCTTTAAGAAAGACTTGTAAACTCTTGCTGGATACCTGCAAAAACTGTTCTCTGAGAAAGAGATCTTTTAACCCGTCAAAACTTTCTGGAACTTTTGCTAATTCCATCCATCTGAGTAAATACTCTTCGAGTCTGACAACAAATTGATGAGGGGTTTCACCAACCTCTGGCTTACTATTTCTGAATTTTGACCTAAACCCCTCTTCTGTAAGCTGAAACCTTTGCAATAAAGCTTCCTTTAAGCTATCATATTTCAAAGCATCTGTGACCGACAATCTTGAATAAACATCAAGAGCCTTGCCCTGTAAAAGAGCGCTCAAATGAGATGCCCAGTGACCTTTCTCCCAACCAGCGTTTACTGCAAATCGTTCGAACCGCTTAAGGTAAGCATCCATACAGTCTTGTTTATCGTTAAAGGCTGGAAGTTTTGGTAACTTTACTGAAAATTCAGTTTTTGTCACGCTTGGTATACTTTTCTTTGTCTTTTCTAATTCTATCTCCTTTTCTAAAACAGACAATTGCATCTCTTTCTCAATTCGCATTTTCTCTAATTCCATCTTTTTCATCTCTCTCTCCATTAATCTTTCTTCCCTCTCTTGCTTATCTCTTTCTCTTTTTTCATTCTCACATTTCTCCTCTCTCTCTCTTAACAATGAGGTACCTTTATCTAAAACAATTAAAATGTATTATGCATTTTCAAAACATGTAAAATCACATCTTAAAATTGAAAGAGTAAAGTAATTGATATATAATAGTACTATGACATCTCAAAATTATATTATGATGAAATAGTCCTGCCGGGATCGCCAAATGTCACAAAAATGTTTTGTGGTGCAGGATTCTTTTATATTTCTATTATATATCAAAACAATACACGAACATATGTAAATCAAATATTTATTTCAGAAAAAAACAACAGTTATAATTTAAACCCCCATTAAATGTTCATGTGCACACTTTTAATGTAAACAGTTTCTGGCCAGCTCTACGAATAAGATGCTTTTAAATCAGTCAGTCCACACAGGAACTCATATAATGTCATACGATGTACGTTCCACAAAGGATACCAAAAACCAGCTCCACTTAGGACACAATAGACATGACGTATGACGTGACGTCTCTCACACATATATATATATATATATATATATATATATATATATATAACTCGTTATCTTCACAAAGACGAGGCTCCACAAAGGACTGCCACAAATGACGCTCCACAAAGGACAACAGCATAATTCCAACGGCAATGACATAAGACGTATGACGTTCCATGCAAGACTACATCGTAAGACATTCCACACAGGACTGCACCGTAAGACATTCCACACAGGACTGCATCGTACGACTTTCCACACAGGACTACCCGACATAAACTGCCCGTCTATGACATCTGGCAAATAAGTTGATTTAAGACATTTGCTTTCGAGATAATTATATAGAATATATAATTACATAGTAACCTATGCTTACTTTAGACTTATATTGCATTATGTATATAAACCGTTTACCAAAGTGAATTATCATCAATAAATGCATCATATTCTTAAATTCATATCTCAAATATCAGTTATGCAGAATTAAAACCATATAAGAAATGTACTACTTAAGCTTAACATACATAATTTTAATAAAGCACAATAGCTTTATCTGTCCTCAGAATAACATGAAATAAAATAGGTTTGGCATAAATACCTCAAAAGTAAAGTCTTTCACCCACACAGCTCAATTCTGTCCTCTCTCCAGCACTGCCCAGTCCAAACTGACCACTCTTACACACAGATATACAGGTAAAACACAACAACTCATGTACAGTGTAGGCAAGATACCTGTGTTTGCACAGGGAAATACAGGTACATTTAAAGTGACACTCACTCACTCTTACATTGGTTATAAAAAAAAACACTGATACACAATATACAGGAATAAAACATGAACTTATATCATTTTTGTGACAATGATGATGAACAGAAGCAATGACTAACTAACGTAATCTAGAATATTGACTCGAGCACACCCTTCCCAGTTGTTTGTTTCCCGCCGCCCTTCCCAGTTGATAAGGTGTGAAGAAGGCCCTTAATGGCACGTATCAATACCACACACACACACACACACACACACACACACACAAACACACATTTAACAGTTCTAAATTTTATTGATTATAAATATATCAATCATTTTTTTTATAATATTAAATTATTAGATGCTGATGATGGTGATTTGGACAGAAGCCTAAACTTAATCTTAAATTTCCTTCTTCATACTTCTTTTGCGTCAGCATACGCTTCTTTGATTAATTTACTGGAAGTGTGGCATACACGCGCCAGTCAATGCTGTAAGGGTACACCGGTATCACCTTAAAATGGATCCGCTGTGTATAGTATGGTACATGACAAATTTATAATGAATTGAGCAGTTTTAATTTGGAGTATCTAATACATATAAATAACATGTCTTCATAACTTGTCGTCGGTACGAGTTTGCATATGAACAAATAACTTTCATCTGCGTTGTATTTTTAAGGTGCAATGGAATTTCCATTTCGCGGTTATTTACATTGCGCGGTATATGAAAAATCTTGATGATATAGATACACAAATTAATAATATTCATTAAATTTAAAACATTATATTGATTATTATTATTTTGTGATATGATGCCTGTTTATCCAGATACACTCTTTTATACCTGGCCTGGAGAGTGGAGCCAGCAGTGTAAACATCGTACGTGTGTCTGCTTTATTTTGAGGGAACATATCCAATAGCGTATACCAGAGCATAAGTATTGTTTTCTTATATTATTCCATGCAAGAATAATATAACAAATTTCAACTCATTGTGTCTAGCAAACTTCCTTTGCGTGGCTATGAGTTATGAGAAGACAGAAATGCAACGTAATATATCATTATCGTGCGAAACGCGCTGAACTATTTTGGTTAATTACGTACTTATGCGAAGCACTATTTTCATAATTGCATGAGTGGATCTACATGTACTCCAGTTGGGTTAAATCTCTGTTTTGTAACGACGCAGGTATTTTTCACGCTGAAAATGTTGTATCAGCTTGAAGAATTTGTAAAAGAAGAGTGGACACACAAACTTTATACATTAAAAGAGTTTCTAAATATCATTGAATCGTCGTTGCAACACATCTGTGTAACTCCACTAGCTTTTGTTAGCTCAGCTTGCAGTGAATGGATCCGTACAAAGCGCGGAGTGCTACAGTTAAAAATGTTGTGGAAAATATGCAATTCAGAAAGGCCCGATTTCGAATTTCAGCATAAGACTAGCGGCCGCTGGCCGCCAGTCTAAAAACTGAATGTTGTTTCCGTGGCTATCCTCAACATGTAATTAGACGGGCGTCGCAGTGAGACTGGACTTTTGTCGAAGCAACATAAAAGTGCAATCAAACGAACCTACATTCTCGTATTATTGTGAACCAGTATTGCATTAGAACCACCGAGTGATACTCGTGAAACATTGGACCGTTACAATATAACAAATTTGACACGTTTAGGTACTTTTGTTTGTTTCTTGTTTTCTGATATTAAACTTAAGTTTCTATCATTACGGAAAGAACAGAAAAAACAACTGTAGCAGAGGTATTAACTGCCACTTGTACGTCCTTGCCAATGAGTAAGTTTTTGTTGAGCTACTTGTGGTCGTGAATGTAAATTTGGATGTTTTATACTTATGTCTATATAATGACTGAATGACTCTATTGTTCAGATGTTTATATCGGTTTGGAAACTGTATGCCCCCCACCCCCCCACCCAACACACACACACACACACAAACATACACACCAGAGTGAACGCGTCGTCTGCCAACTTAGACCTGCAGTCCTATAATAGATGTGTGTGTGTGTGTGTGTGTGGAAGACATGCTTTACGAAAATATTTCCCTTTTTAAAGTACTTCTTGATCTAGTGCGATTGTGCAATACGTACGTTAATATAATACAGTCATTTTCTGAAAACGAAAAAAGTCACTATTTTTTTATAGTGGAGGTATATGATGAAACTTTAAATGTTATGCATGTTGCTCGCTTCAACAGCTAGCCGCCCATTCAGTTTATGCTGAAACATTTTCAAACACAAGTTTAAATAACACTTCTGTTAGATTGTCCACTTCATATAACACGGTGCATAACCATATCGGCAGATCGCTATATCGGCAGGCTTTCTACATTTTGTTCCGTGCCCCGAGTTATACACTCTAGCCCCTTAGGGTCCTCGTTTTTCAAGGGAACAACTTTATCTTGGCTCTTATGGAAGGATTTGGAAATCTTATAGTATATAAGGAAACCAGTTGAACCCCTAGGGGCTTCATTTTATTAGGGATCAGATATAGTAGACAGCATTGTGGTTACTATTTATGCCAAATAGAATTAAATTCTTACCACTGGTTTCAGAGAAGATTTTTTTTTTTTTTTTAAATCATGTAAGTTCATGTCATGACAACCATAGCTCTGCATGGATAAATTTTATTTTGGCAAGTTTTGTGAAGGCCACCTAAGGATCATTCATGTCAAGTTTCATCAATTTCTATCAAGAGGAAAACCCTCAAAAGATCTTCTCAGAAACCACAAGACCTGGATTTAAGATGTGATATACTAGTGGACCTCAGCCAAGTGTGTTCAAATCATGGCCCAGGTGTCAAAATTGGCCCCACCCCAAGTTCCGTGATGTAATTCATACTTTAACTCACATTCATTCAATAGGGATTTCAGTATGATACTCAAATTTATACCCCAAATTGCACATAAGTATTCGGGAACATGGGACCAGGAGTCACTTATTTTATATAGACTTATTAGAGCTATGACCTTCAAGATATGGACGGCATGTACAGTTTTTATGTGGATTTTGATGATATTGCTGTATTTCTGCAGGCTTTATGTATTCAGTATGACCAGTAATAATATAATAATAATAATATTCAGTGATGGCAAGGTTTCTCAGGTGAGCGATTCAGGGCCATCTTTGCCCTCTTGTTTCTCAAAACCTGAACAGGTTAAGGTAGCCTAATACATGTATACTCACTGTCAAGTCCTAGACAATCATTAGGTGAGCGATAATGGGTCTTTTCTTACTACTGTCTATAGTTTTGCGACATTTTGATGTAGCTTAATTAACGTGACGGCATATGGCAAAAAGTGAAATATAAACTTACATTACAGCTGAAATTATAAGGGTTATCATTCACGAATACCACTCACATATATTCGAGATTTATGAGTTACCTCTGTATTTCACACCTTTCGTTTCTTCGGTCAGTGTACTCGTTTTAATTTAATTTCTTTTTTATTCTAGATTTGTTAAATGTTTTGTCTCAGTATAATAGCAGAAGAGCGCGCACATGTTTAAACTGGGCACTGTCATACTTCAAAGTGAGTTTTCGGAAAAATCGCAAAACAATTCGATATAATCCATCACTAATTAAAAGTATTCGTCCCATACGTGGCAAGAACGTTTTTGTTACTTCGTGTATGCAATCTTTAGCTCAATCAAATGACAACCCATTTTCTCCCGCCTATTTGCATTCGTTTCTCAGAGGGTATTTAAATTGTTCTCATTTAAGAAAAATATTTCCGAAATCGGTATTAAAATTTCCAGCATAAAATACACATAAGTAATAATATATCTCAAAAAGTATAAACTCGATAACGTAATGTTTTATAATTCACGTACAGGTGTTTTGTGGAAGATATCCCGACCATTACTGTGGCGAAAATTGACGGTCGCTGGGTGACGGCGGATAACCGAAGACTCTGGGTTTTCAAGCAGCTTTACTGTCTTAGGAAGTGCTATTCCGTGCCCGTCAATATCGTAGACGGCATACCGTCGAGGAAAATGACGTCAGATAATGATGGCGTATCAATCAAAGTCCTTGGGGACCCTGGAGGAAAATGGCACCGGTAGTGACATACCAGATATCGCGAAGTCTCAATCTACAAAGTGTTCTGAAAATTGAGACTTTATATCACAGGACCGGAACCTACGCCATTTATGTTTAAAGCCATAGTTCCTCAGTAACGAAGGTTACACGTATTGCCCCGAGACGAATTAGCACTAGAAGTTCTGGTTGGCAAAAATAATTGCATAAACTTTCATATTATTGCTTTCTACTTCCTTAAGACTATTCCAAGTTTTATAACTAATGCAAAAGTATGTTGACGGACTTAACGAAACCGATGAAGCATATTTTTGATTATTAATGTTGACACTGGATAAACCTTTCTTGGGTTTCGGTTATGGAAATGGAACTCAAGACATTTCATAGACTTTGAGGAAATATATTATGAATAAGCAAAGTATTTTTCAGTATTAGGTAAATGAATTCTTTCAGAAACTGTAGATCTGGTTTTTATGAGTATTTACACCTTTTATGTTCACGTGTACTTTCCTGTGTGATATAACTTTTAAGCTTCTATTTCATGTGTGCGATATGTAAATATTTTCAAATTTATGTATGTTTTTGATATTACGTTGAATAAAATATTTCAATCATATAAAGTTTTTATACCACTATCCTAGCATTGTAGAAAGCCCATGATGTATATTCCGTCATCACTTCTGTATATACTGTGGGATGGAATTTTAGTTGGCAAAACTTCGTTTTTATTAATTTTAATCAGCTTCTTGCTGCCCAATGAAATAACTCATATTATTTTGAACACTCTCCCTTGAGATTTACAAAAGCAAAAGCTGACTCATTGTTCCCGCAAGATAAACCGTTACGCTTAGGCGAGGAGCGTGACGTCACCTAAATGAAGCTAACTTTCAAAATCCCATGACGTTATATAAGTCAAATGATCCCTGCTGTCGCCGTGCTGTCTCTGCCACGGATTTTGGCATGAAATGCCAAATCAATAATTTTCGAGTACGAATTTTTGCAAACTAAATATCCCACGGTCGATTAAGAAGCAAAGCGCATTGAGTGAACGTGGGTTTTCCGACGATGTATCCTACCTTATACATGTATTTATATTATCGTGACAAGGTCATGGCGAATTTTGGTAAACCGGTGATATATATGGTAATCAACGCATTCAAGAAAAATCATTCAACTGTATGAAGGATCCATCACTTATCAGTTTGGCTGAGTTGATAATCCGTGACTTCCTATAAGGATGTGGTACAAATTATACACTGTGAGTTTAACCAGAACGCATTCTAAAAGAAGGTTAGATCCAATGTCATACATTTCAAAAGATGAAATGAAATGATTAAGCTAGTTTCTTCTGAAATATCCTGTCTTCAATGAAATATGACATAGACAAGGAAAGTACTGGTACTCATTGCACAGCACATGGGTAGTAAACAGTGTAGTCTACGGATTAATTTTACGTGTCATTTATTTATACTCTGTCGTTAAAACGAATAAGTAACTCGATCAAATGACTTTCACAACACGTTTTGAATATAACAATTAGACATCAATTTAATAAAACCTTGTTATAGAACGAATTAATATATCATTAATAAGACTTCGTGTTTCGTTGTTTCGTAAATACGACTTACTGTCTCGTAATAAAAACTTAATATCTCATTTTAACGACTTGGTATATCATAATAATTAATGATAGCTCGTCGCTCGCCGTAATGTTTTAGTATTTTGTTATAACGACTTAGTTTCTCATGACAAGACTCGTAGATGTTTCCTTAGTTTACACATATATTTTCATGAAAACGAAACTAGTTCGTTTTTTTGCCACATGCCAGCTACTCTAAATTGTTATCAATGCTATTTCGATATAGTCGCCATTGTTTTGCCGTAACTGAGATAATCGCCTTTTTGTCAAAGAAGACAATGATTCGGTTAGATCCATTGGAGATACGTTATTCTCAAAAATCGATCAGTGACAGGTTTGACAAAAACAGCAATCACGTTGGCCAGAAAATCAGGCTTACGCTTGACAGCATCTGCGAAGGAAGGTGAGTTTAAATCAGATATTTCGCAAGTACTGGACAATTTCACGTGAAATGTTGACTTTTGTATTTTCACTACTGATCCAAAAACGATTCAGTATAAAGAAAATAAAGAATAAAACTTGTAGATATTCTTACAGCTGTGAACTGAACTAAAAATGTATAAGATAAAAAAATAAGAGAAGAACCTGCCAAAAACATTAAACTTTATAATTAGATCAATCATTTACTTTATTTACGACACTTTTAAGCTTCATACGGTTGGTTGTATACTTGTAGGGTTTTACACCCACTGGTCATATTTTAATAATTTGAAGACTATGTCTACTTCACACATTATCGCAGTTTTATTACGTAGAATTATGATACTGGACAGACAAACCCTTAAGGTTTATGCCCTGTAATTCACTTCCGGTTAAGGTACATGCCCCAGAATAACCATCAAAGCCATTCATATAACTTCATAAAATGTCAAACCATGGAAAGCGTAAAGGCAAATGCCCTGTTATGACTTATGACATATGAAAGAAATTATTCTATAACCTCCCTTTTATAATTTTGTTGTCATTAGTTATCTCCCCTGAAAACTACAAAAACAGATTTTCACATTATTTCTACGGTAAAGTTTAGATGTGTTCATGAAATTTGAATTAGAACCATATTATGTATCTTTCTATCGTGAGATTTCCTTGAAAATCAAATTCAGTTTTTCATACTCACAGAAATTGCGTATTTTCCATAGCCTTCATATTAACTTAAAAACAGATTATCCCCCGCCCCTACATCTAATAAAACCTGGACAAACTCTCGGTGAAACATTTTTTATTTTTGGATGTCTTCAAAGTGACAAAGTTTCACAGAAATATTTCCATCCAGTGACATATATGGAATATAGTTATTACCGGGGGGGGGGGGGGGGGGGTTTTACCTTAAAGGCTAAACAGGGAGGTGCAAATCAAATAACGTAAAATATCTTAAACGAATTTAGTGAATTCAAAGTTGGAAATTGAACTTAAGACCTACGGCTCCAGCACAGTTGGATGTATTTAAGTAGTAAATAATACTGTACTCAACACGCATTCACTTTTCAAAGTGCCTTTTTTCAGTTGCTTTATTTAAATGAATTTCTCTCTGAAATGCAAGTAAACTCTACATTGTACTGTACGTACAGGTGTTCTGTGGAAGATATATCTGCAATATCTGTAAAGAAAATTGACGGTCACTGGGTGACGGCGGATAACCGACGAAAGTGGGTATTTCATCTGCTGAGAGTACTCGGTAAGTGCGATTCAGTGCTCGTCAATGTCACAGATGACATACCGCTGAGGAAGATGACGCCAAAGACCGGGGGCAGGTCAATTACCGTCTTTGGAGACCCTGGAGGAGAGTGGTGCCGCTATCCTAGGCATATATTTGTCGGTTTTCTTTTATTGTCCGGTTATCTTGTAAATTTCATGGCAAAACTAGAGAGAGAGAGAGAGAGAGAGAGAGAGAATTTAATAAGTATTATTTGAATAAGGGTTCCCTGTTTGACCCCGAATGCACAGAGGCATCCGGGTAGAACCATCGACCTACCACAAGCTAGCCGGAAGGCTTCCTCACTCCGTGGCCGAGAGGGTAAAGTCGCTGACTTTATCACTCACTCAGCCCCTCACTGCGTAGGTTCGAATCCCGGCAGGGCCATTCGGACTTTTTATGTGAGGAAGCCTTCCAGCTGGCTTGCGGTAGATCGGTTTTTGTTTGTTTTTGTTTCTTTTATGAATAGTTCTAAGCCACTGTTTAACATTGCATTGAAGGGGACGGACTGACTCTAAGTTGGTTGAACTTGTAGTTCATCCCTATTTCATATACTGTATTATAAAAAAAACTCACCCAAGCATAATACATGTAGTGTTTTCATTATAAATATTTTGGACAAAAATGGAAATACCCAACCTATAAACGGTTTTAATAGTAACTACACATTTTCGGAAAATTCAGACTCGTAATAAAATGGCTACATGCCAATATGTTGAATGTTATCTTTAAATTCACTGTGACAGTTGCTTCAGCCAAGTTCAGAACTCAACCCTGTTAAAGGTATTGCAAAATGTCCGAAACTTTGCAGTTAAGGCCATCGGAGATATGCTTCTCTCAAGCTGATATACATTATGAGTTTGATGGGCGGAGCAGACATAAAAATCAGCGGATCGGCCTAACGCTGGATAGCCTGTGTGAAGGAAGGTTAAGTATTTTTTTTTTACGTTTGCTAGTCACTATATACATAAATGATTCTTTACTTTTTGCATGGACATGTGTTTTAATTACTATTATAAGAAACTGAATATCAACTCAGTTCAGAGGCTTCATGAGTGTACTGGCGTAGTGTTTACTTCGGCTAATTCCGACACATTTCATGACACTTGGCGAGAATCGGCAAACTTCGGATTCAATGTCGAAGGCAATTCGTAAAAATATATGTTCAAATACAAAACTTAACGATACTCACTAACTTTTCTACGGTTGCCCTAAATAAATAAAGACGCTTAGCGATATTTCTACTGAATTGTTCTAAAGATTTTCGTCCAAATCGATTTCGTAACATAAAAAAAAAAAAAAAATCTTCTTTTCCGAAACCGCAAGGCCTGGACCATAGATATTTTGGTGCGTAACATGGCCATATGGACATCTTCCAAGTTATTCGCATCAAGACCCTGGGGTCAGAATTGGTCCCGCCCAATGGGTTCCTTGATTTTACATTGGCTTATACAGGGAACAAATATAAAAACCTTCTCGTCAGAAACCACGATGCCTGGAGTTTAGATATTCAGTGTACAACATGTTCATATGAACATTTTCTAACTTTATTCACAGCATAATCCTGGGTCAAAATTGGCCTCGCCCCAGGGGTCTCTTGATTTATCATAGACTTAAATTGGAAAAACTAGAAAAAATAAAGGCCTGGAGTTAAGATATTTGGTATGTAACATGGCGAAATGGATATTTACCAAGTTTGTTCCCATCGTGGCCTTGGGGCCAAATTGGTTCGCCCAAGGGGTCACTTGAGTTTTACATAGAATTATGTAAGAAAGTCTTAAGAACTTCTTATAAGAAAGCTACAATATGATGGGTTTGGTATGTAACATGTTCGTGGGGACCTGAACCTAGCTTTTAAGTCGGGGCCTCCGTGGCCGAGATGGTAAAGTCGCTGACTTTAACACTCACTCAGCCCCTCACCGCGTGGGTTCGAACCCCGGGAGGGTCATTCGGATTTTCATGTGAGGAAGCCTTCCAGCAGGCTTGCGGTAGGTCGGTGGTTCTACCCAGATACCTCTGTTTATTCGTGGTCTTCCTCCACCTGTAATTAGCTGGACGTCGCAATATGATTGAAATACTGTCGAAGCGACGGTAAACTCAAATAGTCAAGTCAAGTCGGATTTTCATGTGAAGAAGCCTTCCAGCTGGATTGCAGTAAAGTCAGTTTTCAAGTCATTGCTCTGGGGTCAAAATTCGACTTACCTAGGAGTCACCTTATTTTATGGCCATGACTATTAAAATTTGGACAAGAGGTACATTTTCTTTTATGTGGAATTACGATTGTTTTATTCAGTAAAAATTTATTATTTAAGGTAATGAAGGCAATATTTCTCAAGTGAGCCTCTTGGTATTTCTTAAAACTTGCCATAATGCTCAATCTACCTTAAATACAATATACCGTTTCCGATAGAAGCAAAAAAAAAATATCCACTGTAGTTCCATCTTTAACATTTCTCCCTTAACCAATGACGTCGCTCCATAGGGCAATGTTAAAGGCTCACGCTTTGCGCCCTGCTTTTGTCACATTGAAAGTTCGGTGGTGTTTACTTGTCTTTGTAATTCATCGTGCAGGTGTTCCGTGGACGATATTCCGACGATATCTGTTATGAAGCAGTCCGACGGCCGCTGGGTGACGGCGGATAACCGACGACTCTGGGTGTTTAGACACCTTTACCGCCTCGGGAAGTGTGAGACTGTACCTGTCAACATTGTATACGTAATACCTTCGGCCAAAATGACGTCTTTAAATGGGGGAACGACTGTTGTTATTTATGGGAACCCTGGCGGGTCGTGGTACGAGAAACCTGACGTCAGAAGTTGCCCGACAGGAATAATTAATACGACGTCATCCAGGCCTCGACGGTACCACAGACGTTACTAGTTGAGATATGACACGTAACTAACTTGAAAAAGCCGAACTATGAAATGTGTACTACAAAGTTTATCATAAACATTCTTTTGTGAGAAGAAAAACAAAATAACAACGCCATACGTAAAAATAATCAGCGAAATCCGGGTGTTGGATTAAATTAAAAAGTTGCCGTACCCGATGAACTGTTGAGGAAATGGTGTTACTGATATCCCTATTAAGTATAGGTTAATAAGCTATATATAAGTATTAGTATATGTTAACTTTGGAAACCCTCGATAACAAACATTACCTACTTAATGAACTAGTGGATATCCCCTCTAGACCTATGGCATGATACCACACCCAATAATATTATCCTGACACCGGGCCAACCAGTCCTGCAGCTACCCCTATATGCTTAGGGCCAAGCAAGGGAGCTATAACAGCACCATTTTTCACTACCTCACGACTTCCCGAGATACAAGGAAGTGTGTAATGTCACGTTAAAGACTCCGAAGCCTCATATGTAAATTGTTTATGCATGAAATACAAAAATTATATTTATAAACACGGAAATCCATTTTGCATTCCAAAATATATTTTAATTCAAAGTTTTCACAACCTATGTACGAAACATGCAATCGAGGATCCCGAAATATATTTTTAGACGGGGAAATCCGTTATGCATATAAAGGATAACGAAACAAGGGTATTCTCGGAAAATTCAAAGTGAAACAAGAATATCATTTGATAAATCAATACCATTTTCCCGCGAGAATGAGTTAATACTATTAGAGTATCACAAATTACGGGTACACATATGTGGACTAATACTAGTAGATACAATTTACAAAAACCGCTCATGGGTAAAAAAACGAAGGTTTGGAATATGAAACCATGTCTTATTGGCCACATGCCAACCTTCCATTCTAAATAGGGTTTGTGTGGTCACTCTCACCTTCATTTCCGGTGAAACGATCACTTCTTAATTATTCAATAATCATTTAGATATTAATGAAAAGAATAATTAAATACATGAACAAAAACATAAACACATTTCTATTGTCATTAAGTATTTTGGAGGTTGTAAATTCATTCGTTTACATCATGCTGAGTTCATATTATGTACGTATTCGGTTTGCATTGCAGGTCCCCCATTTCTTTTTTTCCTACATTTTGTTCCGTGCCCCGAGTTATACACTCTAGCCCCTTAGGGTCCTCGTTTTTCAAGGGAACAACTTCTCTTATGGAAGAATTTTGAAATTTTATAGTTTATAAGGAAACCAGTTGACCCCCTAGGGTCCTCATTTTTCAAGGGATCAGATATGGTAGACAGCAACGAGGTTACTATTTGTGCCAAATAAAATTAAATTCTCACCACTGGTTTCAGAGAAGATTTTTAAAGTTTTTTTGTTTTTTTTTGTTTTGTTTTTTAAATCATGTTAGTTCAGGTCATTGCAAACAGAGCTCTGCATGGATCATTTTTATTTTGACAAGTTTTGTGAAGGCCCACCTAAGGATCATTTATGTCAAGTTTCATCACTTTCTACCAAGGGATTTAAGAGATGTCTTTTAAAGATAATTGTTGACGCCGCACGACGGACGCCGCACGACGACGGACGGAGGTCGAATGGTGATCCCTGAGCACGTTGTGCTCTGGTGAGCTAAAAACAACAACAAGTCGTAGATGGTAGATAAAGTATAACCAGTGTTTCATTTTTTAGCTCACCTGAGTACATAGTGCTCAGATATGCTCATTGCATATCTGAGTCAAAGAATGTAAAAATAAATTTTAAAAGTGTAAAAGTGAAATCTTAAAAAATCTTTTACTCTGACTGTAAACTGTCACAAAATAATTTTGACGTGGCCTGAAAATAAGCGTAGATTTAGAGTACGCTTGTATTTGTCACGTAGGTCAGAGTGGAACTGTGTTAACCGATTTTTGTTATATAAAGTTTATCACAGATTTCTTTTATTACCTTTTGTTCAGAATGAGATATGATTAGGGTTTGAAATGGTTATATCTACTGTTTTGCTAAGTTTTAAGTGTATTAAGAGAGATGTTTAAGGCTTAGAATTTTAAACCTGTAGTTTCTTTACATAGGACCTTTTTATCAGTATACCACAGTGTTATCAGTGTTTTTCGGGATGCACGAGATACAGCGATTTACAACTTATTGCACGATTCACGTGATATTGTTTTTTTAAGAGTAAATCATGGGATTTTAGTATAAAAGTTGATTTGTATTGAACCTCAGTGTCAGTTATCGTGGGAAGCTACGGAAGATGCCTAGTCCAGACTAGAATATTCTGACAAAATTACACTACGGAGCACTACGGAGCTTGTCCGTATTTAGTTGGGGTAAGGAGGCTATGCAATCTGGATGGTTACAGTCGATAAGGGACCCCGTTGGTAGACTACGTCGCAAGGACGGGTGGATCTACGTATGCGTCATATGGACGACAGGGTGTCTACGGTGGTATTTAGTTGGGGTATGGCGCCTATGTAATCTGGATGGTCACAGTCGATACGGGACCCCATTGGTAGACTACGTCGCAAGGACGGGTGGATCTACATATGCGTCATATGGACGTCAGGGTGTCTACGGTGGACTAAGTAGATCACATTTACTGAAGGGACAGCGACGACAGGAAGTCGGTCCAGTGTTCATCGATAAGAGCACGTGATTTAGTTTATGTGTACTGTGCATTTAGGAATCATTTTGTGAGTGTGGCACATTGAAGTGCGTTCATATCAGTAAAACATTGTGTAGATTAATATGCGGGCTTAGAGTGAAAACAGAACATTCATTGCAGCTATTATTGTACCAATCAGATAAAGAGACAGTTAGCCGGTAGTTTTTTTTCCATATTCTTTTTTTTTCTAATATGATCATTGCATATATTTTTATATTGAATATAATTTTAAAGAAAAGTTGTTTGGTATTTATTCTATCTTAGAGAGTTGTCAGCCCTTGGTCATTTGTCACAGAAACCCCAAGGCCTAGGGCTTAGATATTTGGTGTGTAACATGGCCTTGCAGACCTCTACCGAGTTTGCTCAAATCATGGCCTTTGGGTCAAAATTGGACTCGCCCCCAGGGGTCACTTGATTACACATAGACTTGAATGGGAAAAACTAAAAAATCTTCTTGTTAGAAACCACAAGGCCCGGATTTAGATATTTGGTGTTTAACATAGCCCAGTAAACATCTACCAAGTGTGTTCAGATCATGGTCCTGGGGTCAAAACTGGCCCCGCACAGGGGTCACTTAATTTTACATAGACTTGTTTGGGGAAAAACTAGAAAAATCTTCTTGTCAGAAAGCACAAGGCCTGGAGTTACGATCATTGGTGTGTAACATGGCCTTGTAGGCCTCTACTTAGTTTGTTCAAATCATGGCCCTGGGGTCAATAGTGGTCCCGCCCTAGGGTCACTTGATTTACGTAGACTTATATAGGAAAACCCTTAAAAGATCTTCTGAGAAACTACAAGACCTGGATTTAAGATGTGATTTACTAGTGGACCTCAGCCAAGTGTGTTCAAATCATGGCCCAGGTGTCAAAATTTGCCCCACCCCAAATCCCGTGATGTAATTCATACTTTAACTCACATTCATTCAATAGGGATTTCAGTAAGATACTCCCCCAAATTGTACATAAGTATTTTCGGGAACATGGGGGCATTTTGTATAGATTTACTAGACTATGACCATACAAATATGGACGGCATGTACAGTATTTATGTGGAATTTTGATGATATTGCTGTATTTCTGCATGGTTTATGTTCAGTATGACCAGTAATACTATAATAATAATAATAATATTCAGTGACGGCAAGGTTTCTCAGGTGAGCGATCCAGAGCCATCTTTGCCCTCTTGTTTCTCAAAGCCTGAACAGGTTAAGGTAGCCTAATACAGGTATACTCACTGTCAAGTCCTAGACAATCATAAGGTGAGCGATAATGGGTCTTTTCTTACTACTGTCTATAGTTTTGCGACATTTTGTTGTAGCTTAATTGACGTGACGGCATATGGCAAAAAGTGAAATATAAACTTACATTACAGCTGAAATTATAAAGGTTATCATTCACAAATATCCGAGATTTATAAGTTACCTATGTATTTCACACCTTTCGTTTATTCGGTCTGTGTACTCGTTTTAATTTAATTTCTTTTTTATTCTAGATCTGTTAAATGTTTTGTCTCAGTATAATAGCATGTTTAAACGTGGCATTGTCATACTTCAAAGTAAGTTTTTGGAAAAATCGCAAAACAATTTGATATAACCCATCACTAATTAAAAGTATTCGTCCCATACGTGGCAAGAACGTTTTGTTATTTCGTGTTTGAAATCTTTAGCTCAGTTAAATGACAACCCATTTTCTCCCGCCTATTTGCACTCGTTTCTCAGAGGATATTTAAATTTTTCTCATTAAAGTAAAATATTTCCGAAATCGGAATTAAAATTTCCATAATAAAATACACATAAGTAATAATATATCTCAAATAGTATAAACTCGATAACGTAATGATTTATAATTCACGTACAGGTGTTCTGTGGAAGATATCCCGACCTATTTCTGTGGCGAAAATTGACGGTCGCTGGGTGACGGCGGATAACCGAAGACTCTGGGTTTTCAAGCAGCTTTACCACCTTGGTGTTATTACGTGCCCGCCAATATCGTAGACGGCATACCGTCAATGACGTCAGATAATGGTGGCGTTTCAGTCAATATCATTGGAGATCCTGGAGGAGAATGGCACCGGAAGTGACGTGTCAGATATCGCGAAGTCTCAATCAACAAATTGTCCTGTTCCACAGGACCGGAACCTACGCCATTTATTTTTAAAGCCATAGTTCCTCAGTAACGAAGGTTACACTTATTGTCCTGAGACGAATTAGCACTAGAAGTTCTGGTTGGCAAAAATATTTGCATAAACTTTCATATTATTGGTTTCTTCTTCCTTAAGACTATTCTAAGTTTTATAACTATTGCAAAAGTATGTTGACGGACTTCACGAAACTGATGATTATTTTTGATTATTAATATTGACATTGGATAAAATTTTCTTGGGTTTCGGTTATGGAAATGGAACTCAAGACATTTTATAGACTTTGAGGAAATATATTATGAATAAGCAATGTATTTGTCAGTATTAGGTAATTTAATTCTTTCAGAAACTGTAGACCTGTTTTTTATGAGTATTTACACCTTTTATGTTCACGTGTACTTTCCTGTGTGATATAACTTTTAAGCTTCTATTTCATGTGTGCGATATGTAAATATTTTCAAATTGATGTATGTTTTTGATAATACGTTGAATAAAATATTTCAATCATATAAAGTTTTTATACCACTATCTAGCATTGTAGAAAGCCCATGATGTATATTCCGTTATCACTTCTGTATATACTGTGGGGTGGAATTTTAGTTGGCAAAACTTCGTTTTTATTAATTTTAATCAGCTTCTTGCTAACCAATGAAATAACGTATATTATTTTGAAAACTCTTCCTTGAGATTTACAAAAGCAAAAGCTGACTCATTGTTCCCGCAAGATAAACCGTTACGCTTAGGCGAGGAGCGTGACGTCACCTGTATATGGTAGAATGAAGCTAACTTTCAAAATCCCATGACGTTATATAAGTCAAATGATCCCTGCTGTCGCCGTGCTGTCTCTGCCACGGATTTTGGCATGAAATGGCAAATCAATAATTTTTGAGTACGAATTTTTGCAAACTAAATATACCACGGTCGATTAAGAAGCAAAGCGCATTGAGTGAACGTGGGTTTTCCGACGATGTATCCTACCTTATACATGTATTTATATTATCGTGTCAAGGTCATGGCGAATTTTGATAAACCGGTGATATATATGGTAATCAACGCATTCAAGAAAAATCATTCAACTGTATGAAGGATCCATCACTTATCAGTTTGGCTGAGTTGATAATCCGTGACTTCCTATAAGGATGCGGTACAAATTATACACTGTGAGTTTAACCAGAACGCATTCTAGAAGAAGGTTAGATCCAATGTCATACATTTCAAATGATGAAATGAAATGATTAAGCTAGTTTCTTCTGAAATATCCTATCGTAAATGAAATATGACATAGACAAGGAAAGTACTGGTACTCATTGCACAGCACATGGGTAGTAAACAGTGTAGTCTACGGATTAATGTTACGTGTCATTTATTTTTACTCAGTCGTTAAAACGACTAAGTTACTCGTTCAAATGACTTTCACAACACGTTTTGAATATAACAATTAGACATCAATTTAATAACCTCGTTAGAACGAATTAATATACATTAATAAGATTTAGTGTTTCGTAAATACAACTTACTGTCTCGTAATAAAACTTAATATCTCATTTTAACGACTTGGTATATCATAATAATTAATGATAACTCATCGCTCGCCGTAATGTTTTAGTATTTTGTTATAACGACTTAGTTTCTCATGACAAGACTCGTAGATGTGTCCTTAGTTTACACATATATTTTCATGAAAACGAAACTAGTTCGTTTTTTGGCCACATGCCAGCTACTCTAAATTGTTATCAATGCTATTTCGATATAGTCGCCATTGTTTGGCTGTAACTGAGATAATCGCATTTTTGTCAAACAAGACAATGATTCGGTTAGATCCATTGGAAATACGTTATTCTCAAAAATCGATCAGTGACAGGTTTGACAAAAACAGCAATCACGCTGGCCAGAAAATCGGTCTTACGCTTGACAGCATCTGCGAAGGAAGGTGAGTTTATATCAGATATTTCGCAAGTACGGGACAATTTCACGTGAAATGATGACTTTTGTATTTTCACTACTGATCCAAAAACAATTCAGTATATCATAAAATAAAGAATAAAACTTGTAGATATTCTTACAGCTATGAACTGAAATAAAATAAGATAAAAAAATGGTAAGATAAAAAAAATGAGAGAAGAACCTGCCAAAAACATTAAACTTTATAATTAGATCAATCATTTACTTTATTTACGACAATGTAAAGCTTCATACGGTTGGTTGTATACTTGTAGGGTTTTACATCCCACTGGTTATATTTTAATTTAAGTCATTTGAAGACTATGTCTATTTCACACATTATTGCAGTTTTATTCCGTAGAATTTTGATACTGGACAGACGAGCCCTTAAGGTTTATGCCCTGTAATTCACTTCCGGTTAAGGTACATGTCTCAGAATAACCATCAAAGCCATGCATATAACTTCATAAAATGTCAAACCATGGTAATGGCCCTGTTTTGACATATGATAGAAATTATTCTATAACCTCCCCTTTATAATTTTGTTGTCATGAGTTATCTCCCCTGAAAACTACAAAAACAATGATTTTCACATTTTTTCTATGGTAAAGTTTAGATGTGTTCATGAAATTTGAATCAGAACCATATAATGCATATTTCTTTCTTGAATTTTCATCGAAAATCAAATTCAGATTTTCATACTCACAGAAATTGTATATTTCCCATAGACTCCGTATTAACTTAAATACAGATAATCTCCCCTACATCTACAGTGACAAGATATGGAATATGGGCATTATGGGGGTTATACCTTAAAGGCTAAACAGGGAGGTGCAAATAACAAAAGTATCTTAAACGACTTTAGTAAATTCGCAGTTGGGAATCGAACTTATGACCTACGGCTCCAGCACTGTTGGATGTATTTAAGTAGTAAATAATACTGTACTCAACACGCATTCACTTTTCAAAGAGCTTTTTTTTTCACTTGCTTTTTTTAAATGAATTTCTCTCTGAAATGCAAGTTAACTCTACATTGTACTCTACGTACAGGTGTTCTGTGGAAGATATCCCTGCAATATCTGTAAAGAAAATTGACGGTCATTGGGTGACGGCGGATAACCGACGACTGTGGGTATTTCATCTGCTGAGAGTACTCGGTAAGTGCGATTCAGTGCTCGTCAATGTCACAGACGACATACCGCTGAGGAAGATGACGTCAAAAACCGGGGGCAGGTCAATTACAGTCTTCGGAGACCCTGGAGGAGAGTGGTTCCGGAAGTTGAATTCTTTTAACAAATATAATGTCTAGAAGTGCACAAGACTGGAAATGCTATACTATGTTAATATTTTTAACTATACACATGTATATGTTTATGATAACTTTAAATAAAATAAAACATTTAACCCGCTGTCCTAAACATATATTTGTCGGTTTTCTTTTATTGTCCGGCTATCTTTTAAATTTCAAGGCAAAACTAGAGAGAGAGAGAGAGAGACAGAGAAATAGAAATTTTATAAGTATTATTTGAATAAGGGTTCCCTGTTTGACTGGAATTCCTTTTAAACAAATACGATAACATTATTTCAAAAATGTAGTCGTAGAATATCAAAACTCCATATAACGGCGGTCACCAGACCCTCTAGGGGTCAGTGCATATTGTATATTAACAATACTGATACATATTGCAGCTATAATATATCAATTCTACTCTGTTGTTCCAAACAATTATCTTTTGTCGTATAAGAAAAACAGTCTTTACAAGGAATATGACTGCCTTCTAACTGCCACTGTGTTGGACCAGTACTGTGTGACTTGGAAGGTCTTAAAAACTTCGGCCAAACCGGGATCAAACTCACAATCTTTGGGTTCGTAGTCAATGAACACTACCACAAAACCACAGTTCCTGGTTCGACATTTGAATTGTACCGGTCCTATGACCGAGTGGTTACAGCGTCCGCTCCGTAATGGTTCGATCGCCGGACGCGACATACAATAGTCATTAAAGTGGTACTAGTATAACTCCCTCATTTGGCACTCGGCATATAGGGTAGTTCCAAGTCTGGTTGACCCAGTGGTAAGACAATGAAAGCGGGTGTGATATCATGCCACTTATTTACGGCGTAGCTGCACTATACCCGTGTCCCCAAACGAATGAAATATTGTCAGCTTACGTAGAACCCACTAGGAACGTATTACACTGGAACATGCCTAATTTACATATCTTTTCCCAACATTTTCTAAGGAATTGTCTTGTTTTATTTTTTAACCCCACTCCTGTTCTTCTATTTATCGAATAAATGTACATATTTATCAGAGAGAGAGAGAGACTGGATAAGCTGCATGTATAGGAGAAAAAGAGGGGTGCAAAATTCAACATTGCCCCACGCGTTTTAGTGGTTGAACCCAAAGATAGTTCTGTATTGGTTAATGAGGGTATCATAATGCATTTGAAAACACACAAACTATTGAAAGAGTTGAACAAGAGAATCAACAAAGGTCAGGTTGCCCATGCATGCGAGGATCTAGGAAGTTGGCGGGGGGGGGGGGGGGGGGGTCAGGAAGACCGGACCCCATCCCCTCGAGTTTTTGCTATAAGGTCTAGAATATGCATAACAGAGGTTGAAAAAGGGGAATGACCCCCTCTCTTCCCACCCCCCTGGGGTAAGAGGTATGTCCTATCCCCTCCTATGATTTTGCTAATTTGATCAAATAGCCACAAATAACCAGTAATATAGTGCTTTGACATCAAATTATGGTCTGACCCCCCCTCCCCCCAAAACACACACACACGTACTGAGATTTTAAGAGTTGCCCCACCCCCTCCCATCCCACGTACTGAGTTTTTAAGAATTGCCCCCCCCCCCCCCCAACCCCAAGTGAGGTGAATTTCATAGCTGGAAATGGACATGGCAAGTATTCCTGTCGACCCCCCCCCCCCCGCCATGAGACAAATTCCTGGATCCGCGCATGCATGCGGCATGATATACTCAACTTAAGGACACGAATCTTCGCCAAAATAAAGACATGATAACCCGGTAGTAAAATATTGACGCTTATGTTTACACGAGGCCGAGAAGGACATTGTTAGCATGCACATGCAGGTATACCTATGCATATATATGCAGTTTAAAAGGATTGTTTAACCAAAGATCTATATATGCAAAGATCAGCACTAGAATTAGTCTCGCGTCTTAACGTCACGCCAATATCGTGCATTGTGGACCAATGCATTACCTCCAGTTGAAGAGTATGCATGTGTAGGCTAGTATTACCGTCAACCGCTCTGAAACTAAGGTTGTGGGTTCGGGTCAAAGAAGGTAAAGTATAGCCAAGAATGCTTTAAAATAAAAAAACAACAGAAGATTTAACCGAGGAATGCGGGAGTGGTTGTAGCGAAATATTAAAATTCCATACATATGACCTTTGGAAAACATCCTGTTACTTTAAATTTATTTTATAGTAAAAAGTGGCCGAGAGGGTAAAGTCGCTGACTTTAACACTCACTCAGCCCCTCACCGCGTGGGTTCGAATCCCGGCAGGGTCATTCGGACTTTTCATGTGAGGAAGCCTTCCAGCTGGCTTGCGGTAGGTCGGTTTTTGTTTGTTTTTGTTTCTCCTTATGAATACTTCTAAGCCATTGTTTAACATTGCATTGAAAGGGACGGACTGACTCTAAGTTGGTAGAACTTGTAGTCCATCCCCATTTTATGTACTGTATTATAAAAAAAAAACTCACCCAAGCATAATACATGTAGTGTTTACATTATAAACATTTTGGACAAAAATGGAACCCAACCTATAAACGGTTTTAATACTAACTACACATTTTCGGAAAATGCAGACTCGTAATAAAATGGCTACATGCCAATATGTTGAATGTTATTTTTTAATTCACTGTGACAGTTACTTCAGCCAAGTTAAAAACTGAATCCTGTTAAAGGTATTGCAAAATGTCCGAAACTTTGCAGTTTAGGCCATCGGAGATATGTTTCTCTCAAGCTGATATAAACTTTAACTTTGATGGGCGGAGCAACCATAGAAATCAGCTGATCGGCCTAACGCTGGATAGCCTGTGTGAAGGAAGATTAGTTTTTTTTTTTATGTCGAGCCATAATATACTTAAATGATCCTTTACTTTATGTAAGGACGTATGTTTTAATTACTATTATAAGAAACTGAATATCAACTCAGTTCAGAGGCTTTATGAGTGTACTGACGTAGTGTTTACTTCGGGTAATTCCGACACATTTCATGACACTTGGCGAGAATTGGCAACTTTCGGATTCAATGTCGAAGGCAATTCGTAAAAATATATGTTCAAATACATAATTACACGATACTCATTAACTTTTTACGGCTGCCTTAAAGGGACTGCCTCCCAGATGCTATCAAAATTACCGTAAAAAATACATAAACTCGTTTTCGGACGTAAATGTTATTAATTTTGTTAGTAAGTCTACCAACAGCCAGAAAAATACCGATTTTCATAGTATAATCAAATAAAATCATTTCCGACCTTACCCAATAAGGGAGTTTCCCGTTTATAAATAAAACTCTGATTTCGTTATACGGGCACTTCACATAGATCACGTAATCGATAAATACATTGTCAATTGGAGAAGGGATCGAATTTGAATGGGACGAATCGGTTTATTTAAACTTTATTTATTTTACATCGATTACGAAACAAGTTATCACAACTTATATAAAGCCCTCTCAATGGCTCTGATGGCGGCGTATGTGGTCATTATTGTGGGAGGAAACCGGAGAGCCCGGAGAAAACCCACGTGTCTGGACTGTACCCTCTTACGTACGTGACCAGGTATCGAACCCGGGACGCATTGGTGAGAAGCGAGGCGCGTTACCGCTACGCTATCCAGGCACCCGTATTAAGCTGTTAACGTTACACTGTTTGTAACGCAGTAAAATTTGCGTTAGAAAAAACTGCGAAAACGGCAATATCTCGGGATTTCTTGGGTAATATAAGTTATCAGTCATCAGAATTCAATATCTTACATACATTGATTTTCTTGAATTAGAAGTTGTATTTTTTGTCATTTCAGCATCTGTGGGGCAGTCCCTTTAAATAAACAAAGACGCTTCGTTATATATCTACTGTTTTCGTCCAAATCGATTTCGTAACATTACCATATCGTAACATCAGTTTTCTATGTAGTCATTCAGTTCTTTATCATTTTTACCAGTCTCTTTCAAAATTATTGAAATGGTTCCGGTCCATTGCATATCTGGATCACATAAGCTAAAATAGATTTTAAAAGTAAAATTTAAAAACATTTTTTTTCTTCTAAGAACCCGCAAGGTCTGGACCTTAGATATTTGGTGTGTAATATGGACATATGGACATCTTCCAAGTTTATTCACTTCAAGACACTGAGGTCAAAACTGGCCCCGCCCAAGGGGTCTCTTGATTTTACATTGGTTTATACAGGAAAAAATAGAAAAAAACAAACTTTCTCGTCAGAAACCACGATGCCTGGAGTTTTGATATTTAGTGTATAACATGGTCATATGGACATCTTCCAAGTTTATTCACATCATAACCCTGGGGTCTCTTGATAAATGAAAAACTAGAAAAAAAACCTTAAAGGCCTGGAGTTTAGAAATTTGGTATGTAACATGGCCAAATGAATATCTACCAAGTTTGTTCACATCATGGTCCTTTGGTCAAAATTGGTCCCGCCCCAGGGGTCACTTGAGTTTTACATAGACTAAATGTAAAAGGGTCTTTAAAAGATCTTCTTGTCAGAAAGCTACAATATGGTATGTAACATGGCCTTGTGGACATGAACCTAGTTTTTAAGTCATGGCTATGGGGTCAAAATTGGCCCTGCCCAGGATTCTCTTGATTTTATGGCCATGACTATCAAAATTTGGACATCGGGTACATCTTTTGTGTGGAATTACGGCTATTTTCCTGTCCACTGTAGTTCCATATTTAAAATTTCTCCCTAAACCAATGACGTCACTCCACAGGGCAATGGAAAGGACTCACGCTTTTCACGTTTTTGTCACAATGAAAGTTCTTGTCTTTGTAATTGGTTTAAACATATTTATTTCCCAAACATAGTTACAAAGAAAAACATCAGTGCGGCATATACATGTACATATATGAAATGTAAATACGTTACAGAATGACATAAAGATATTGATATTAATACATGGGGATTTAAACGAAAGCTACCTAAAGCTTATTTCCCCTTTCGAAGTTGTCGTTACTATGGCATGCTCTATATATCAAGTGGGAAACAAATACTTATTAGTAGACAAATGAACTCTTTCTAAGCAAAACAAAATAGGAAGGTTATGAAAATAGAAAGAGAAGAAGTAAGTAAAATAAATGACATCAGTGTAATCTAGATCAAATTCAAATCGAGTGAGGCCCTCTGGAAGATTGGTCTGCATTGGCCTGCATACTTTAAATTGATATCAAATATATTACAAGATCAAGGCTAGTTGTGATAATATCTGCATCAATCAAACATACCACTCATAGTGAACCATCTGAAGCAGTAGATAAACGTGCACTGTGAGCTATAAACTTTTGTACAGTCGCAAACGAGTTTTCCTCAACTGATAAAGATGGATCACCATGTAGTAATGTAAACGAGGCTGGGCGTAGTATATACACTTAAAGAAGAAGTGATTTTCATTTTCTATTTCTCGACATCTACAGTGATGTTGAATCCAGTGTGAAGGAATGCATTCTTGAATTACGAGTAATAGGAACAGAGTTCCATTCACGAACTGCTGTAGGTAGAAATGAATTATAAAAGTCAGCTGTTCGAGCGTGTACGCATCTTACATATTGATTATTTCTAAGTTGATATCTAGAGTTAGTGTTGAGACTTGGTACTAATGAGAACAGGTAACTTGGCGTTAAGCTGTAAAACATTTTATAGAATAGAACAAGACGATGTTTCTTTCGTCGAAAAGATAAAGAATCCCATGCAGTTTCATGTTGTAATTTGTTAAGTGATACTAATTTGGTTGCACTAGTGACAATTCTTGCACATTCGTTTTGAATTTTATCTAACTGGTAATTTTCATTAGCACAACAGTTACCCCAAACAACATCAGCATATTCTAAAATAGGTCTGATAAATGATACGTAAACTTCAAGTGATTTTCGATCTAAAATGAATTTCAACTTACGCAATATATTGACTTTTTTCCACGTTTTGGCTGTAATATAATGAATATGTGAAAGCCACCTACAGTCATGAGAGAGGATAACACCAAGGTGTTTGTGTTCTGTAACTTCTGGAATTTTCTGACCAAACATGAAAAGAGGTGGATGTTGTTTTTTATTTTGCTTTCTACTAATTATAAGTGATTCTGACTTTAAGGGATTGAAATTTACTAACCGCGTTTCGGCCCATTTAGATATTTTATCGATGTCGCCCTGGAGTGCTATAGCTGACTCAAGTGGGTTACCAGAAATGGCATATAAACTAGTATCATCAGCAAATAAGTTAATATTAGATCTGATATCATTTACGATATCGTTTATATATATAAGGAAATGTAATGGACCGAGAATCGAACCTTGGGGAACAACCGCATTAATTTCTACATATGTAACCAGTTTGAAGTTGTACCTGAAATAACTACACGCTGTCTCCTATTAGATAAATAATTAACAAACCAAGAAAGAAGAGGATCAGTGATTCCTGCGGTCTTTAATTTTACAATAAGACCTCTGTGCCAAACATTATTAAATGCTTTGCTGACATCAAAGCAAACTACTCTTATTTCACGCCCACCATCTAAAGCATTACTAAATTTATTACTGAGGAAAGTTAGCTGGTTAACTGTATAATCACCCGGTAAAAACCACATTGAGCTGGTGTAAAGAAACAAGTGTCATGTAAATGTTTAAATACATACTTATACACAACGCGCTTAAAAACCTTTCAATATTATTAAGTAGTGATATATATGTAATTCATCGTGCAGGTGTTCCGTGGACAATATTCCGACGATATCTGTCATGAAGCAGTCCGACGGCCGCTGGGTGACGGCGGATAACCGACGACTCTGGGTGTTTAGACACCTTTACCGCCTCGGGAAGTGCGAGACTGTACCTGTCAACATTGTAAACGAAATACCTTCGTCCAAAATGACGTCTTTGAATGAGGGAGCGACTGCTGTTATTTATGGGGACCCTGGCGGGTCGTGGTACAAGAAACCTGACGTCAGAAGTTGCCCGACAGGAGAAATTAATACGACGTCATCCAGGCCTCGACGGCACCACAGACGTTACAGATCCAGAATTTACTATTAAATGTGACACATAACTAATTTGGAAAAGCCGAACTATGAAATGCGTACTGAAAATTTTATCATTACATTCTATTGTGAGAAGAAAAACAAAATAACCACACCATTAGTAAAAATAATCAGAGAAATCTGGGTGTTGGATTAAATTAAAAAGTTGCCGTACCCGATGAACTGCTGGTTATGTTGGAAATGGTGTTACTGATATCCCTATTAAGTATAGGTTTCTCGGCCCAGCCGAGCGAGCGGTTAACTTTGGAAACCCTTGATAACAAACATATTAACATACTTAATGTATGGAATACTGGACCTAGTCCCCGCCCATAAATTCACGCCTTTGACCAACCAACCAACCAAATATGCTTCTAGATTGCTCATCCAAATTTTATTTCAAATCTGGGGCGTGTCTAAAAGTAGACATGGTGCAAGTTCTTAACAATGACAGTGAAATGGCGGCTATATGTAAACGTAAGTTTTGATCTCTTAGAGGGATATTGAATTATTAAATAGTTTAAATGCTGTAAAAACGCCTAAAACTGAGGTAGCGCCTGCTACAATAACGTCTGCCGAGATAAAGACAACAATTTCAAGTGGCGAAAATAAAAGATGCTAAAGTTCCAAACTGAAAAAAGTTGTGATAGTCATAAATTTAAACTTTATTTGCGAAACAAGTTCTCACAATTTATATAAATCATTCTCGGTGGCTCTGGTGGCGGCGTATGCGGTCATTATTGTGGGAGGAAACCGGAGAACTCAGAGAAAACCCACGTGCCTGGACGGGCGACCACTGTACCCTTTCACATACGTGACCAGGAATCGAACCCGGGACGCATTGGTGAGAAACGACGTTCTTTACCACTACGCTATCCTGACACCCTGACACTGTCATAGCGAGATCGGACGGGAAATAATAAGCAATGATTGAGCGAGTGAATACTTCATGCTATTCACTTATATTTGCGATTTCTTTTGTTGTTGTTTTACGAGTCATATATGATGTCACTACTATGATTTCTGTAAAAAAAGTCGTAAAAATGGTACTGGTATGATATTCCAGTGTCAGGATAATGTGACTGGGTGTTGTATCATGCCACATGTCTACGGTGTAATACTGCAGTGTGGCAGTTCTATATCTGTCTCAAGTATACATTTTCTCCAAATGACTGAAATACTATACCCGATAAATAATCTTTCCTATATTCGTATCAGTTCTACTTGCTTCATTTTACTACATTTAAATCAAAGTCGGAATATTGATTTATAGCTACGCCTCTAATCCCGCCACTTAACGCATGAGCACAAAGGTTGATCACATGTGCAGTTTATTCAAAACGTATGCTAAGTTATCGAAAAATATGAAAAATACTGCATTCCCATTGGTCAAAATATAATTCCATATATGAAATTACATTGCATGTTGGTTATACCAAACATATCACCTAAAAAGATGTCTGACGCCAGTTATTTTGCATCCTTGAGTGAGAATCTGAGGGGTAAAGCTCATTAGGGGCATTTTGTTTTAGGAATACATCGTTCTTTACATATTCGCATATACGCATGCACATGTAGCAGCTATCTTAATCTCATCTCCCATCAAAACACAGTGATTATACCCTCTAAAATGAATGTTTACGGGGATACACTAGATTCAGCCTGTCGATCGGTCCAGTCGGTAGATATTTCAATGAAACTTGGCATGTGTGGTCACAATTCGGAAATGCCATATTGTAGAGCTTGCTTATTTACGCGTTGTAGAGTTATTGCCATTAGAAATTTCTTTTTGATATATGATCAATTCAAATCATATCCTAATTTGCACTCCTCTACTATGTGCCCGCGATTAGGATCTGACAACATCGCATTAGGGGTCACGTCAGATTGACTTTTTAAGTATTTTATATGCATTAACAAGTGCTGGATTTTAAACCAATTAGAAAGCGCGTTTCTAAATGACTTCGGTAAAACATTTATCACAGGGTGAGAAACAGCTTGACCGGGACTCGATCCCGGGGCCTTTTGCTTACAGGGCAAATGCTCTACCGAATGAGCTACCGCTATACCGAATGAGCTGCTCGGCCGCTTAGACATCTTTCTACCCTATTGTAAGATTGACGCGGTTACTTCCCCCTGATATACCAAACGATTATGTAGCCGCCAATTTGATTGGCTTATACAAAGGTCAATCTGAAACGACCCTCTATACGATGTGGTCAGATCCATTTAGCATACTGAATTTAATTTTAGTAAGAGTGATATATGATATAAAGAGAAAGTTTGGGACACAAACTTAAAACATTTATTAGCTCACATGAGCACGAAGTACTCAGGTGAGGTATTGTGATCTGTCTTTGTCCGGTGTGCGTCGTGCGTCGTCAACTTTAGATTTAAACGACATCTCCTCCTAAACCGCTGAGCAGATTTTGATGAAATTTTACAGGAATGATCCTTATGTGATACTGAGCAAAAAACGCTAAAATCGTTCCGATCCGCCAATCAAAATGGTCGCCAGAGCTAAAAATAGAAAAATCTTTAAACGACATCTTCTCCTAAACCGCAAAGCAGATTTTGATGAAATTCAAAAAGAATGATCATTGGGTGATATTGCACAAAAATAGCTAAAATCTTTTCGATCCGCCAACCAAGATGGCCGCCAGAGCTAAAAATAGAATAATCTTTAAACGACATCTTCTCCTAAACCGCTGAGCAGATTTTGATGAAATTTTACAGGAATGATCCTTATGTGGTACTGAGCAAAAATAGCTAAAATCGTTCCGATCTGCAAACCAAAATGGCCGCCAGAGCTAAAAATAGAAAAATCTTTAAACAACATCTCCTCCTAAACCGCAAAGCAGATTTTAATGACATTCAATAGGAATGATCATTGGGCGATATTGCACAAAAATCTTTCCGGTCCGCCAACCAAGATGGCCGCCAGAGCTAAAGATAAATTAATCTTTAAACGACATCTCCTCCTAAACCGCTGAGCAGATTTTGATGAAATTTTACAGGAATGATCCTTAGGTGGTACTGAGCAAAAATAGCTAAACTCGTTTAGGTCTGCTTACCAAAATTGCCACCAGAACTAAAAATTTATAAAATTTAAATACTTTATAATTTATTATGTGTAATTTTTTCCTTACTTAAGCATTTTCTCTCTAGCAGTTGAATTCTTGTTTTTAGAAATATTACTCCTTTTGTGTCAAATTGGTATACGAGGGTATTAAACACCTTAAGTGATAGTTCTAGTTAACAAATCATTTCCATAACATCCTCTTTATCTTTATCCTCACATGTCCATATTACATGAATCTGAACAAATAAGCCAGTCAAAACGAACAAGGACATCCTGCATTTACATTTTGTAGGAACCGATTTCATATTTTAAACCCATACCATCACAGTTCAAACTATTGCGAATATATATAATTAAGAGATGGTATAAAAGGAACTAACACGGAAAAAATGAATTGATGATGAATGATCATAATAAACAGACGAAAACTGAAATGTCTTCATCTAAATCATAACGTTTATTGAAATTCATCCCAGTTAACAACAGGGAAGGAAATAATGTATTCACAGCGAATTCTCAATACACAACATGCATACGAGTGTGTTCACAAAATGGCGAGCAAAGAGAAAATCACGATATTCAATCTCTTTCTTTTTTATTAATGAGGGCAAATGACATTAGCACATGACATTTTCCTCTCAACAGCGACAAAACCTCACAAAAGTGTGAGTTATGTGGTTGTATAGTCCACACTTATTGATATTTACATGATTGATTTAGAATTTGTTTAGACTCGCACTTTGACCATGTCAATTTGGCGAGGTTAAAACAATGTTTATAGTATGTAAAAGATGTTTGAGTCGTTAAGCTAACCATATGTTGGTCAATTACTGCAGTAAGAATTAGGCATGTAAATGGTGTTTAAGAGGATTTCTAATTTTAGGTTATATGACTATTATATCTTTTACTTAATATTATGTTTTTTTTAATTTTATTTAGGTGACGACCATTCTATTTTAATCCTTCACATAGACTCAAAACTAGGTTTTTAATCCCTCCGCTTTTCTATTTCCTACCTTTAAAGATTTTTTAAGATGGATTTCGCTCGGAAGTCAAAATCCATTCAGAAATTGCGCTTGGATGATATATCGTACAAACTTTAAAAAGAGGCATAACTGTCAAAGATAATCGAATCACAAAATCCCGACAAAATGCAACTGGGCAGTTGATGATTATCCTGTGAAAGTTTGGTCAAATGCATTCAAAAATGTAGGAAGAGTGGCACTTGAATGATATTTTGGACAAAATTTAAAAAGAGTTATAACTCAGTCAAAAATGACCGAATCTCAAAATCCCGACAAAATGCTCTGGGACAGTTGATGACTTTAATCCTATGAAAGTTTGGTCAAAATATATTAAAATAGTAGGAGGAGTTCAGCTCGAAGAAAATTTTGAAGCGACCGCCCAACCGACGTTCGCCAATCTACGATCTGTCTCGTAATGACCAGAAATTTTCTAGTTAAAAAAGTCATGATTTACAATAAATTTGAAAGACTAAAATCAAAATAACCAGGTCTTGCAAGCAGATGGCAAAAGTCACAGTATCCGTGTTCATATATAACAGCGGTTTTGCGCCAGAACCAATTATACATTGTCAGTATTGAAAAAGTCACCAGATCAGTTTAAACAGTTCATTATATCGTTGGGGTATTCGATTTTGAAATTTTTGAGAAAAAATATAATGAAAATGAATAGTAACTAATGATGTTACTTATCGAAATAAATTTTTATTTTCAGTTATTGCGATAAATCAAATAAAATGTAGGATACTCGCATCACGGTAAACGCGATATATATCATGAACTAAAAATTCCTCCATGACGCCCCATGCCATGATATACTGCCATCCCTTTATCATTCCATCTCCTTCTTATATAGTCAGAACAAAAATAAATCTGGTGTCTACAGTCCATATTCAATCATAACTACGTAGAAATTATAGATATATTAACTGTCACCAGAAACGTTTGGCAAATTCAGTTTCTTTCATACTTTACAATCTATACACTTAACAACTTTTCCAACGCTGCCACTGGCCTTAAAAGTTCTGAAGAGTACTGAATTCTGTGAATGGAGAGATCTTAAATGCGAAAACGCGAAATCGCGACGGTACGATGACGAAAATGCGAAACTACGATTATGAAAACGCGAAAGTACGATGACGAAAACGCGAAAACACGATGATGCAAATGCGATATAATTTCGCGTTTGCATCGTCGTAACTTCGTCATTGTACTTTCGCTTTTTTGTGTTTTCGCGTTTTCGTCATCGCGTCTTCGCGTTTACTTCATCGTACGTTCGCATTCTCGTCATCATATTTTCGCGCAATAATTTTGAAAGAAACTATGCCTACAACAAAATATCCGTCTTATTACATAGTCTTAAATATTCGTAGACCTACAGACTTAATAAATAAGCAGATAATTATGTTTTACGGCTTATTATAAAATGATTAAAAGTGATCAGCTTAGCTTAGCAAGACAACTATAGTGTACGTAAATGACATATTCCGTCATATAAAATCTTCATAACTACATAATAACTGATGAATGTTATTAATTTATTAAAAAAAAAAATGTTTAACTCTCTCTCTCTTTCTCTGAATACGGGCTGCCAATATAAGGACTTCTCTTCCATACACTCAAATATTTTTATATTCAGCTAGATATTCATTTATTATAAATATAAAATATATATTTTAATATTAATATTTGATGCTTATTTACATTATGTTCTATGTATAGATATGTAACATTATTCATTTATTCCTATTATCTATATGCTTATTAAATATCGGTAAAACTTTTGCTGAAATTTATGATGAATGTCCGTCGTCCGTCCGTCGTCCACAATTTGTTTACATCTTCATTTCTTAAGCAATCATTTCAAACTTAGGTCAGGAGTTGTGCTCCTCTTAATATTAAAAAATGCCAAATTTCACATTGTTTGCACTCTAGCTTATTCATTTCTAATGTTATCATCTTCAAACTTAAAGACATTGTTTATAGCCATTATATCTAGGTGGTAAAGTTTGATTTTTGCTGATATCGGCCAATAAGGTCGGGAAGTTATACCCCTTTTAATATCAAAATTTGCAGATATACTTTGTTTTACTCTAGCATCTTAATTTCCTAAGCAATTTTAATTTTTGAAAT
>CM037777.1:77194084-77220479 GCA_021229015.1 Solen grandis
CAAGAGCCTGCAATTCTTTCAAAGTAACCTTCTTACACTTCAAAAATTTGTTAAGTGATAAATTTAATTTCTGAATTTTTTCTTGGGGAATTTGGATTTGAAAAAGCACTGAATTTATTTCAAGACCAAGAAACACCAAAACTTTTGTTGGACCCTCAGTTTTATCACTTGCCAGGGGCACTCCTAAAGATTCACATAGCTGCTCAAATCTGGTCATAGCCTGGAGACAATCATTTGACTCTCCGTCACCCATAAATATATAATCACCAAGATAGTGGCGAAGAATACTGTCATGGTAAAGATCTTTCAAAAGCCATTCTAAAAATCCCACAGAGAACAAGAAATAGCACAGCCCATTGGCAACATTTTGTCGACAAAATATTTGCCTTGAAGACGAAAACCAAGCAAACAAAAATCTTCTCTGCGTACAGGTAACAATCGAAAGGCACTCTTGATGTCAACTTTGCCCAAGAGACATCCCTTTCCAAGAGCCATTATTGACTCCACAACTTCATCTAAGGAAGTATAACGAACAGAGCAAACATCAGAATCAATAAAGTCATTGACACTATCACATGATGGATAAGATAAATGTTGTATTAAGCGCCATGTACCATCTTTCTTTGGGACCAATCCTATGGGTGAAAGTTTAAGGTTCTTAATAGGGCAAATATCAAAGGGTCCATTTTTTACGGGCATAATAGATAAATTAAGATTAACATTTACTAACATGCACTAGGATTTATAACTTCGAAATAATATTGCGTACACAATGAAATAAAGGTGTCAAACACTAGGAAGTTTGTTTGCTTATTGCTTGTTTGTTGGGTTTCAGGTCCCGCCGACAGTATTTCTGTCATTTGGAGACGAGACAGATATAGTGCTGCCACACTGCAGTATAACGCCGTAGACCTATGGCATGATACCACACCCAATAATATTATCCTTAAACCGGGCCAACAAGTCCTTCAGCTACTTTTATATACTGAAGGCCAAGCAAGGGAGCTATAACAGCGCCATTTTTTACGACTTTGGTATGTCGCTGCCGGGGATCGAACCCAGGACGCTCACGAGACACAATGAAGTGTGTAATGTCACTTTTAAGACTCCGTAGCCTCATATGTAAATTATTTATGCATGAAAGACAAGAATTATATTTATAAACACGGTAATCCGTTTTGCACTCCAAAATATATTTTAATTCAAAGTTTTCACAATCTATGTACGAAACATGCAATCGAGGATCCCAAAATATATTTTAAGCGGGGAAATCCGTTATGCATATAAAGTATAACGAAACAAGGGTATTCTCGGAAAATTCAAAGTGAAATAAGAATATCTTTTGAAAAATCAATTGATACCATTTTCTCGCGAGAATGAGTTATACTGGCGATACTACTATACATACTATACTATACTAGTAGGCTATACGGTCACACATATGTGGACTAATACTTTTAAGTAGTATGGGCGCCGGTTTGGGGCCAAGACTGCGCATGCGCAGGAGTGACGTCATAGGATTTTTCGCGCATGTGCGGCGGCCATATTGGTTTCTATATTTAGCATGACATATAAATTTAGAATGACTTAATTGGTCTATATTTAGAATGACCACATCGGTAGACAACAGGATTTAAAATAAAATATGTTCATCATATAATACAAAAGTAACAGGTGGCCATTTTTAGTATACAAAAGTGACTTGTAAACTGGATCTAAGATCTACTCGCGGAAATTGAGGGTCACTTCCATTCGATCTCAGACTGTGTCCTAAAGGGTATTCTACTGTTACTTCTACTTTAAAATAATAATCAAAATAATAATTAAATAACAGGTCTGTACAACAACAATGATGATATATTGCTTCTACTCTATATTCATATTAATAATTAAATATCATGTCTGCTATACAGGTACAACATCAATTATAACAATAATAGGATTCAACCGTAATAATGATGGTTACTTTGAAATAATATATATCAAATAATATGTCTACTATATAAATAATACTGTAATAAAAATATTCAGTCTACCTTTACGATGTGTTCTGTTCAACGTCCTACCTTCAAATGAACCGAGTGCAACCATTACATCGGTTCATACTCGTTTCCCAGGCCCATACCACCTGCGTTAACAATGGACGATCTACTTTTAGCAATGGAACAATAGCGGTATTGATTTAAGGACGGAAATGTGAACAATGGCCTTTTCACTTGTCAAAATATAATCCCTTTAAAGTCGCCACTCTGTCTGGCGTGCGTTGATTCAGGGACGGAAATGCGAACAATAGCCTATTCACGTGTCAAAAGTTAATCCCTTTAAAGTCGCCACTCTGTCTGGCTTATATTGATGTAGGGACGGAAATGCGAACAATGGCCTATTCAAATGTCAAAAGTTAATCCCTTTAAAGCCGCCGCTCTGTCTGGCGTGTGTTGATTTAGTAACTAGTACGTTGTGACACTCTTAGTTTCACCAAATGTTCACCAAATCAGGATCTGCACCAAACACCATGGACGAATCCAACTTCCATGTGTTTTCACCCCCTCAAAAGTCACCTGGAGTTTGGCATCACCTTAAACATGCAAATCATAACTGTTTAACGGTATATATCTTTAAAACATATTTCCATAGTATTTGATCACTAAAAACTATGATATTAATTATATTCTGCTGAAATTACAATAATAAAACTAAAATGTTAAAAAGAAGTAAAAAAATGCAATGTATTTGATCCACAAAATCAGATCATAAATTATAGAAAAGTAGATTAAAAAATTTACCAAATCTCAAACGGCCAAAGCCTTTACTGAGAAAGAAATGTTTTTATTTTGGAAAATACACTGGCAAATTCCATATTTTAGTACGATGGATATCTCGACAGCAGCAAAACCAAAATAGGTAACAATTTTTTACTAGTTACTAAATCAACACATACCAGACAGAGTGGCGTTCTTTAAAGGGATTAACTTTTGACAAGTGAATAGGCCATTGTTCGCATTTCCGTCCCTAAATCAATATAAGCCAGACAGAGGGGCGACTTTAACCCTTTCCCTCATATAGACTCATTTTGAAGCACTTAATAGGTACCACAAAAGCCTGATCTGCAGAAAACCACAGTTAAACCTTACCAAATTTAATTATAAAATCCTCATTTCCAAACCACTGAGGAGCAGCGAATAGCATAAAACCTGATCAGCCTGCGAGTTACTCAAAGGCTGATCTGGTTTTATGCTGTTCGCATAGGTCTTTTTATGGTTTCCTCTATGAGGGAAAGGGTTAAAGGGATTAACTTTTGATACGTGAATAGGTTATTGTTCGCATTTCTGTCCCTGAATCAACACACGCCAGACAGAGTGGCGACTTTAAAGGGATTAATTTTTGACACGTGAATAGGCCATTGTTCGCATTTCCGTCCTTAAATCAATACCGCTATTGTTCCATTGCTAAAAATATATCGTCCATTGATAAAGCTGGTGGTATGGGCCTGGGAAACGAGTATGAACTTATGTAATAGTTGCACTAGATTCATTTGAAGGTAGGACGTTGAACAGAACACATCATAAAGGTAGACTGAATATTTTTATTACAGTATTATTTATATAGTAGACATATTATTTGATATATATTATTTCATAGTAACCATCAATATTAATATAGACCAATGATGTTATTCTAAAATTAAATGTCATGCTAAATATAGAAACCAATATGGCCGCCGCACATACGCGAAAATTCCTATGATGTCACTCCTGCGCATGCGCAGTCTTGGCCCCAAACCGGCAACCATACTACTCTTGTAGATACAATTTACAAAAACCGTTCATGGGTAAAATAAACGAAGGTTTAGAACATGAAGCCATGTCTTTTTGGCCACATGCCAACCTTCCATTCTAAATTACTACGCCGAGCGATTGACTTTGACTTTTCTCCACCTTACACTTCAGCAGAAAATCGATATTCCATTCACTTTACCGCCTGTCAAATATAGCGTTGTTTCAATTGACGAATATACGCCACGTATCCTTCGCAAGAGGAATCAAGTGGGCAGATTTTATGGAACAGAATGCGGGCAAAAAATACATTTTGCCTTTTGACATGTCTATTGCTTAATTTTGCTTAGGGACAAACATCATTTTGACTGGTACAATACGACACTATCGTTGTCTGCGTTATTTGTTATTTTTACATTGAACATAAATTACTCATTCACATCATAATAAATTACTGAAAATACATCTGCTTTTATTTCCGTTTCATCACCGTATAGCACTGTGTATAGCTGGACAGTCCAGTTTGCATTCGTATTAAAATGGAATTTATTTCGTCGGTTTAACGTATCGATGAATGACACATGTAGCTAAACAAAATAACACATGTACGCAAGCAGAATGACAAATGTCAAAATGTGCACCTAGCATTATGACGTTAGAGGGCGCTTTTCCGGTTTGACTCGGAGTGAGTTCAGTTTACCTACTAGAGTTAACTAGAGTTACCAGAGTTGCAATAAAACGCACGGGGTTTTCACCCTACGAACTCTGTATGTTTACGCGAGTTCAACGAAGCGAGATAGACGGATAGACTAGAAAGCAATATTGCGGACGGAAAGCATCTAGGCAAATCTATAGAAAATTATAAATATCTGTGATATATTGTCTTTAAATAAGCCTGTAAGTAGCCTTAAAACAAGCTGGCAGCTAATTTATTCAAGCCAAATCTCGAAAAAGTCATAAATATAAGATCTATTGTTTTAATCATATGTATGTTTACAAATTACGACACAAAGGGTAAACCTCATGCGTTCAGTTGATTGCTAACTAGAGTATATTTATTACGTCATCAATACGAGTTAACTCGAGTAGTTATTGTTTGTTTGTTGGGTTTAACGTCCCACCGGCAGTATTTCAGTCATTTGGAGACGATGTCTACTTGAGACAGGTATAGTGATGCTACATTGCAGTATCACGCCGTAGACATGTGGCATGATACCACACCCAGTCACATTATCCTAACACCGGGCCAAACAGTTCTGCAACTACCCTTATATGCTGAGCCCAAGCAATGGAACTTTAACAGTACCATTTTGTACGACTTTGGTATGTTACGGTCAGGGATCTAACCCACGACCTCCCGCATCCGAGGCGGACGCTCTATATTTCGAGTAGAACTATAGTTGGTCAACTGAACTCGCTCTCGGTAGTTCGAGATAAATTGGCAAAATGAAGTACGAAACTGTGACTGTCTTCCAAATTCAAATAAGTTATTTCTTTTAAACAAATTGTTTGAAATTGAAAGTAGATCCACTGCTTAGACATAATTGCATTGTACATAATACTTTCCAATATATTTTTCTAAGTGCAGGCCAAACATTTCAGATAATATAAGCTCAGGCTTACAAAGATGAATATTTAAATTATGAACGTCACGTAAAAAATTATATACGAGCACATATCTTCGATCTACATACTGTTCGTAGTTTCGAAATTCAGTCCCAGATTCGAAGAAAACTTTGGTGGCTCAAGTTCCCCCATTCCCACCCACCCCACCCTAACTGGCCCTGATTATACAATTTTCTGGGTAACTGAAATTGCCTTGATTGGGTAAATGCAAATCCCCATCGTGAGTCCCTTACTGAAATAAAGTCAGCCAAATGACTTGTCACCCAGGCCGACCTTTGCTGAGAGAGCATCCGCTGTCACTTATCTCCGCTGTCATTATGACAACGGAACTGTGTCTGCTTAAATCTGATTAAACGCATTTAGTATTGCAATACATACATTTTATCTTCATTTTTTTTTAAATATTTATAAGTTTTAATACATATAACAAAAACGTCCCCATGCTGGATAAGAACTCGCAGCCAGTGCCATAAAATTCGTATTTATATCACTATAAATCATGTAGAAAATATTTTCACGATCTATATATTGAATTAGCGGGCTGTGAGTTCAAGCCCCGGCGGCTACCGACCATGGTGTTTTATGCGAGATTTTTTACGGAGGATATGAGACTAGAACTGGTCCTTCCTAAGAGCGATAATAGATTAACTGCCCGCCTTATACCACAACCTTCAAGCGTTGTCACCCCCCCCCCCTTCCATTACATAGATAAGTGGGTTATAGAACAGGAATCCTGTTAAAACTGAAAAAACATGAACATTTTTCCATCAGGTTTCCCTCAGAATGCATCTCCATTCTCCTAGAAAAAAATATATCTAACTTTAAAAAAGCTACCATATTTCCCTCAGATACCACTCGGATTGCATCTTCGTCATTTATCCGGGGTAACAAGCCCCCAGACCCCCTCACCCCTCCCCAGCACTGACATCAAACATTTGTGTTGAAAAATTCTGAATCCGAGCCAGAGTATCACAAAATATATTTGTTTAAAAGAGTGTTATATACTTTATGATAAATATTTTTTTTTTCTTAAAGTCAAACTTTTATACATTTATTATATTTTAGCCCCTGTTATGATCATTTAACGGAGATATACGATCATCCCGTACTTTCCCGGAGTTCCGAGTATTCAGTGTCCTCCCCTGGGTAAAAACGAAATGCAGGATTTTGATTATACGAATTAACTTTTCTTTTTTTATTTTGCCCGAATGAAGCAGTATAGGCAGTTAAATGTAAAATAAATGTCACATTGATGGTTGCTCAACAAAACTCTAAAATATAACAGCATCAAGTTATGATACATGAAAGCCAAATCATTAACTGATACAAAATGCACAAGTCAGTAGACAGCATTGATAAACGCACTTAATTATAAAACAGCATACCACTTGTCAGTATGGCAAAGGCAAAATGTCACGTGTAAACATGGACTTGTAAGACGGCAAGATGTATTTTTTTGCCCTAATTCTGTTCCAAAGAGTTTAAAGTTCTATTTTTACAACTCGCGGAACTATGAAATGACTGCTTGTACACGTAACATTAAGTAATCTGTTTCACACGATATGTTTCACCATGTCGCAGGGAAAGAAAGCAAATAATAAATAAGTTTAAACAACTAGGTGGAAACGAAATAGATGGCACTTTACGGTGTGTTTGAGTGAGTTTGTGCCTTGAAATTAATAAAAACACAGCAAAAGCACTGTCAAACAGGGAGCGTGAGTCGTCCATGTTATCACGGTCTAGGAACGTGTAGCGTTTAATCACATCTAGCCGTTTTAACTGTGGCACTAATTCATGTAGGAATTGTGTAAAATCACCGAATGTCATTCTATAAACTTTCCAACACAAACAACTAATCAGCACGCACCACTAGGGATATTAGATTTTTATGTCAATCCAGTCCGACATTTTCACCAAGAAAGCAAAAATCAAAAACCAGGTGAAGCCAAGGGGCGTAGCTACCTTCTGATTGGATTACGCAATGTCTTTTATTCTACTGTAAGAGTAAGAGCGACAGCATTTTTATCGATGTAAAATTACTGGAAAAGTCAGAGTCAATCGGACGGCCTGTGTTATTTCTGTATTCTCAGGGAATATATAATTTTGAGTATCAACTGCTTGTGATATTCACAGTCACAAAAATCTAAAATGCCTCAGTTAAGTCCATCGGAAATACGTTATTCTCAGAACTCGATAAGTAACAGATTTGACAACAACCAGCTTATCGGCCTCACGCTGGACAGTATTAGTGAAGGAAGGTAAGTTTGTGTGGTCACTCTCACCTCATTTCCGATGAAATGATCACTTTTTATTTAATCGATAATCATTTAGATATTAATGAAAATAATAATTCAATACATAAACAAAAACATAAACACATTTCTATTGTCATTTAGTATTTTGGAGGTTGTAAATCCATTCGTTTACATCATGCTGAGTTCATATTATGAACGTATTCGATTTGCATTGCAGGTCCCCCATTTCTTTTTTTCTACATTTTGTTCCGTGACCCGAGCTATACACTCTAGCCCCTTAGGGTCCTCGTTTTTCAAGGGAACAACTGTATCTTGGCTTTTATGGAAGAATTTTGAAATTTTATAGTATATAAAGAAACCAGTTGACCCCCTAGGGGCCTCATTTTTCAAGGGATCAGATATTGTAGACAGCAATGAGGTTACTATTTGTGCCAAATAGAATAAAATTCTCACCACTGGTTTCAGAGATTTTTTTTTTAAATTTTTTTTTAATTATGTTAGTTAATGTCATGGCAACCAGAGCTCTGCATGGATCAATTTTTATTTTGCAAGTTTTGTGAAGGCCACCTAAGGATCATTCATGTCAAGTTTCATCAATTTCTATCAAGGCGTTTGAGAGGAGATGTCTTTTAAAGATAATTGTTGACGCCGCACGACGGACGCCGCAAGGGTGATCCCTGAGCACGTTGTGCTCTTGTGAGCTAAAAACAACAACAAGTCGCAGATGGTAGATAAAGTATAACCGGAAACCGGTGTTTCAATTTTTTTAGCCCACCTGAGCACATAGTGCTCAGATATGCTCATTGCAAATCTGAGTCAAAGAATGTAAAAATAAATGTTAAAAAGTGAAATCTTAAAAACATCTTTTACTCTGAAACCACAAGACCTAGAGCTTAGATATTTGGTTTGTAACATGGCCTTGTAGACCTCTACCAAGTTTGTTCAAATCATAATCTTTGGGTCAAAATTGGCTTCGCTCCAGGGGTCACTTGATTACACATAGACTTGTATGGGAAAACCTAAACTAAAAATCTTCTTGTCAGAAACCACAATGCCTGGATTTAGATATTTGGCGTGTAACATAGCCCAGTAAACCTCTACCAAGTGTGTTCAGATCATGGTCCTGGGGTCAAAACTGGCCACGCACAGGGGTCACTTAATTTTACATATTGGAAAAGCAGAAAAATCTTCTTGTCAGAAACCACAAGGCCTGGAGTTAAGATAATTGGTGTGTAACATGGCCTTGTAGGCCTCTACTTAGTTTGTTCAAATCATGGCCCTGGGGTAAAAAGTGGTTCCGCCCTAGGGTCACTTGATTTACGTAGACTTATATAGACCAACCCTCAAAAGAACTTCTCAAAAACCACAAGACCTGGATTTAAGATGAGATTTACAAGTGGACCTCAGCCAAGTGTGTTCAGATCATGGCCCAGGTGTCAAAATTTGCCCCACCCCAAGTCCCGTGATGTAATGCATACTTTAACTCACATTCATTCAATAGGGATTTCAGTATGATACTCAAATTTATACCCAAAATTGTACTAAGTATTTTCGGGAACATGGGACCAGGAGTCACTTGATTTTATATACACTTATTAGAGCTATGACCATACAAATAATGGACGGCATGTACAGTATTTATGTGGAATTTTGATGATATTGCTGTATTTCTGCATGGTTTATGTATTCAGTATGACCAGTAATACTATAAGAATACTAATAATAACAATAATATTCAATGAAGGCAAGGTTTCTCAGGTGAGCGATTCAGGGCCATCTTGGCCCTCTTGTTTCTCAAAACCTGAACATGTTAAGGTTGCCTAATACAGGTATAGTCTTTGTCCTAGACAATCATTAGGTAAGCGATAATGGGTCTTTTCCTACTACTGTCTATAGTTTTGTGACATTTTTATGCAGCTTAATTGACGTGCCGGCATATGGCAAAAAGTGAAATACAGTCGAATCCCGGTTATTTGAAATCCTGGGGATCGACGTTTTATTTCGAGTGAGGCATGGTTCGAATAAACCAAATCACATCGACCGTTGAAACAAAAGCCAATCCCAGCCATGCTTTTTCATGCAGTGAACGTAATATATAATGTATTTTATATCAAAATATGTTATTTTGATTTAGGAACGTAAATGAAAACGACTCTAGATAATTAACTTTCATCTTTTTATGCATAAATGATATCGATGCATATATAATAAATGCATACGTCAATAACAAAGATACATACATACATTTATCAGGTCTGACTTAATCACATGCAACTACACGTATCCAATATCAACGTCGTCTTGAAAACAGCAATGGATATTTGATATTTAATTAACACAATTCATCTATTTCTGCATAAATTATACATAATAAATGCATACATCCATTCATCAGGTCTGACTTAATCACAAGAAACTACATGTATCAACGTGATATCAACATCATCTCGAAATGTTCATTTAAAAAAGGGTGTAATCGTGGTCTGCTTGTTAAGCTTGTTTAATTCTTCCTGTCCAACCGTATCCGAAATACGTATCGCATACCTAAAAAATCATAATCGTCACCTTTATCTTCATGATTGAACTGCACAAACATCCAATCAATTAACAACGTATGCAAACTGTAAGCGGCCGTCTCCCACCCATTTCGGTAATTTATTGACGTTTGCGCCTTTCCATTGTTTGTTTTCAAAATGTCGCCGGTAATTAATGTTCGTCAGCGACTTCGGATAAGGAGGTGCAAAATCTTACGAATTTATTGGCACGGGCCGAAAAAAAATCTTTTCAGATGAGACCAGGTATTCGAATTCACAAATTTGAATAACCCAGATATTTTTATATAGAAATAAGAAGAAGAGTTATCGGGACAAACGAAGTGTTTCGAATGACGCCGGGTATTTGAATGAGAGGTGGTGGAGTAACTGGGGTTCGACTGTATAAACTTACATTACAGCTGAACTTAAAAGGGTTATCATTCACGAATATCACTCACATATATCAGAGATTTATGAGTTACCTCTGAATTTCACACCTTTCGTTTCTTGGTCAGTGAACCCGTTTTAATTTTAATTTAATTTCTTTTTTTATTCTAGATTTGTTAAATGTTTTGTCTCAGTATAATAGCAGAAGAGCGCGCGCATGTTTAAACTGGGCACTGTCATACTTCAAAGTGAGTTTTTGGAAAAATCGCAAAACAATTCGATATAACCCATCACTAATTAAAAGTATTCGTCCCATACGTGGCAAGAACGTTTTGTAATTTCGTGTATGCAATCTTTTGCTCAATCAATTGACAACCCATTTTCTCCCGCCTATTTGCACTCGTTTCTCAGAGGATATCTAAATTGTTCCCATTAAAGTAAAATATTTCCGAAATCGGTATTAAAATTTCCAGAATAAAATACACATAAATAATAATATATCTCAAAAAATATAAACTCGAAAACGTAATGTTTTATAATTCACGTACAGGCGTTCTGTGGAAGATATCCCGACCATTTCTGTGGCGAAAATTGACGGTCGCTGGGTGACGACAGATAACCGAAGACTCTGGGTTTTCAAGCAACTTTACTGCCTTGGGAAGTGTTATTCCGTGTCCGTCAATATCGTAGACGACATACCGCCAATGACGTCAGATAATGGTGGCGTTTCAGTCAATGTCATTGGAGGCCCTGGAGGACAATGGCACCGGAAGTACGTGTCAAATATCTCGAAGTCTCAATCTACAAAGTCTCCTGAAAATTGAGACTTTATGTCACAGGACCGGAACCTACGTCATTTATTTTTAAACTTATTGCCCTGAGACGAATTAGCACTACAAGTTCTGGTTGGCAAAAATATATGCATAAACTTTCATATTATTGGTTTCTTTTTCCTTAAGCCTATTCTAAGTTTTATAACTATTGCAAAATTATTTTGACGGACTTCACGAAACAGATGAAGCATATTTTTGATAATTAATGTTGACATTGGATAAACTTTTCTTGGGTTTCGGTTGTGGAAATGGAACTCAAGACATTTTATAGACTTTGAGAAAATATATTATGAATAAGCAATGTATTTTTCAGTATTACGTAATTGAATTCTTTCAGAAACTGCAGACCTGGTTTTTATGAGTATTTAGACCTTTTATGTTCACGTGTACTTTCTGTGTGATATAACTTTTAAGCTTCAATTTCATGTATATGTTTATGATAATTTTAAATAAAATAAAACCTTTATCCCGCTATCCTAGACATGTATGTGTCGGTTTTCTTTTATTGTCCGGTTATCTTGTAAATTTCATGGCAAAACGAGAGAGAGAGAGAGAGAGAGAAAGAGAAATTTAAAAGAAAGTATTATTTGAATAAGGGTTCCCTGTTTGACTGGAATTCCTTTTAAACAGAAAAGATAACATTATTTCAAAAATGTAGTCGTAAAATATCAACACTCCATATAACGGCGGTCACCAGACCCTCTATGGGTCAGTGCATATTGTTTATTAACAATACTGATACATATTGCAGCTATAATATATCAATTCTACTCTGTTGTTCCAAACAATTATCTTATGTCGTATAAGCAAAACAGTCTTTACAAGGAATATGACTGCCTTCTAACGGCAACTGTGTTGGACCAGTACTTTGTACCCTGGAAGGTCTTAAAAATTTCGGCCAAGCTGGGATCAAACTCACAATCTTTGGGTTCGTAGTCAGTTAACACTACCACAGAACCACAGTTTCCTGGTTCGACATCTGTATTGTACCGGTCCTATGACCGAGTGGTTACAGCTTCCGCTCCGGAATGGTTCGATCGCCGGACGCGATATACAACAGTCTTTAAAATGGTACTTGTATACCTGCCTAATTTGGCCCTCGACATATAGAGTAGTTCCATGTCTGGTTGACCCAGTAGTAAGACAATGTAAGCGGGTGTGATATCATGCCACTTATGTAATGAAGATGTGGCCACTTATGTACTGCGTAGCTGAACTATACCCGTGTCCCCAAACGAATGAAATATTGTCAGCTTACGTAGAACCCACTGGCGCTAGAACCAAATAATTGACAATGTAGGAATGTATTACACTGAAACATGCCTAATTTACAAATCTTTTCCCAACATTTTCTAAGGAATTGTCATGTTTTACTTTTTAACCCCACTCCTGTTCTTCTATTTATCGAATAAATGTACATATTTATCAGAGAGAGAGAGAGAGATAGAGAGAGAGAGAGAGAGGATGGATAAGCTGCAAGAGGTATATCATTAGTTCATGTATAGGAGAAAAAGAGATGTGCAAAATTAAAACGACACAATTTCTTAAATAGATGTTGCCCCACGCGTTTTAGTGGTTGGACCCAAAGAAAGTTCTGTATTGGTTAATGAGGGTTATCATAATGCATTTGAAAACACACAAACTATTGTAAGAGTTGAACAAGAGAATCAACAAAGGTCAGGTTGTCCATGCATGCGCGGATCTAGGGAGTTGGCGGGGGGGGGTCTCCCTGCCCCCCCCCCCCTCCGCCCCTTCCCCCGAGATTTCGCTATTATGTCTAAAATATGCATAATAGAGGTTTAAAAAGGGGAATGATCCCCTCTCTTCCCACCCCCTTGGGTTAGAGTTATGTCCCCCTCCCCCTCCTATGATTTTGCTAATTTGATCAAATAGCCACAAATAACCAGTAATATAGTGCTTTGATATCAAATTATGGTCTGGCCCCGTCCCCCCCCCCCAAACTCACACACACATGTATACTGGGATTTTAAGAGTTCTTGCCCCCCCCTCCCCCCCCCCCCCACATACTGAGTTTTTAAGAATTGCTCCCCCCACCCCAAGTACGGTGAATTTCATAGCTGGAAATGGACATGGCAAGTATCCCTGTCGGACCCCCCCCCCCCCCCCCGCGAGACAAATTCCTGGATCCGCGCGTGCATGTTTACGCCAAAATAAAGACATGACAACCCGATAGTAAAATCTTGACGCTTATGTTTACGCGAGGCCGAGAAGACATCGTTAGCATGCAGGTATACCTATGCATATACTTTAGATATATATGCAAGTTTAAAAGGATTGTTTAACCAAAGATCTATATATGCATATGTGCATGTGCAAAAATCAGCGCTAGAATTAGTCTCGCGTCTAAACGTCACGCCATTATCGTGCATTGTCGACCAATACATTACCTCCAGTTGAAGAGTATCCATGAACAGGCTAGTTTTACCGTCAACCGTTCTGAAACTAGGGTTGTGGGTGCGAGTCAAAGAAGGTAAAGTATAGCCAAGGATGCTCTAGAATAAAAACAAGATTTAACCGAGGAAAGCGAGAGTGGCTGTAGCGAAATATAAAAATTTAATACATATGACCTTTGGAAAAAATCTTGTTACTTTAAACTTATTTTATAGTAAAAAAAAATGAAAACGTGATAATACTTACTGTAACCAAGTAAAAACTTACTGCCATGAGTAGGTATCGAATTCTTGACTTGACTTGATTTGAGTTAACCGTCTCTTCGACAGTATTTCAGTCATATAGCGACGCCCAGCTAATTACAGGTGGACAAAGACCCCGAATGCACGGAGGCATCCGGGTAGAACCACCGACCTACTACAAGCCAGCTGGAAGGCTCCCTCTCTCCGTGGCCGAGGGGGTAAAGTCGTTGACTTTAACACTCACACAGCCCTCGCCGCGTAGGTTCGAATCCCGGCAGGGTCATTCGGATTTTTTATGAGAGGAAGCCTTCCAGCTGGCTTGCGTAGGTCGGTTTATGTTTGTTTTTGTTTCTCTTTATGAATACTTCTAAGCCATTGTTTAACATTGCATTGAAGGGGACGGACTGACTATAAGTTGGTAGAACTTGTAGTCCAACCCTATTTGAAGGGGAAGGACTGACTCTAAGTTGATAGAACTTGTAATCCAATCCCATTTGAAGGGGACGGACTGACTCTAAGTTGATAGAACTTGTAGTCCAACCCCATTTGAAGGGGAAGGACTGACTCTAGTTTGGTTGAACTTGTAGTCCACCCCAATTTCGTGTACTGTATTATAAAAAAATCACCTAAACATAATACATATAGTCTTTGCAGAAATACCCCACCTATAAACGGTTCAAATACATAACGATACTCACTAACTTTTTTACGGTTGCTTTAAAGGGATTGCCCCCCAGATGCTATCAAAATTACCGTAAAAAATACATAAACTCGTTTTCGGACGTAAATGTTATTAATTTTGTTATTAAGTCTACCAACAGCCAGAAAAAATACTGATTTTCTTATTATAATCAAATAAAATCTTTTCCGATCTTACCCAATAAGGCTCATCATGCTCAACTACTGAGTATCATGCTTGTTCATTGAGCATCATGCTGGGTCGGCAATTTTATTCATTAAGCATCATGCTGCATCGGGCTAAAATAAAGACCCTTCCGTACGCGCGTTTACATTTGAGCATGATGCTTGCTGGAAAAAGCACGATGCAGGGTTGGCAGATTGATCAATGAGCATCATGCTAGCTCAACGAGCATCATGCTCGCCACATGAGCATCATGCTGGGTCGGCAGATTGGTCAATGAGCATCATGCTGGGTCGGCAGTTTATTCATTGAGCATCATGCTTGTTAGATGAGTATCATGCTGGGTCGGCAGGCTGACCAATGAGCATCATGTTGGGTTGGAAGATTGTTTACCGAGCATCATGCTCGTTAGATGAGCATCATGCTGAGTCTGCATATTGTTTACTGAGCATGATGCTTAAAGACATGAGCATAATGCTGGATCGGCAGATTGTTCCCTGAGCATCATGCTCGTTAGATGAGCAACATGCCGGATTGTTTACTGAGCAGGATGCTTAAAGACATGATAATCATGCTGGATCGGCAGTTTGTTCACTGAGCATCATGCTCGTTAGATGAGCATCATGCTGGGCTGTCAGATTGTTCAATGAGCATCATTCTCGCTCAACGAGCATCATGCTCGATTAGTGAGCATCATGCTTGTTCAATGAGCATCATACTGGGTCGGCATTTTAATTTGTTAAGCATGATGCTGCATCGGGCTTAAACATAATAAAGACCCTTTCGTACGCGCAAAAACATTTGAGCATGATGCTCGCAGGAGAAGAACGATGCAGGGTCGACAGAATGGTCAATGAGCATCATGCACGCTCAATGAGCATCATGCTGGGCGGCAGATTGTTCATTGAGCATCATGCTCGTTAGATAAGCATCGTCCTGGGTCGGCAGATAGCCCATTGAGCATCATGCTTGAAACGTGAGCATCATGCGAGGTCGGCGGATCGTTCAATGAGCATCATGCTTCGTCGGCAGATTGTTCATTGAGCATCATGCTCGTTAGATGAGCATCATGCTGGGTCGGCAGATTGTTCACTGAGCATCATGCTTAAAAACATAAGCATCATGCTGGGTCGGCAGATTGTTCAATGAACATGATCCTTAAAGACATGAGCATCATGCTGGGTCGGCAGAATTTTCACTGAGCATCATGCTTAAAAACATGGGCATCATGCTGGGTCGGCAGATTGTTTACCGAGCATCATGCTGGGTCAGCGGATTGGTCAATGAGCATCATGCTGGGTCGGCGGATTGGTCTCTGAGCATCATGCTCGTTTGGTGAGCACATGCTGTGTCGGCGGACCATTTCCAGTGCAGTTCAAGTTATATATCTTAGGGTAACGTCTTAATGGATTATGGATTAATGAATATTACACTCATGATAGTAATGACCGAATCTTACAATAAAACAAGTCTATGGTAATAGTTCATCTGTAAAAAATTCTCTGTGGTGGTTAATGGTTATAGTGATATTGCTTCTACACTAAGCAACCAAACTAACCCAATTATTTAAAAAAATATTCAGGTAAAAATAAAGCCTAGTTTTACCATCATTTCACTTTAGAATACACGACACTTCCAATTTTTCTTTTTAGTCATTTAATTTAACAATGGCTATATGTCAGTGCATGTCACACTGACAATCGTTGGTATGTGTCCTTGCTTGCCGCCATTCATTCGAATAATGATTATATGTCAGTGCATGTCATACTGACATTCGTTGGTACTAACACATTCTGTAACTTTCTTGTCGCTATTTTTGCCGTTGGTCCTTTTTTGTCGCAATTATGTTCATTTTAATTTTCCCATTGACAATGCACTGTACCCCCGCTGTGTATAAATTGCGCGTAAACGTTGTTGTTTGCATGTTTCATAGAAAAGAAATGCACATATATCTCGATCCTATGGGCCATGAATGATTTCATTTGTGAAGTAATACAAGAAAAGGGTCATATATGTCAAGGATAAATATGCTGTTAAGTGGAAAGGTAAAAAACAATACAAAATGAGGCGTTATATAATTCTCCCCAAAATAACTTGCTTCAATGCTTCAACAGCATTTCTTTTATGTATAAATGTCATATGCTATTAACAGTTTCGAATCCTTACACAACGTCGATATAGAACGATTGAGTTACATAGCTATCAACTGATAGATCGGTAATATGTGTATAAGAATTTATAACATTTCGCGCGCTATCCTCGAGAAAACGGCAAAAATTAAGTTCATGTCGTTTCGTTTTCTCCCTATAACCTAAGGTATCTTAAGTAAATTTTCAAAATCTCAATACAAATAGAATGTCCAGGGATAGATCAAAAAATTATGTCATATTCTACTTTACAAAAAAATAATAATTTTAGAGATATAAGCAGTTAAATGCACTTTGGGTAACAAAATTTTCGTTTTTCTGCCATAACTCAATTGATTTAACCCCGATCTTCAAAAACTAAATATCAATTGAAAATTCATTTAAAGCGCTACAAATTATACCTATAGTGTCTCGATAGAATATTATAATTTTTGAGATATTCAAGACCAAATAGCCTTTTGGAACACTAATCCCTACTTGACCTGTTGGTGGTGTGATTCGTCTTGGTACGCATTTCAAGCGTACGCTTCGTGTTACATTCTGCACAGAGAATGTTAGAGTGTTATCATATTTGCAAATTAATTATGTTTTTTATATCTTTGCATTTCGTAGGAATCATTTTAAAAACTGCAATAAGTTGTCATTTATTAATAAATATGTAGATTTTCTAGAGGGAAGTAATACAATAAACAATTAAATTCATTCTTATTCAATACTTCGGCAAAGGTCAATTGACGTTCCAGTAAAGGTGCCAAACGTGGCGTCATCTTTTGACGTTGTTTTGTATGACGTTGACATCGTTCATAGCAATAACAATATGGCGACTATTCAAACGGCTATTATGTAGAACTTGCTAAAAATTCGAAATATTGAATAAGAGAGAATTTAATTGTTATTTGCCATTTATATACAATTGTCTTGCACTTCTTATTTGCTAGAAAGCAGAAAGCATTTAGCACTATACACTTATTAAAGAAAATGTGACAATCTTATCTGCATGCAAACCCTATTGGGTTTGTACTGTTTTATATTAGGCCTTACCATTTCTTTTTTGTAAAATTAGCACAGCGATATACATTAAAACTTGATAATAAAACTTCATGATATGTAGTGTAAGATCTTATTTTCCCCAGATCATTTTTGACGGCAATTGGAATAATAAGATAATAGCCTTCACATTTTCGAATGTGACACATGGGATTGACCGAAAATGGGGAACACATATTTTTCAGAGATTATGTCGAAATTGAAAGATACAACATCAATAATAATGTTGTTGTCGTTGTCGTTGTATGCAATGGCGGATCAAGATATTGTAGAAAAATATAGTTTAATGGGCACGTTAATCTGTTAATGAATTGAAACAACAACGACAATAACCTTAACTAAGCAACTAAACAGCAACTATTTATAAAGCAACCAACTGAAAAGAAAAAAAACCAAGACGATTATCACAACTTCGCTCACAACATCCATTCTTACAACGTCCAGGAATATAACCAGCATTTAAAAGACTTTCATATTTATTTTTATTTTTTTGTTATTATTATTTTTTTGCTACAGTCATTATAAAATATGAACAACTGAGGTATGTACGAATCCCCGTATAATAAACGAAAAATCTTGGAACGGTTCTAGTTGCATCGGCTCCTCTAATTGGCCAATCGATATCGCGCGCTTTTAAGCTTGTTGCGCGGTATATGCTGGTTGTGCCGATGCTAAAATAGCGAGCATCATGCTCGCTGAACAATGATGCTAATCTTACGAGCATGATGCTCAGTGAACAGTCTGCCGACCCAGCATGATGCTCATGTCTTCAAGCATCGTCCTCAGTAAGCAATATGCCGACCCAGCATGATGCTCATCTAACGAGCATGATGCTCGGTGAACAATCTGCCAGCCAAGCATGATGCTCACTAGTCAGCCTGCCGACCCAGCATGATACTCATCTAACGAGCATGATGCTCAATGAATAAACTGCCGACCCAGCATGATGATCAATGACCAATCCGCCGACCCAGCATGATGCTCATTGACCAATCTGCCGACCCAGCATGATGCTCGTTGAGCGAGCATAATGCTCATTGATCAATCTGCCGACCCTGCATCATGTTTTTTTCCAGCAAGCATCATGCTCAAATGTTTTTGCGCGTATGGAAGGGTCTTTATTATGTTTTAGCCCGATGCAGCATGATGCTTAATGAATAAAATTGCCGACCCAGCATGATGCTCAGTGAACAAGCATGATACTCAGTAGTTGAGCATGATGCTCGTTGGGCGAGCATGATGCTCAATGAACAAGCTGCCGATCCAGCATCATGCTCATTTCACTTAGCATGATGCTTGGTCGGCAATAAAGACCCTAATCCTACGTCATAGTTAATGCGTCGTCTGCCAACTTAGACCTGCAGTCCTATAATAGATGTGTGCGTGTGTGTGCAAAAATGCTTTATGAAAATATTTCCTTTTTTTAAATGTACTTTTTAATGTAGTGCGATTGTGCAATACGTACGATAATATAATTAAGTCATTTTCTGAAAACCAAAATAGTCACCATTTTTTTTATCGTGGAGGTATATGATGACTCTTTAAATGTTTATGCATGTCTGCTCGCTTCAATAGCTAGCCGCCCCCATTCAGTCTATGCTGAATCTTTTTCAGACACAAAGTTTAAATAACACTTTTGTCAGATTGTTCACTTCATCAAAACGAACCGCGGCATGAAGATGGTCTGGTCGTGACATCCCGAATAACGGCGTAAATATGGTCTGGTAGAGAACGCGAGACATCACAAAAAAGCGACGTGAAGATGTTTTGTCGTAACATCCCAAACAGCGGCGTGAAGATGGTCTGATCGTGACATCCAGAATTGCGTCGTAAAGGTGGTCTGGTCGTGACATCCCAAAACAGCGGCGTGAAGATGGTCTGGTCGTGACATTCCAAAACAGCGGCGTGAAGATGATTTGGTCGTAATATCCAAAACAGCGGTGTGTGGATGGCCTGGTCGTGACATCCCAAACAGCGGCGTGAAGATGGTTTGGTCATGACATCCCATACAGCGGCGTGAAGATTGTCTAGTCGTGACATTCTGAACAGCGGCGTGACATCCCAAACAGTAGCGTGAAGATGATCTAATAAGTGACATCCCAAACAGCGGCGTGAAGATGGTTTGGTCGTGACACCACAAAACAGCGGCGTGAAGATGGTCTGGTCGTGACACCCAAAATAGCGGCGTGAAGATGATTTGGTCTTGACATCCCAAACAACGGCATGAAGATGGTCTGGTCGTGCATTCCGAACAGATGCGTGTAGATGGCCTGATCGCAACATCCCAAACAGCGGTGTGAAGATGGTCTGGTAATGACATTCCATCAGCGGCGTGAATATGGCCTGGTCGTGACATCCCAAACAGCGGCGTGAACATAGTCAGATCGTGACACCCCAAACAGCGGCGTGAATTTGGTCACGACGTGATATCACAAACGGCGGCGTGAAGATGGTCAGGTCGTGACAATCCGAACAGCGGCGTGAAGATGGTCTGATCGTGACATCCCGATTTGCGGCGTTAAGATGGTCTGGTCGTGACATTCCAAACAGCGGCGTGAAGATGGTTTGGTCGTGAAATTCCGAACAGCAGCGTGAAGATGGTCAGGTCGTGATATCCAAAACAGCGGTGTGAGGGTGGCCTGGTCATGACATTCCGAACAGCAGCATGAAGATGGTTTAGTCATGACATCCGATACAGCAGCGTAAAGATGGTCAGGTCGTGATATCCAAAACAGCGGTGTGAGGATGGCCTGGTCGTGTCATTTCGAACAGCGGCGTGAAGATGGTTTGGTCGTGACACCCCAAAACAGCGGCGTGAAGATGGTCAGGTAGTGATATCCAAAACAGCGGTGTGAGGATGGCCTGGTCGTGACATCCCAAACAGCGGCGTGAAGATGGTCTGGTGGTGACACCCCAAAACAGCGGCGTGAGAATGATCTGGTCGTGACATCCAAAACAGATGGGATGTAAGACAATTTCAGAACATATTGAATTTTGTATACAATATTTAGATCTAAAAATATAATTCTTGAGTAATCAGTGGACGACAATGTCAGGGGTCTCGAAAACGTCTAGGGTTCTCTGGTTCTCTGTCTGGACTAATGTTAGTCCGTGGATGGTTGTAGATTTTCTATATGCTATATTAAAATCTGTTTTAGATTTAACTATGTGATAGTACTGTATAAGTGAATATTTATTTTATATATTATTATAACTGTTTTGTAATGATAATATTTTAGATTCTAATTATTATCTTCTTTTGTGATGTTTAAATAGGTAAGTATATCTATTGTTGTTTATTTCTCAAAATCTGAAGATATGTAATGGCGGATCTTGTATACATGTAAATAGTCAGTTTAAAAATAGTCATACAGATATAGAGGTGATATTTGTTGACATTTTTTAAAATTATTTTTCTTATTTGTCCATCATTTACGGGCATAATAGATATATTAAGATTAACATTTTTATAACTTCGAAATAATATGAAATAAAGGTGTCAGACACTAGGAAGTTTGTTTGCTTATTGTTTGTTTGTTGGGTTTAACGTCCCGCCGATAGTATTTCTGTCATTTGGAAACGAGACAGATATAGTGCTGTCACACTGCAGTATAACGCCGTAGACCTATGACATGATACCACACACCCAATAATATTATCCTGACACCGGGCCAACCAGTCCTGCAGGTACCCTTGTATGCTGAGGGCCAAGCAAGGGAGCTATTACAGCACCACTTTTTACAACTTTGGTATGTCGCTGCCGGGGATCGAACCCACGACCTCCCGCTCCAGAGACACAAGGAAGTGTGTAATGTCACTTTAAAGACTCCGTAGCCTCATATGTAAATTGTTTATGCATGAAAGACAAGAATTATATTTATAAACACGGAAATCCGTTTTGCACTCCAAAATATAATTTAATTCAAAGTTTTCACAACCTATGTATGAAACATGCAAACGAGGATCCCGAAATATATTTTAAGACGGGGAAATCCGTTATGCACATAAAAGATAACGAAACAAGGGTATCCTCGGAAAATTCAGAGTGAAACAAGAATATCCTTTGATAAATCAATACCATTTTCTCGCGAGAATGAGTTAATACTAGTAGGCTATCACAAATTGCGGGTACACATATGTGGACTAATACTTGTAGATACAATTTACATGGGTAAAATAAACGAAGATTTAGAATATGAAACCATGTCTTTTTGGCCACATGCCAACCTTCCATTCTAAATAGGGTTTGTGCGGTCACTCTCAACTTCATCTACATTCATTTCCGGTGAAATGATCACTTCTTAATTATTCAATAATCATTTAGATATTAATGAAAAGAATAATTAAATACATAAACAAAAACAAAAACACATTTCTATTGTCATTTAGTATATTAGCGGGTGTAAATTAATTCGTTTACATCATGCTGAGTTCATATTATGTACGTATTCGGTTTGCATTGCAGGTCCTCCATTTCTTTTTTCCTTCATTTTGTTCCTTGCCCCGAGTTATACACTCTAGCCCCTTAGGGTCCTCGTTTTTCAAGGGAACAACTTTATCTTGGCTCTTATGGAAGAATTTTGAAATTTTATAGTATATAAGGAAACCAGTTGACCCCTTAGGGTCCTCATTTTTCAAGGGATCAGAAATGTAGACAGCAATGAGGTTACTATTTGTGCCAAATAAAATTAAATTCTCACCACTGGTTTCAGAGATGATTTTTTAAGTTTTTTTAAATCATGTTAGCTGATGTCATGGCAACCAAGGCTCTGCATGGATCAATTTTATTTTGGCAAGTTTTGTGAAGGCCCACCTAAGGATCATTCATGTCAAGTTTCATCAATTTCTACCGAGGGATTTGAGAGGAGATGTCTTAAAGATAATTGTTGATGCCGCACGACGGACGCCGCACGACGACGGACGGAGGACGAATGGTGATCCCTGAGCACGTTGTGCTCTTGTGAGCTAAAAACAACAAGTTGTAGATGGTAGATAAAGTATAACCGAAAACCGGTGTTTCATTTTTTTAGCTCACCTGAGCACATAGTGCTCAGATATGCTCATTGCAAATCTGAATCAAAGAATGTAAAAATAAATTATAAAAGTGTAAAAGAGAAATCTTCAAATATTTTTTACTCTGAAACCACAAGGCCTAGAGCTAAGATATTTTGTGTGTAACATGGCCTTGTAGACCTCTACCAAGTTTGTTAAAATCACGTCCTTTGGGTCAAAATTGGCCTCGCCTCAGGGGTCACTTGATTAGACATAGACTTGTATGGGAAAACCTAAAAGATCTTCTTGTTAGAAACCACAAGGCCCGGATTTTATATTTGGTGTGTAACATAGCCCAGTAAACCCTCTACCAATTGTGTTCAGATCATGGTCCTGGGGTCAAAACTGGCCCCCGCACAGGGGTCACTTAATTTTACATAGAAATTTTTTTTGTAAAATCCTCTTGTCAGACCAAAAGGCCTGGAGTTAAGATAATTGGTGTGTAACATGGCCTTGTAGGCCTCTACTTAGTTTGTTCAAATCATGGCCCTGGGGTCAAAAGTGGTCCCGCCCTAGGGTCACTTGATTTCCGTAGACTTATATAGGAAAACCATTCTCAGAAACCACAAGACCTGGATTTAAGATGTGATTTACTATTGGACCTCAGCCAAGTGTGTTCAAATCATGGCCCAGTTGTCACAATTGGCCCCACCCCAAATCCCGTGATGTAATTCATACTTTAACTCACATTCATTCAATAGGGATTTCAGTAAGATACTCAAATTTATACCCAAAATTGTACTTAAGTATTTTCGGGAACATGGGACCAGGAGTCACTAGATTTATATACACTTATTAGAGCTATGACCATACAAATATGGACGGCATATACGGTATTTATGTGGAAGTTTGATGATATTGTATTTCTGCATGGTTTATGTATTCAGTAATTAGCACTAGAAGTTCTGGTTTGCAAAAGTATTTGCATAAACTTTCATATTATTGGTTTCTTCTTCCTTAAGACTATTCCAATTTTTATAACTATTGCAAAAGTATGTTGACGGACCTCACGAAACCGATGAAGCATATTTTTGATAATGTAGACATTGGATAAATTTTCTTGGGTTTCGGTTATGGACATGGAACTCAAGACATTTTATAGACTTTGAGGAAATATATTATGAATAAGCAATGTATTTTACAGTATTAGGTAATTTAATTCTTTCAGAAACTATAGACCTGGTTTTAATGAGTGTTTACACCTTTTATGTTCACGTGTACTTTCCTGTGTGATATAACTTTTAAGCTTCTATTTCATGTGTGCGATATGTAAATATTTTCAAATTTATGTATGTTTTTGATAAAACGTTCAATAAAATATTTCAATCATATAAAGTTTTTATACCACTATCCTAGCATTGTAGAAAGCCCATGATATATATTCCGTTATCACTTCTGTATGTACTGTGGGGTGGAATTTTAGTTGGTAAAATTTCGTTTTTATTAATTTTAATCAGCTTCTTGCTGACCAATGAAATAACGCATACTATTTTGAACACTCTTCCTTGAGATTTACAAAAGCAAAAGCTGACTCAATGTTCCCGCAAGATAAACCGCTACGCTTAGGCGAGGAGCGTGACGTCGTCTTTACATGGTAGAATGAAGCTAGCTTTCAAAATCCCGCGACGTTATATTGGTCAAATGATCCCTGCTGTCGCCATGCTGTCTCTGCCACGGATACAATGAAATGCCTAATCAATATTTTTGAGTACGAATTTTTGTAAACTAAATATCCCACGGTCAATTAAGAAGCAAAGCGCATTGAGTGAACGTGGGTTTTCCGACGAATTATTCTATAACCTCCCTTTTATAATTTTGTTGTCATTAGTAATCTCCCCTGAAAACTACAAAAACAATGATTTTCACATTATTTCTACAGTAAAGTTTAGATGTGTTCATGAAATTTGAATAAGAACCATATAATGTATCTTTCTATCGTGAGTTTTCCTTGAAAATCAAATTCAGTTTTTCATACTCACAGAAATTGTGTCTTTCCCATAGCCTTCATATTAACTTAAATACATATTATCCCGGGGCCGCCGTGGCCGAGCGGTTACAGTCGTGGACTACAAATCTCTCAGCCCCTCACCGCTGTGGGTTCGAATCCCGGTAGGGACTTCGGATTTTCATGTGAGGAAGCCTAGGGGTTCTACCCGGGTACCTCTGTGTACTCAGGGTCTTCCTCCACCTGTAATTAGCTGGGCGTCGCTATATGATTGAAATACTATCGCAGCGACGGTAAACCCCAGTACAACAACAACATATTATCCCCCCTACATCTAATAAAACCTGGACAAACTCTCGGTGAAACATTTTTTATTTTTGGATGTCTTCAAAGTGACAAAGTTTCACAGAAATATTTCCATACAGTGACAAGATATGGAATATGGATATAAGGGGGGGGGGGGGGGGGTTATACCTTAAAGGCTAAATAGGGAGGTGCAAATGACGAAAATATCTTAAACGACTTCAGTGAATTCGCAGTTGGGAATCGAACATATGACCTACGGTTCCAGCACTGTTGGATGTATTTAAGTAGTAAATAATACTGTACTCAACACGCATTCACTTTTCTGCTTTTTTTCCAGTTGTTTTTTTTTAAATGAATTTCTCTCTGAAATGCAAGTAAACTCTACATTGTACTGTACGTACAGGTGATCTTTGGAAGATATCCCTGCAATATCTGTAAAGAAAATTGACGGTCACTGGGTGACGGCGGATAACCGACGACTGTGGGTATTTCATCTGCTGAGAGTACTCGGTAAGTGCGATTCAGTACTCGTCAATGTCACAGACGACATACCGCCGAGGAAGATGACGTCAAAGACCGGGGGCAGGTCAATTGCAGTCTTTGGAGACCCTGGAGGAGAGTGGTTCCGGAAGTTGAATCCTTTAAACAAATCTAATGTCTAGAACTGCACAAGACTGGAGATGCTATACTATGTTAATAGTTTTGACAATACACATGATAACTTTAAATGAAATAAAACCTTTCACCCGCTATCCTTGGCATATATTTGTCGGTTTTCTTTTATTGTCCGGTTATCTTGTAAATATCATGGCAAACCTAGAGAGAGAGAATGAGAGAGAAAGAGAGAAATTTAATAAGTATTATTAGAATAAGGGTTCCCTGTTCGACTGAAATTCCTTTTAAACAGAAACGATAACATTATTTCAAAAAATGTAGTCGTAGAATATCAACACTCCATATTACGGCGGTCACCA
>CM037777.1:77220579-77270579 GCA_021229015.1 Solen grandis
TATTTTGATACAGACACCGTTTATATATATATAATGGATTTTGTTTAAAGAAATATTAAAGAAAATTGTATGAATTATTTCTTTTTGGACAACATCACCATTTTCAACTATTTGAAAGAAGAAAGAACAATTTAGATATTTTGCGAATGACTTTTTAATTATTGAAATTTTATTTGCACTGTTTTGTTTCTTTTTTGCCACTATCTCAATGTATTCGCCAAATTTGTTGACATGTCACTAATAGCAAATCCAAAATGCTATTTCAATAAGTTTTAGGAAATGGATTAAAAATGTATGTGATCTTTCAAAGAATTTCGAAGAGATAGACGTAAAAATAAATGCTACAAAAATGGTTTATCTAAGAATTCTGTCTTATTATTGCCGTGGATTACATGACGGTAAGAAAGGATGTTTTAAACTTTTTAAAAGAACAAAAACCAGATGTTGTCTGCTTACAAGATACTCACTTTGTAGAACATTTAGAAAAAGTTTTATTCTATATGGAATGGAGAATGCTTTATCAGTCACGGAAAATCAAACTGAAGAGGTTCATGTATTCTTTTCAGGAAAGATCGTGCTGTACATGCAAAATGTGTAGAAAAAGATAATGATAGAAATATGATGGCTATAGATATGCTATATAAGAATAAGATTTTTACGATGATAATATTATATGGGCCTAATAATGACTTACCTAATTTTTTAGAAATATGTTTAATACTATTGATAAAATAAGAAATTAATATTATATCATTTGTGGGGATTTTAATTTAGTAATGAATTCAGATCTCGATTACTATAATTATAAATCAACAAATGATAATTGTAAGGTAAGAAATAAAGTACCAAAATACATACAAAATCGTAATTTAGTTGATATATTTAGAATGCTAAATGGAGATGTGAAAAAAGTACAAATAGCGACGTTTAAACCCTTTTTATCAGGGACGGTAAGATTATTTTATAGTTACAGATGATTTATTGCCCTTTAGTAGTGAGTCAGACATTTAGTTAAATTACCGATCTGAACATTCCATCATCATATTAATTTTTGTTCTGAAGGAACTGAACATGGCAAAGGACTATGGAAGTTTAATAATTCCTTGTTGTGTGATAAAAATAGAAGAGGTTAAAAACAGTATATTTAGCAATATACGAGTAATATCAATAATATATCTAATGTTGATAAAACGGCCTTGTAGTTTTCAATAAATGATCATTTTTTTAGAAACTTCATTAGTGGAAATTAGATTCAAAACTACATCCTATGCTAGTTTTAAGAGTAAGCAACGTAACAAACGTGAAGGATTTTAATACAAAAAATAAAAGATATCGAATGTAATTTGACATATGAAAACAATGTACAACTGTTAATCATGAACAAGAATTAAGAAATATTAAAAACGAAAAACTTCAAGGTCCATATTAGATCTAGACCTAACTGGATACAAAACAGGGAAGAAGAATTGTATAGATAAGTCGTTGCCTTATATAGTAAGATATGATGGACGTAGGCAATAAAATTAGAAGGCTTTTAAAATTGGAAGACGCCACTAATATTCTAAGAAATATGAAAAATGATAAGAGCCCGGCCAGGATCAGATGGGTTTACTTCTAACTTCTTTAAGGTCTTCTGGAATAAAATAGGTCATTTTATTGTTCGTGCTATAAACTATGGATATAATATTTGTCAGTCATCTGCTACACAAAAATCATAACATGTATTCAAAAAAAAAAAATATATATATATATGCAATATACAGAGTGAGAGGAAAATTAAAATCCCAGATTTATATTATTGTGGTAAACTTTGGAAAGGCCTTCAATACACTATCCTTTTATTCCATATACATAGTAATACCTTTTTTAATATTCTGACCCAATGTTTAAAAAAGTGGATTTCAATGTCTTATATAATACTAGTTTAGCAATACAGTTAAATGGATTTATCTTTTTTTTTCACACCCAGCCGAGGCTGCCGCCAAAGTGGTCCCTTTTCAGCATATATTTTAAGCTTATGTGCAGAAATAAAATACTAGCTGCAATAATTAAAAAACGTAAATATATTAAATATTTATTAATTGAAGGTGAATAATAAATAATTTCCCAATTTGCAGATAATACTTATTTGTTATTAGACGGTTAGACGAAAAATCTCTTATCACAAATTTAAATATTTTACATGAATATTCACTGTACTCAGGACGAACTTAAAATAAACTTTGATTAAACACATGTTTTTTGGATAGTTTTAATGACATGTATTACAAAGGCCACGAAGACAAGATTGAAACTCAAATGGGGAACAAATCAATTTCAATTATTTGGCATTATTTATTTATGTAAAATCTTACAAAAATGGTTAAAATTAACTTTGCTAAAAATAGAGAAAATTAAGAAGAGTTTTTTTTTATTTTGGAATAAAAAGTTGTCTCCCATTGGTAAAATAATAGTAATAAAACCATTATTACATTCACTTAACATATTGTTTTACTTCTTTACCAACACCACCACGAAAGATGAATCAAAATATGCATAAATTGTTCAAAGATTTTGTATGAGGTGAGCGAGTAAAAATCAAAGGTACTATAACATGTAAAGATAATTGTGAGTGAGGATTAAAGATGACAAACAACATTTTTCCTATAACAACTCATTTAAACTTAGTTGGTTAAAAAGATAGGTAAATACAGATAACAGTCAAAGTTATATATTTGTTAAATCAATATTTAATATAGATAGTTGTTTTGTCCTGAACAAATGTATGCAAAAAGAGTTATTAGTTAAAAACAATAACAACAATGCGAACAATAAAGGAGAACTTTTAATTTTTAATGCAGAGTGAATTGGGTAAAAGAAACAGGATGTTATACCAATTTTAAACATTATGAAGCTCTCAGAATAAATGTAAAAAAATAAAAATATTTGTCTGTATAAATGAATTCAAGAATAACATAGTAAACCTTTCCATTAATCAGTCCATACTTAAAAGCAATTATTGTTGTTGCGAATACCAATAAACACGTTTGTTGAAAACTTATGGCAAAAATGATAATCCAAGTAATCAAGAAAAATCGAATACTCTTTACTCTGATTTGCCATTACCATGGAAGGATATTCACAGTCTAACCATTTAAATTATAGTATGTTGACTGGAGGTAATTTTTTTTTTTAAAGTCTTTTATGACAAAGGGTTACGTCTTGATCAAGATATTACGTATAATAAAGGAGAACTTTAATGAAACTATATTGCATTTATTCTGGAGTTGTACAAAAATATATGTTCTCTGTAAGTTTTAAAGCAAAAATTATCATTAATACAAAAAAAATACAGGACATCACAACAGTGACTATTTCATATTTGGAGTATATGAAGAATGTAAAGATAAAGATATTTAAATAATAATAGTTTTAGAAGTTAAAAATTATACTTTCACATGTGAAACGAAACATATTTTTACCAAACCGTCAATCATTGAAAAATAGCTTAAAATTTGAGTGGAAAATTTATAAATCTGCAAAAATTAGTGATGCAGAAAAAGAAAAATTGGTCAATTGTAAGACTTTTATCTCAAATACCTTATTTGATCCTAAATCCAAAACAAAAGAAAATAAAATCTTAATCTTGACAACCCATTCATAGAAAGAGGATAAAATGGGGTGAACCTGATTATTGGGGTCTGTTAAAGACATAAAATAATACAGGTAAAAAAGTTAAAAAAATAATAATTATAAATGTAGCCATCAATTTCTTCTTCTCAAACTCTTCTCTGAAAAATAAAATATCGATATGAGAATAAAAAGAGTGTTATGAAATACTAGGAGATATAACATGACGTTGTAATACTCATTTTAAGAGATTACCGGATTTTAGACTCTCGGGATTAAACGCGTATATCAGAAAAGTACAACCTACAAACACACACAATTTACTTGTATATGTTTATCTAGAATCAACAAAATCAGTAGCGTGTTAAAATGAAAATAGAGATGTGCATGTCATGTGCATATCATTCTAATCTTTTCTTAAATTTAAAATAATATGTTTTATGTAATATGTCCTCGAACAAAGGACGACAGATGCCAAGACTCAAGAATACTTTCCGAGTGTTTTAGAAAGAATATTTGAGCGTTTAACAGGGTTGTTAGTAGATCGACCCCTGGTCGCGACGTACTAAGGTCGTTAAAATGGTACTGGTATACTTCTTTGTGCTTGGCGCTCAGCACGCAATTGTAGATCAGGTCTATGTAGCTCAGTGTCACGATATTATGACTGTGTATGGCATCGTGCTGTTTATCTACGGCGTGGTATCTCAGTAAGGTAGAACTATATCTACTTCATGAAGACAAAAGTCCAAAAGAGACTAAATTATGTAGGAAAGGCGTCAAACAAAAGACAACAAACAAAAATATGTACAACATGGTCAATTGATTCGAATAATATTGTTGATATAATTTAGTTTTTACGTGTGCGTGTTCGGATCAGTGTACACTATATCTCTAACCTGTTGTTCAAGTGATTTAGCTTTGACTTCTTGAAATACAATCGAGGGCAAATATTGAATATAAAACAAACTAAAACCCAATGGCATGAAGTTACTCCTTCCAACTTTTCAAAACTACACTTATCCTGCCTACATAAATAACAAAAGATAAATGGCAGTTTAGAAGAAAAATATATGACGACTTATTTGGACAGTTTTGCAATTCTTACAGTAAACACCCATATTGAAAGAAATGTATTTACACTGTACCTCGTCTCTGTTAACTTCTGATTCAAGGATTCATTTTTTTCTTCGAAGTCACTTATCTTCTTTTTCATGGCGGCTTTATTATCACTGAAAAATAAATATAAATAAATATAATCTTGATATAGTTAAACAATAATCACTCTGCTGTGTTACTTTGCTTTCCACTGAAATGGAGGATTACAAATGTACCATTTTTATAAAAAAAGTGCAACACATACTTTTGATTTAAAAAAGGTTTTAAAAGCGTCTACATTATGGGCCAATAGACAGATAACAAGGCATCCAAGAGGAATGAATTTGCATGCGTATCATAAGAATTAACTTAAGACAACATTATGCTACTGATTCCGGTAGTCGATTGGTTAGAGGGTCCGCTCCGTAACATGGAAGTCTTTGGATCGATCTCCAGCCGTGATATACCAAATTTGTTAAAATGGTAGTGTTACATCTCCCTATGGCTTGGTGCTCAGCATATAAGGGTAGTTCCAGGACATTTTGGTCCAGTGTCAGGAAAATGTGACTGGATCTGGTACATGCCACTTGTCTACTGCGTGATACCGCAGTAAGGCACCATTGTATCTGTCTCTTGTTGTGTACAAGAATATCAGTACTATCTTTCGATTTAAACTTTGTAACATTATTAAGTGTATTGTATGCGTGTTTGGGTGAATGTGTATTATCTGATGTGTTGTTAAAAAGTTTTAGTTTTGTATGGTAAGCCACTTTTTTCTGTGCCTAGAGCGTCTAATTCATCTGATTTACTGGAACACAATCGAGGATAAATATTCAGTATAAAAGCAACTACAAATGCAGAAAAATCACAATGGTATATATAATATAGTTCCAGTATCATACGTTTCAAACCTACACCTATCATGCCAACAAAATAAAGTGAACAACAAAAGATAAATGGCAGTTTAGAGAGACAACTATGACGACGAATTTGGCCTGATATCTTTCAGTTATACATGTACACAGTCAACATATTATCATTTAATCTTCAGAATAAAACGTTTATACATTTCCTGTGTTAACTTCTGATTCAAGGATTTCATTCTCCCTCGAGGTCACTTCTTTAGCACTGGATAATTAATTGAAGTTATATAAGTATTATATAGGATAAAATAAACCAGTAATTACTGTATTGTGTTTGCTTTTCTCTGACACAAAGAAATACAAATACAGCAAATGCAAATTACACAATTATCAAAAAGGATCAAGGTGGCTTTTGTGTTTTTCTCCTCTCCAAGTTCAGGTATGTTAACAATATGTTTGTGCAATCATGGAATTCAACATTAATTTGTGATATTTAAGTATCAACATGCAATGACATACAATATCATAATAACATATTATTTACAATGCTTAATTATTATAAATAATAGGACCAATATTTATGATGCTAATAATTTACGTTTACTACTTAATAGGATTATTAAGTGACTTCCTGCTGTTTTGTTGAAGTTTTCCGACAGTATTTTAGTCCTGGAACGAGGTCAAGCTAATTACAGGTGGTGAAAAACCCAAAGAACACAAAGGCACCCGGGTAGAACAACCGAACTTTTGCAAGTAAGCTGGAACTCTTCCAAACATGAAAAATCCGAGTGATCATGTTAGTACTCGACCCCACAGTGATTAGGGGCGCTTTGATGTTAAGTCAACGATCTTTTCTGCTCGGACACGGATGTCCCAAGTTCATTCCTGTCATAAAATACTGACTCTGATATTATACACGGAGCAAAATAAATATTACTTGACAAGCAATTCTTCGATAAACTGAATTTACCGTAACTCATCATTTTCTTTTGTCAATAATTCCTTTTTCCTTTCGAGACTCTTAATCTCTGCTCTGAAAGATAAAATATTGGTGTAAGAATAAAGAGAGGGATGTGAAATAATAGGACAAATAAAACGACTTTATAATGCGCATAATAAGGCATTAACCGTTTTCAGACTCAGAAATAAATGCGTATATCAGTTAAGTACCACCAACCCACTACATTTATGTTTAATAAGGATCAACAAAATCACTAGCTTGATAAAACGACTATACAGATGTGCAGAGAGACTATCGAGCCAGCAATTTGCACATATTATTCTAAACTCTTCAAAAATTTAATATGTTTTATGAAATATATCCTCTTATATATCCTCGAACAAAGGAAAACAGATATTAACAAGGCTCAAGAATACATTTATCGAATAATATTTGAGATAAAATTATGCCACCAGTTAGCGCATCCGCCCTTTAACTGGGAGGTCGTGGGATCGATCCCTGTATGCGATATACTAAGGTCATTGAAACGGTACTGATAGAAAAGCATGTATACTTCCGTGTGCTAGGCGCTCAGCAACACATACTTTTGATTTAAAAGGGATCTTAAGCTGTAAAAGTGCCTACATTATGGTCCAATTTACAGTTAACAAGGAATCCAAGAGGAATGAATTTGCATGTGTATCATAAGAAATAACTTAAGACAATATTATGCTACCGATCCCGGCATTCGGCTGGTTAGAGGGTCCACTCCGTAACATGGAAGTCTTTGGATCGATCTCCGGCCGTGATATACCAAAATTGTTTAAATGGTAGTGTTACATCTCCCTATGGCTTGGTGCTCAGCATATAAGGGTAGTTCCAGGACATTTTGGTCCAGTGTCAGGATAATGTGACTGGATCTGGTACATGCCACTTGTCTACGGCGTGATACTGCAGTAAGGCACCATAGTATCTGTCTCTTGTTGTGTACAAGAATATCGGTACTATCTTTCGATTTAAAATTTGTAACGTTATTAAGTGCGTTGTATGCGTGTTTTGGGTGAATTTGTATTGTCTGAAGTGTTGCGGATGCTCAAAAATCATTCCTGTCATTAGATACTGATTCCGATATTATACATGGAGCAAAATAAATGTTACTTTACAAGCAATTCTTCGATAAACTGAATTTACCGTAACTCATCACTTTCTTTTGCCAACAATTCCCTTTTCCTTTCGAGACTCTTAATCTCTTCCCTGAAAAATAGAATATTGATATAAGAATAAAGAGAGGGATATGATATAATAGGACAAATAAAACGACTTTATAATGCGCATAATAAGGCATTAACCGTTTTTAGACTCAGAAGTAAATGCGTATATTAGTAAAGTGCCACCCACCTACTACATTTAACGTTTAAATAGGATCAACAAATTCACTAGCTTGGTAAAACGACTATACAGATGTGCAGAGAGACTATCGGGCCAGCAATATATCATTCTAAACTCTTCCAAAACTTAATATATTATGACTTTTATGTAATATATCCTCGAACAAAGGAAACCAGATAACAAAGCTCAAGAATACATTTGTCGAAGAATATTTGAGACAAAGTTATGTCGTCGGTTAGCGCATCCGCCCTTTAACTGGAAGGTCGTCGGATCGATCCCTGTCTGCGATATACTAAGGTCATTAAAACGGTACTGGTATACTTCCGTGTGCTAGGCGCTCAGCAACACATACTTTTGATTTAAAAGGGATCATAAGCTGTACAAATGCCTACATTATGGGCCAATGGACAGATAACAAGGCATCTAAGAGGAATGAATTTGCATGTGTGTCATAAGAAATAACTTAAGACAACATGTTTGCTTCAATGTGTATCAGCTGAAATGTTGTTTTAAAGTTTTGACTGGTAAGCCAAATTTTCACCTTCCAAAGTGTCAAATTCATTTGATTTACTGGAACACAATTGAGTGTAATATTAAAGATAAAAACAATAACAACAACAACAAAAACAACAAATCACAATGGCATTTAGTTACTGTATCCCACCTTTCAAAACTACACCTATCTTGCTACAAGATTAAGTAAACAACAAAAGATAAATGGCAGTTCAGAAAGACAACTATGACGACGAATTTGGACTGGTTTCCTTCAGTAATTCATGTACACATAAAGTAACCAAATTATCTGTTCAATCTTTAGAATGAAACATTCATACCTTTCCGTTGTTGACATCCGATTCAAGGTTTGCACTACTCCCTTGAGGTCATTCATTTGTTTCTTCAGAGTGGCTATTTCAGCACTGAATAATTAATTGAAGTCATATAAGTATTATATAGGATGTAACAAACCAATAATAAATGTATTGTGTTTGCTATTTTTCTGACAAAAAGAAATATAAATACAGCAAATGCAAATCGACAATAAATAAAAAGGGATTTTTAAAAGGTCTTTTTGCAAGGTAGCTTTTGTATTCTTCTCCTCTCCAAGTTCAGTTATGTTAACAGTATATTCGTGCAATCATGGAATTCAACATTAATTTGTGATATTTTAAGTATCAACATGCAATGACATACAATATCATAATGACATATTATTTACAATGCTTAATTATTATAAATAATAGGACCAATATTTATGAGGCTAATAATTTACGTTTACTACTTAATATGATTATTAAGTGACTTCCTGCTGTTTTGTTGAAGTTTGCCGGCAGTATTTCAGTCCTGGAACGAGGTCAAGCTAATTACAGGTGGTGAAAAACCCAAAGAACATAAAGGCACCCGGGTAGAACAACCGAACTTTTGCAAGCAAGCTGGAAGTCTTCCAAACATGAAAAATCCGAGTGATCATGTTAGTACTCGACCCCACAGTGATTAGGGGCGCTTTGATGTTAAGTCAACGATCTTTTTTGCTCGGACACGGATGTCCCAAGTTCATTCCTGTCATAAAATACTGACTCTGATATTATACACGGAGCAAAATAAATATTACTTGACAAGCAATTCTTCGATAAACTGAATTTACCGTAACTCATCATTTTCTTTTGTCAATAATTCCTTTTTCCTTTCGAGACTCTTAATCTCTTCTCTGAAAGATAAAATATTGGTGTAAGAATGAAGAGAGGGATATGAAATAATAGGACAAATAAAACGACTTTACAATGCGCATAATAAGGCATTTACCGTTTTCAGACTCAGAAATAAATGCGTATATCAGTTAAGTACCACCAACCCACTACATTTTATGTTTAATAAGGATCAACAAAATCACTAGCTTGATAAAACGACTATACAGATGTGTAGAGAGACTATCAGCCAGCAATTTGCACATATTATTCTAAACTCATCAAAAATTTAATATGTTTTATGAAATATATCCTCTTATATATCCTCGAACAAAGGAAAACAGATATTAACAAGGCTCAAGAATACATTTGTCGAATAATATTTGAGATAAAATTATGCCACCAGTTAGCGCATCCGCCCTTTAACTGGGATGTCGTGGGATCGATCCCTGTCTGTGATATACTAAGGTCATTAAAACGGTACTGATACAAAAGCATGTATACTTCCGTGTGCTAGGCGCTCAGCAACACATACTTTTGATTTAAAAGGGATCTTAAGCTGTAAAAGTGCCTACATTATGGTCCAATTTACAGGTAACAAGGCATCCAAGAGGAATGAATTTGCATGTGTATCATAAGAAATAACTTAAGACAATATTATGCTACCGATCCCGGTATTCGGCTGGTTAGAGGGTCCACTCCGTAACATGGAAGTCTTTGGATCGATCTCCGGCCGTGATATACCAAAATTGTTTAAATGGTAGTGTTACCCATCCCTATGGCTTGGTGCTCAGCATATAAGGGTAGTTCCAGGACATTTTGGTCCAGTGTCAGGATAATGTGACTGGATCTGGTACATGCCACTTGTCTACGGCGTGATACTGCAGTAAGGCACCATAGTATCTGTCTCTTGTTGTGTACAAGAATATCGGTACTATCTTTCGATTTAAAATTTGTAACATTATTAAGTGCGTTGTATGCGTGTTTTGGGTGAATGTGTATTATCTGAAGTGTTGCGGATGCTCAAAAATCATTCCTGTCATTAGTTACTGACTCCGATATTATACACGGAGCAAAATAAATGTTACTTTACAATCAATTCTTCGATCAACTGAATTTACTACTTTTCAAAACAACACTTATCCTGCCTACATACATAACAAAAGATAAATGGTAGTATAGAAGAAAAATATATGACGACTTGCTTGGACAGAGTTGCAAGTCGGTCAGCAAACACCCACGAAATATTATATTGTCAATCATTACAAAGAAATGTATATACACTGTACCTTCCCTCTGTTAACTTTTGATTCAAGGATTTATTATTTTCTTCGAAGTCACTTATCTGTGTTTTCATGGCGACTTTTTCATCACTGTAAAATAAATGTAGATCGATATAATCTTGATATAATAAAAAAAATAATCACTCTGTTGTGTTACTTTGCTTTCCTCTGAAACGGAAGATTGCAAAGATTGCCATCTTCATAAAACAATACAGCTCATACATTAAATAAAAAGGAATCTGATCTATAAAAGATCCTACATTGTACGCCAAAAGTTGATAATTAAAATGCTCAGAAGAGGGGTGAATTTGCATTTGTATCATTAGAAAAAAAACAACTTTATTATGCCACCGGTCCCAGTGCACGAGTGATTATAATGGGATCAATCTCCGGCCGTGATATACCAAAATTGTTAAAATGGTACCTTGAGCTTGGTGATTAGCACATAAGGGTAATTCCAGGACTTGTTGGTCAAGTCAGGATAGTGTGACTGGATGTGGTACGTGCCACATGTCTACGGCGTGATATCGCAGTAAGGCACCACTGTATCTGTCTCATGTAGACTTATGTCCCCAAAATATTATAGATTGGACTTTAAACCATAGTTACTACAAAAATATGTTGTGTACAACATTGACAGTAATTTTTTAAACTTTGTAACATTATTGAGTGCGATCCGTGCGTGTTTTGATCAATGAATATTATCCAATCTTTTGTTTAAGAGAATAAGTTTTGTTTGTTAAGCCACATTTTCACCTTCCAAAGCAAGTTAATTATTTGATTTACTGGAACACAATCGAGGATAATCATTTGATATAAAAAAGCGACAACAAAAATCACGTAGTTCCTGTATACAACATTTCAAAACCACACCTATCTTGTCTACAAACTTAAAACAACAAAATACAAATGTCAGTTTAGAAAGACAACTATGCTGGCGTATTTGGACTGATTTCCTTCAGTAGTACACAGTAAACACATCTTTTTTCAATCTTTAGAATGAAATGTTTATACCTTTCCTTTGTTAACCTTTCATTCAAGGATTTAATTTCTCCCTCGAGGTCACTAATCTGTTTCTTCAGAGTGGTTTTCTCAGCACTGGATAAGAAAATAATGGCAAGTATGACAAACATCTTTAGTTACATAAAGATCGAAGTCTTAATCATTATAGTTAATGTAGGAAGTAAAAAGCTGCTGACTGGATAACTCTAGATAAGTTTAGTAAGCGAGATAAAAAGGATATAGAAATATGGAAGAATGATTGCATAAAATACGCAACAAAAGACATTTCCAGAATTATCCATTAATATTTGTTATTGAACACATATGTAATCAAAGCGTTGAAGGAGCTGGAGTTGTATGTGTCTCGAGTGAAAGAGGGTTATCTACTGGGTAAATTAATTTTTGTACTAAGTCCTGAAAATCACATATATCAATATATAATAGGCAATTGGACTTGTAACTTTTTCGAATAGTAAATTTACAGGTTTCGATTATTTAACACATTTAACAAGTCGTAAGCTTAATGTGATTTTGTATTTAAAACGGTTATGTGTCGGACTTTCTACATAAGTTATTGTAACACTGTTAATTTACAGAACCTTGCATATTTTACTATCCAAAGTTAGTTACGATACCCTTCGTATAAAAAAAAACTGTATTTGTCCGCATGGTAAATGCGCATATGAAGTGACATTACGCAACATCATTTATTTTGTGCTTTCATGTCACAGAAGGTATTGTGTACTGTTAACATTTATTTTTGACAAACAATTATTTGTTTAACACAATTGCTTAATCCCAGCATACCTGTAGTAACTGTAGAGTTACGTTTAATCGTTTGATCATTGTTACAAAATAGAGAGGTTGTTCGGTTTTCAAAGTAGAATATCGAATGCTCGGAGAACTGTTCAAGAACTTTGAAATTCCATCATGTTAAGTGTGTGCACCATAATTCGTTTTCTGTGGTAGCTTTGATCTGATCTTGTTTTTAATTAGTTTGTTTTGTTTGTTGTTTAATGTTTCACCAACTATATCTTCTTCAGATAAATACAGTGCTGCCACACTGCAATATCACGCCATAGACATGTGACATGATACCACACCCAGTCATGTTATTCTGCCACTAGGCCAACCAGTCCTTGGACTACCCTTATATTCTGAGCGCCAAGTAAGGGATTTACCAGTACCATTTATTCATGAATTTGGTATGTCGCGGCTGGGGATCAAATTCACGACCTCCAGCTCCCGAGGCAGACGCTCTTACCACTAAGCCATCGGGGACGGGGAATAATTGGTAAAAAATATAAACAACAACAACAACAACAACAACGCAATTTACGCAACGAATGATGAGCAAAGCAGAAGCGCGACTATCGCAAAACTACTTTTAATATTAATTGAAGTGGCACTGTTTAACAAAATATGATCGTTATATGTCAAATGTAAAAGAAAAAAAGAAAAAAAAACAAACATTATGATTCTACAATAAGAAAAACAAAACATTTAAAAAACCCCAAAACAACAACAAACCAATAGTACATATACCATTGTGGCGAACATATGGTATTTACCTAAAATTGTCCATTAGGTCTTTGATTTCGTTTTTCGCCTTTTCCAAATCAGTTGATACATTTCCTCCCGTCGATTGTTGTTTGTCAGCAGAATTTTTGCTGTGTTACGTGTAAATAAAATTAGATGTTCATCTTATATAAAGTAGATACACGGTATGATGTTGTCAGTTACAAAAAAACAACAACAAATAATACAGTTACAATGATGATCACTGACTCGTGAATTTACTAAATTTGTAGAAATATGGACATGTACGTAAACTTGTAAAATTATAAAATTGTAACAATTTGGCAAAATAGAACACACATTGACTGCTACTTCTGTTAAGATGTATTGTGATTGGATAGGATTTATTACTTACAGTCTTTCGACTTCTTTCTTTAGATCGTCTCTTTCCTTGGTAATCGCACTGAAATGAAAACCATGATATTATTTCACATATAATACATGGAATTTTGGGCGATATGCAAGTTTAAGGGCTGTTGAGTCGGAATGAGCAAGGTATATAAACCGAAGCGAAGCTGGGAGACTCACTTAATTATGTACGTCTTAACAGATACCTACTGCTTGAATTTGCTATGCATTTCTATTTTAAAATAAGTTTATTCCGCCCGGAATCTGGAGGTCGTGAGTTCGATCTCCGGCCACTACATATCAAAGTGGTAAAAGATGGTACTTGTATACCTTGTATACTTGTGCTACCTTGCTTGGCGCTCAGAATGTAAGGGTAGTTCAAGGACTGATTGGCCCGGTGTCCAAATGACTGAAATACTGTCGGTGGGACGTTAAACATAACAAAACGAACACTAACACTAATATCAGTTTGTTTTTTTTGCGGCAACTCGGAATCAAGTTTTTGCAACTTATAATAATCTCTCTTGAACTAGTACTTTGCGCCTTGATAATGCTATGAAAAACTGTCCCTAACGGGATTTGAACCCACACAGTTGCCACTGGACCACGGCGCACTTTCCAACTTTCTTTAATGAGTGACTCTGATACAGTTGCTCACTGTGGTTGTATTTAAGACTGTAATCGATGCTGGTAACTGAATTAAATTAAAAATGAAAAGGTAACATTTGCTAAATATTTGATTTTTTTTCAGAGATATTCAATTAGTATCGAAAGTAAAGGGCAATTTCAAATGACAATTAACTTAACTTATCTGTTACTTTGTCAATTCTATTGTAACACCTCATATTTGTTATCGTTTGCCTATAAGTTCGAAAACTATTTGATTTCTCTTACATATATTTTTTTTATTTATATACGTGTATTCTCACACTTAACAATCAAGGCAAATATCTCCGACTGAAAGAGAGACAAGCCAAGCCGAAGTGGAGATGTCGACGATAAGAAAAAAAGGTGTTTCCAAGCTGTTTTAAAATAAAAATAAAGAAAGACGATAATTTCCAATCATAAAATGTGACCAGTGTCTCCCAACACATAGAAAGCCCACTATTTTCCAACAACGTGATAGACCAGTGTCAAAAATAGCAAAGAGTTTTCCTCAATATAAAAAAGATCAAAACCTCCCAACAAAAACAAAGACCAGTGCTTCCAAACATGCCACAGAAACAGTGTTACATTGACGTTAAAATTGTACCAGATCCATAAATTATCTGAAACTCGAACATCCATAACCAACTCCTCCAAGTTTTGCTAGCAAGTTAGTTTATACATGTACCAACCATTTCCCAACAATAGTAGAAACATTTTTTGTTTGAACATCCAACATTTTCTTTGTTGCCTTCCATTTTTCAGCCAAAGATTCGTTTTCCTTCCGCAATTTTAAACCCCCTCCCTTAAATATTGAACAACTTATCTGATGAATGTACAAACATATTTCGGACAAAGTATTTTAAACTAATCTTCAGTCTTCTTCTAATCTTCTTCTGCTAGATCAAACTAGTAAGTTACGCCTGAAAACGTTATAAAGATGTTTGTCACCAACGGGGCTCGAATCGACACACTTCAGATACAAGTGCGACAGGTAGTAATAGAGAAGCTTTTCTTTGAAATAACATGTAAAAATATTGAAGTGAAGTAAAATCACCGTTTAGTATCTGTTTTAACACAATGCACACTATCTTATGACAAACAGTTTTCAGATTTATTTCCTTTTCACGATATTCATAAATTTGAAGTATTCACCATCTCAAAAAATTAGACAATTAGCTCCCTCACTTACCAACATATCAATCCGAAAATGCATCTATATAACTATGTACATGTATGTTACATTCAAAGTTATGGGATGTATTAATTTTATATTTTCCGGTGAAAGAAAGGCCTGTTCATTGACTTATTAAGCAGATTGTAAAACTGAAAGGATCAAAGATATCTGAAGAACAAAAACTGCACGTTTGTCAAATCAGAGTCCGCATATTATAACAATGCAGTATTTTGATTTTTTTTTCAGGAAATATTATCTCGCAAAATGAATATAACTTTCGAATATGAGAATAGTAGTGTTTATTGTCATCTTTAAGGGTTTGTAGCATTGTATACAAGGAAAAAAGACAATTTATAGTTAGATCACATAGCCAATAAATTTAACAATGCCCCACCTTCAGATGTAGATGATAAAGCACTTGTGACCAAGGGATGACAACAGTTACTGTAGATGTATTGTATAATGGAATGGAAATGAGGAAATGGTTCAGTTAGATACTTGTTTTGCAGGGATTTACCATTGCTGCGACAATATGTCTGTTATATAGCGACCTGCAGCTAATTACAAATAGAAAAAGATTCTGGGTGCATGGGGGCACATTGGTTGAACCAGCGACCTATGATTAGCCAAAAGCAAGAAGACTTCCTTGCTTAAAAAAGAGTGATTCTACATTACTAGGACTCGAACCTACAACAGTGAGGGGCAACGTACATGTAGTTTAAAAACATTGACTTTGGTCACATGGCCAAGGAGGCCCCACTCAGGAAAAATTTAGGCATATAAATAAAACAAGCTATGGTTGCTTTCGGCTTCAGTTCCACACGCTATCGGCTTTTTTGATAAATATGTTAACACTTTTGCCGAATGGATAAATATGTCGCTTAAACAATTGAACGGATGAATAAAAATACCTTGTCTTTGGTCTGTTTTCCTGCGCTTCTTTCAATTCCAATTGTAATCTAATGAAATAATGGACATAATTATAATCATTAAAGAATACGTATAAAAGAATAAGTTAGCTTTGTACTATTTCAAATTAAGCCAAGTGCATCCCAAACACACGTAGTGGGTTACTTATAGACATCACGCTTACTATAAGGCAGAAGAGTATTTTGATATTTTGATGGATGAAAATTTGTTTGAATATGTCGTGTGTATTTTAAATACTCAATAAGTACATCTTCTGAAATTACATCGTATACATAAACAAATTCTACGTTTTATATCTTGACTAATTAAAGCTCGAACTACTACTTGGATGAAATGAATTTTAGCGCCGAATTTTAACATTTTCAGCCAATTTACGCTATCGCTTATTCACATTCTTCATGGTTGAACTAACACATGCCATCATCTGATTGGTTCCCGCTTAACCTCTGAAAAATACAAAATCGTTCCGGATTTACAACCGGGATTTGCAGGCTACTGACCGGTTGATTTGCCAGAGGCCTGCATTATTAATAATAAGTAATAAATCTACTACCATATTTCATATAGTATTGCTTATATTTAATTTAAGAGACTCTTTTAACATACCTTTTAACTGTGTATTCAAATTCGCCTATAAGGGTTTGTTCCTTTATCCCTGTCTCTGTCCTAAAACATTGAAACAAAAGCAGATTCAAATGAGAATTAATTGCTTTTGAAAAGAATAGACGCATCATTTTTTTCATAAAATCAAGAATGATCAGTATTTGGTTCTGTAAAGAGGAATATGTTAATATTGTGATTGTTTTCAAAGTACTCAGCGGCAAATCTATTTTCAGCAATTAGCTTCCGGAAGCTACAAAATAGCGTTTTATTATTCTGTTTTCTTTTGACTTCTGTTAAACGGTCATCCGAGCTTAGCAGTTGTTGTTTTGGAGTTAACCACGTAGCTACAGATGGAGGAAGACACAGGGTGTACAAGGAGCATCCGGGTAGTAGAACCATCGATCTTGAAGGCATCCATACATACATAATGCGAGTGATCTGACAGGGACTTGAGCCCACAGCGGTGATATAACTACTGTCAGACCTACTTGCCAACATTAATCTTTGTCCTTGCAAAAAAAATAATTCCAAATGACATGAGTAAAGTCTGATTGAGACAGGGGTGGTTGTACTTAGTGTGTTTTATTAGAAAAATATATAGAATAGTATATTACTTACGGATCGAAATCCTTTCGTAGTATCGAATTTTCAAGCTTTAGTGAATCAACTTCCTTGCAAAGAGCTGCGACTTCACTATTTTTTAAAAGAAAAAAATCGAAGTTATTTTATGAAATATTGATTAGAATATATACTGAACAATATTCTTTAATAAAAATTAAGGCAGTCTTGTCCATATAGATCTTCATGTACTACGTTAAAACGATTGGGAAACAAGCTCTCACTACTCGACAGATTTCGACGTTTACTGGCTTGGTCCAATACTTTGCGACTCGGAAGGTCCTTGCCTGATTGGGGTTCGCATCCACAATTTTCAGATTTTCAGACAATTTTTACGATATTCATAAATTTGAAATATTCATCATCTTAAAAAGTTAGACAATTAGCTACCTCATTTACCGACATATCAATCCGAAAATGCTTCTATGAATGCTACATTCAAAGTTATGGGATGTATTAATTTGATATTTTCCGTTGAAAGAAAGGCCTGTTCATTGACTTAAGCAGATTGTAAAACTGAAAGGATTAAAGATATATGAAGAACAAAAACTGCACGTTTGTCAAATCAGAGTCCGCATATTATAACAATGCAGTATTTTGATCTTTCCGAGCATCATGCCTGCACCAAACCAGTTCAATTGCAGTTAAACCGACTGGAAAATATTCTCGGTTATCTTTCATAAATTTCATTTCACCCATTAACGGACAATCACCATTTTTCTGTATTTATATACTCTGTGAAGTACTTAATTCCAGTTAATTTGCTGTCAGGGAAATCTTCGTTTTTCGAGTCTCGTGGATTTTTAAGCATGTTGTCGGATTATCACTCAAATTTTTCTGTATTTATGTATTTATTTACTTCTCAAGAGTCCGCATATTATAACAATGCAGTATTTTGATTTTTCCGAGCATCATGCCTACATCAAACCAGTTCAATTGCAGTGAAACAGACTGGAAAATATTCTCGGTTATCTTTCCTTTCACCCATTAACGGACAATCACCATTTTTCTGTATTTATATACTCTGTGAAGTACTTAATTCCAGTTAATTTGCTGTCAGGGAAATCTTCTGTTTTTCGAGTCTCGTGAATTTTTAAGCATGCCATTCCCCCGTTGGCGGATTATCACTCACCTTTTTCTGTATTTATGTATTTATTTACTTCTCTAGTACTAAAATTTTTTTAAGTTTAACTTTTTTTTTTCATTTTTATGACCTGGGGGCAAAATTTAATCCACTCTGGATCAAGGTTTGAAAGGGAGAATCATGCAATCAAAAATATCATAGGCTGTTGTAATTCCGGTCTCCAGTCTCCGTTCTACATCCGCCTATGAAATATCGTGTTCTGATATAACATTTTACTTTTTTGCTAGAATTATGGAAAGAAATAGAGGATATTTGTTTGTTTTGAGTGAATATGGGATATATCTCATCGAGAAGTGATGCAATTTTAATATTTGTGATAGTTGTATCACTTCGAGGTGAGATATATTCCATATTCCCTCGAATCAAACACATTTTCTATTCAGCTGCTAAATATCCATATACATACCTTGTATTTGTAAAAACATTGTTCCGGAAGATCTTTGTCACTCACGTAATGGGATATGTAATTTATCTCACTGATCATCAATTAGCATGTAATAAACTGTTTTGATCTGTTTACGAAAAAGTGTTTCTGAATCTGATGTATTTTGGATTTATTTCTTACAAAGACCAAAAAAGAAAACCCCCACAAAAACAAAAATACAAACAAAATTGTCTATCTAAATCTATCTTCATTAAGTAATTTTACATAGAGAACAAAGTATACAAATAATTTTATTAATTGTTTCTAACTCAACTTAAAGTGAACCATTCAGAGGGAACCTACCGTGTTTAAGTTTTTTCTTTCTTTTTTTTTTCACGAAATATTATCCCGCAAAATGAATATAATTTTCGAATTTGAGAATAGTAGTGTTTATTGTCATCTTAAAGGGTTTGTAGCAGTGTATACAAGGAAAAACGATAATTTATAGTAAGAACACATCGCTAATAAATTTAACAATGCCCCACCTTCAGATGTAGATGATAAAGCACCTGTGACCAAGGTATGGCAACTGTTACTGTAGATGTTTTGTATAATGACATGGAAATGATGGAATGGTTCAGTAAGATACTTGTTTTGCAGGGATTTACCATTGCTGCGACAATATTTCTGTTATATAGCGACCTGCAGCTAATTACAAATAGAAAAAGATTCTGGGTGCATGGAGGCACATGGTAGGAACCAGCGACCTACGGTTAGCCAGCAAGAAGACTTCCTTGCTTAAAAAAGAGTGATCCTACTAGGACTCGAACCTACAGCAGTGAGGGCAACGTACATGTAGTTTAAAAACATTGTCTTTGGTCATATGGCCACGGAGCTCCCACTCAGGAAAAGTTTAGGCATATAAATAAAACAAGCTATGGTTGCTTTCGGCTTCAGTTCCACACGCTATCGGCTTTTTTGATAAAAATGTTAACACTTTTGCCGAATGGATAAATATGTCGCTTAAACAATTGAACGCATGAATAAAAATACCTTGTCTTTGGTCTGTTTTCCTGCGCTTCTTTCAATTCCACTTCTAATCTAATGAAATAGGAGACATAATTATAAATATTAAAGAATACGTATACAAAGATTAAGTTAACTTTGTACTATTTCAAATTGAGTCAAGTGCACCCCAAACACACGCAGTGGTTTACTAATATACATCACGCTTACTATAACGCAGAATATTTTGATACTTTGATGGATGAAATTTTGTTTGAATGTGCCGTGTGTATTTTAAATACTCAATAAGTACATCTACTGAAATTACATCGTATACATAAACAAGCTATACATTTTATATCTTGACTAATTAAAGCTCGAACTACTAATTGGTTGAAATGAAGTTTATCGCTGAATTTCAACATGTTCAGCCAATTTACGGCTATCTCTTATTCTCATTCTTCATGGTTGAACCAAAACATACGACCATCTGATTGGTTCCCGCTTAACCTTTGAAAAATACAGAAATCGTTCCGGATTTACAACCGGCACTTGCAGGCTACTGACCGGTTGATTTACCAGAGGCCTGCATTATTAATCATAAGTAATAAATCTACTACCATATTTCATATAGCATTGCTTATATTTAATTTGAGAGACTCTTTTAACATACCTTTTAACTGTGTATTCAAATTGAGCATTAGCAGTTTGTTCCTCCATCCCTGTCTTTGTCCTAAAACATTGAAACAAAAGCAGATTCAAATAAGAATTAATTGCTTTTGAAAAGAATAGACGCATCATTTTTTCATAAAATCAAGAATGATCAGTATTTGGTTCAGTAAAGAGGAATATGTTAATCTTGTGATGGTTTTCAATTAACTGAGCAGCAAATCTATTTTTAGCTTCCGGAAGCTACAAAATAGCGTTTCATTTTTCTGTTTTCTTTTGACTTCTGTTAAACGGCCATCCGAGCTTAGCAGCTGTTGTTTTGGAGTTAACCACATAGCTACAGATGGAGGAAGACACAGGGTGTACAAGGAGCATCCGGGTAGTAGAACCATCGATCTTGAAGGCATCCATACACACATAATGCGAGTGATTTGACTGGGACTTGAGCCCACAGCGGTGATATGACTACTGTCAGACCTACTTGCCAACATTAACCTTTGTCCTTGCAAAAAAAAATATTGCTAAATGATATGAGTAAAGTCTGATTGAGACAGGGGTGGTTGTACTTAGTGTGTTTTATTAGAAAAATATATAGAATAGTATAATACTTACGGATCGAAATCCTTTCGTAGTATCGAATTTTCAAGCTTTAGTGAATCAACTTCCTTGTGAAGAGCTGCGACTTCACTATTTGTAAAAATAAAATGAATGTTATTTTATAATATTCATTATATATATTGAACAATATTCTTTAATAAAAAATAATGCAGTCTTGCCTACATAGATCTTCATGTAAATGAATAAATGTAAATGTTTAAATGATTGGAGCAATCTCTCACTACTCGACAAATCTCGACGTTTACGGGCTTGGTCCAGTACTTTGCGCCTTGGAAGGCCCTTGTCCGATTCGGGCTCGAATGCACAACCTTTAGATGATCCCCAGTTTTATATGGTACCATTGGACCTCACCGCCCCCTGTCTATATATAACACAGGATACTAATATTTTACCTTTTTAAAACACGTCTGCATGTCAATGAGGTAAAAAATTTGATTAAAAAGTAGCACAACTACTTCTTAAAGGATAACCTAACTTTCGTATGCTTCTGTTACTACAGTTTTGGTTACATTTATTTTTATTTTTCATCGACCTTTGGTTAAACAGTTAAACAACTGCGATACTAAGTCACTATTTACCCCTTTTATGGCTCTATTCGGTCATAATGTTCGATCCCAAGCTGCGACATTACAAAGTAGTTGAATATTGAACTGGTATATATCTGTCCAAGGAATGATTGACTCAGTATCAGGAAAAAAGTGGTGGCTCTTTCTAACACACACACACACACTCTACATAATACTACTTTTGCTACTTCTATCATTGCTGCTACTACTATCATCACCGCTGCTATTGTTACTACTGCCGGCTTTAATTACCATAGTTGATTCTACTTCTGCAACTTCTACAACTGCCATTTCATTGCTTTTGCTGCTGCTGCTACTGTAACAGATTCCACTTTCAACTACATGTACCTTTATCTACTGTAAATTAAATATTATTTTATTCTTGCTATATTCTTGAAACAATGTCGATTAAATCGCTTATACGGGGAATCAAAAACAGGCATTGCTGAATTGCATAATTATCGCACCCGATTATACTATACTGTACCACTCCGCCCAACAACAGGTAGAATGTACTACTGAAGTAAAGTCATGACCTCATTAGGTATGCAAGTTATGAATGGAATGAGAGTCATGACTCTCACTCCGGATCATTACGAAACAAGTCAAAGCGCCCAAGGCACTGAGAGTCTGTCGGTGGGGTTATTATGAAATAAAGAGCGAGTTCAGCTTATTGACTAATATAAATGTAATTAAAGTTGTAGGAAAACGTACCGAGTTTTCGGCTCTATATGGCCTTTGCCTCTGTCAATTTTAGTCCTGCTGAAGAGCTATAGCTTTTCAGTGACATCATTCCTACAGTCTCTCAGTGCACTAAGTGCTTTGATTTTACAGTAAATAGGAAAACAAAGTTGATTACTTACGCATCAGCAGCTTTCTTCTTTTTTTGTTTAGTGGGCTGTTGTTGTTTGTATTTGGAGGCCATCTTGATGAAGCTCGATAGGTAGCAATTCTTCTTCTTCCTATATTCTAAAAAAAAGTGTCCGGGATATATTATGATATTATACATAAAACACTTATAATAAGAGTTCTTTTAAATGCGTTTAATTTAGTATAATTAGACCTAGGTTTAATTTACAATGGATATTTCACTTATTGACGTTATCAGGACGTTAATTAATGACCTACCCGTAGATGTAAAAGAAAAAAAACGTAGAAAAGCTTTAATCACCAGCAGTTTGAATATGACTAGACATTAAAAAAAAGAAAATGACAAAATAAATACTCCAAAAAGCGCTGCTGTAATGTAAAAAAAAAAAGACTACTGAATGTAATTAATGATGAGAGTGACCAGTTTCTGATGTAAAATGGTAGTATGAGTAACATTTTGTTCAATTACGTTCATTTCATGAAAACAGGAAAGGAGTGAGTATATTTTGTTTGTCAAACCTTGAATAAGGAAAGACAAAAGAAAATGGACTGAGAGTCCTAATCTTGCGTTAAGTATAATCTTGAACAGTAAAAGAGAAAGTGTGGCTTGTATTTGTAACCGTCTCATTGATTTCCCTTATAAAATGGATCTTGAAGCTGCGAGGGTCGAACGACTTAATTTTATTTGCCATATTCGTATTAGATTAACCAAGGATATATTACATGTCAGAGGTGCATGAACTGCTGCACGTTACAGGCTTACGTCACACAGTTTCAATCATAGTATTTTCATTGATATTTTTCCCGCCTGTGCAAACAGGTGCACGTATATCTTGCGCGCTAGAGGACGCTGAATTTGGATATCCGGTATTGTCATTTTCACAATCGGTTACAATATGTTGCATTTTACAACGCAACATAAGGACATATATTACAAATGAACAAACTCCAGAAGGAGGTATATGTAAAAGGACAAGACGCGGAGACAAGGCAGTACATAAATAGAGAAATACCAACAGTTACCGCCTAGCAACGGTCAGTGGGCAAAAGGACCAACTGGGGTGCTATATAAAAATCTTATTTGAAAAATATGATTAAAATAAACAGGGCAAAATTAAAAGCGATTCATTAAGTGTCTGGGATTTATTATTTACTTTTCTTTTCAATGTTGACTTGTTAGATTGTTTAAATTAAAGTAAATGACTGGTGTTGGGTATTGCTTGAACATCTTCGAGCAACTGAGATTAAAACATCAAACAAATAAGATAAATACCTTTAAAGTTTGGTAGATCCCTTCTTTAAGCCATATCCCACATCGTGTGTGCACTTCACTTCCCTAGTTACTATAAACAAATCTTATTTACTTCCTGGAATACCGCATTTTCTTCAATCATGGTGTTCTATTTGTAGATTACAAATGTACCTGGTACGATCAATAAAATTGAATACTTGGCTCGGGTGTACAAGTATTGATCGTCTGACATGCGTTTTTAGGCGGTGTATTAACAAGTAGAGCTATGGTGGCAGAGAGGTGACATTCACTTCTCTTTTTTATGTCGAGGGAACGAGATAAATGTCGAGGGAACGAGATAATAAGTGGAGAGAACGAGTTTATTATCTATTATCTCGAGGGAACGACTTATTATCTAGAGGGAACGAGATAATAAGTCGAGGGAATGAGATAATAGGTCGAGGGAACGGGTTAATTATCTCGAGGAAACGACTTTTTATCTCGAGGGAACGAGTTAGTCAACCAGTCAAATATTGCAATCAAAAGTCCATATGTTGAGTCCGTGTTTATTTGTTTATTGGGATTAACGGTCCACCAACAATATTTCAATCACTTGGAGACGATGTCTACTTGAGACAGATATAGTTTTACCACACTGCAGTATCACGCAGTAGATATGTGGCATGAAACACCCAGTCCCATTTAACTGAAATGGGGCCATCCAGTCCTGGAATTACCCATATATGCCGAGCGCCAAGCAATTTTTTTTTTTTTTTGCTGCTGTTAACAACAACAACAAAAATACTAATAAAGTTACGAAAATACTTCAATAATAACGGTATATGTCAGTGCAATTGTGAAAACATACAACATAACCAATATGACTAGTGTATGAAAAATGAGTTCACATATGGGTTATGCATAGACTACAAAGACGTTGCTATAGCATAGGAGCCTTTTTTCATAATGCAAGAAAATGGGTAAGATAAGGGGAAACCTAGGGCAGATAAAGGATCGTTTGTTTTCATAGTTACAGTAACAGTTTAATAGTGGGATAATTTTTAATTTATCGGGTAAAATTTGCTTAAAATTCTTAACCTGACTGTAGGTGGTATTGTATATCTTTTTATTCTACACTGTATTATACCTTTGTGTTCTAGTTGACTATCAACTATTATTGACTATTTAATATGATTTTAGGGTTATGTTGATGAATTTAAAGTAATATATTAATTACAGCTAATAAAAAATGCGTATTTTTCGTGTGAATATTATTCTTATTCTTTTTTGTCACTTACGATATATAAATTTAAGTGTCATTCTGTATTTGATGAAATATGTTATTTTTGTATTTTAGTATTTTAATTTGTTAGTTTAACATAATTATACCGTCCCCGGAGGCCGAGTGGTTAGAGCGTCCAGCTCGGGAGCGTAAGGTCGTGGGTTCGATCACCGGCCGCGACATAGAAAATGGTATGTTATAGCTCCCTTGCTTGGTGCTAAGCATATAAGGATAATTGCATGACTGGTTGTGGTATAATGCCACATGATTACGAGAGAACGAGATAATAACTCGAGGGAACGACTTAGTCAACCAATCAAATTACTTGTTACAACTGTCATTCATGGTAATCAGAGACGATCATATTGTTATATATTTTCTAGAAAGACTTTCTCATCGCCAAATTATGTTATGCTAAACACACAGGACTCGTCCGTTTCCGTAAAGCCAATCACATATAATTTTGTACTCGTTTAATTTGGAAAGGAGAAATATATTAAGTGATATCAAAACAGTTAATTCTGAACGTACTCAGTTAGTTTAGAGGCCTTCTCAGTAATAGAAATTTGATGCAAAGATGTTTGGCACGCACAAGTACTCAATGTCTGTCCCCGGTGACCGAGTGGTTAGAGCGGAAGTGGGAGGTCGTGGGGTCGATCCCTTGCCGCGACAAACCAAGGTAATAAAATATTGTTCTGGTTTAGTTGCATTGTGTTTCCGAGGCGGAACTATGGGGAATTAGGAAGATACCATCGGAACATTTCTATTGGGGATCTATAGAAGCATGAATACACACACAAAATATTTAACTCTGATACTGATATACTAATTGTGTATAAATATGTTTGTTTGCTGGGTTCAACGTCCCACCGACATTATTTCAGTCATTTGGAGACGATGTCTACTTGAGACAGATATAATGCTGCCACACTGCAGTATCACACCGTAGACATGTGACATGATACCACACCCAGTCACATTATCCTGATACCGGGCCAACCAGTCCTGCAACTACCCTTATATGCTGAGCGCCAAACAAAGGAGCTATAACAATACCATTTTATACGATTATGGTTTGTCGGGCCCGGGGATCGAACACACGACCTCCCGTGCCCGAGGCGGACGCTCTAACCACTCGGGGACGGTATAATTATGTTAATCTACCAATTTAACATGACTAAAATGAAGAACAACATTAAAATTATATATCGTAAGTGTTGTTGTTGTTGTTGTATTGGGGTTTACCGTCGCTGCGATAGTATTTCAATCATATAGCGACGTCCAGCTAATTACAGGTGGAGGAAGACCCCGAGTACACAGAGGTACCCGGGTAGAACCACCGACCTACCGCAAGCCAGCTGGAAGGCTTCCTTACATGAAAAATCCGAAGTCCCTACCGGGATTCGAACCCACAGCGGTGAGGGGCTGAGAGATTTGTAGTCCACGACTGTAACCGCTCGGCCACGGCGGCCCCATATCGTAAGTGACGAAAAAGAATAATATTCTCCCGAGAAATATCAGATTCTTATTAACTGTAATGAACATATTGTTTTAAATTCATCAACATAACCCTAAAATCATATTAAATAGTCAATAACAGTTGATAGTCAACTAGAACACAAAGGTAAAATACAGTGTAGAATAAAAAAAAAAATACAATAGCACCTATTGTCAGCTTAAGAATTTTTAGCAAATTTTCCCCGATAAGTTTTAACAATAATCCCACTATCAAACTGTAACTATGAAAGCAAACGATCCTTTATCTGCTGTAGGTTTACCCTTATCTGACCCATTTTCTTGCATTATAAAAAGGCGATATAGGTCATTTGTCGCCTATTGCTATAGCAATGTCTTTGTGGTCTATGCATAACCCATATGTGAACTCATATTTCATACACTGGCCATATTGGTTATGTTGTATGTTTTCAGAATTGCACTGACATATACCGTTATTATTGAAGTATTTTCATAACTTTATTAGTATTTTTTGTTAACAGCAGTAATAATACCTGTATAAAATTTGATTCTTATCAATTGCTTGGCGCAAGGCATATAAGGGTAATTCCAGGATCGGTTGGCCCTGTGTCAGTTTAATGTGGCTGGGTGTTTCTCTCACAAGTAGACATCGTCTCAAACTGACTGAAACATTGTCGGGGAATCGTTAATCCCCCCCCCCCCCCAAAAAAAAAAAAAAAAAAAAATTGTTCCTTCGAGATTATATGTCGTTCCCTCGAGATAATAATTCGTTCCCTCGAGATAATTAACCCGTTCCCTCGACTTATTATCTCGTTCCCTCGAGATTCTCGGCATTCTCATAATGTTATTTTCGTGAAATATAACGAAACTGATATGATATATTCAAAACTAAAGTCAAAAGTGAAAAAAGTAAATCCGGTCTATATCAGCCGAAATCTACTTGTGGTGGCAGTGGTTATCGACGATTGTAAGGGGAAGTAACTACTGCGGCGAAGTTTGATCACACCAGAGAGCCTTTCTCTCGCGTACCAATTAAGAATTCGGAACTTATCAAGGGGACATAAGCAGCCCGATAATAACATAAATGACCCGTGTAATTATCTGCGGTGGTACATTTGATATATGGTGGCATATTTCTGCCAGCCACTAATCCACTTAGCTTTGTCGAAACATTTCTAAAAAAATGTCACATATTCAGTTAGTATCTGGCAAGTGGAAACTTTTCAAGTTATCCACCTAGGTATCTTAACAGGACAAAATGACTGTTAGTGCCCACTATTGCCACCCACATATTCAGTTAAGTTAACTAGATATCATGCTTTTGAAAATGTTAGTTATCCACATATGCATAAAAGCATGATATCTAGTTATCTTAAGTGAAAAGTGGGCACTAATAGACATAGTATGGTGGCATATTTCTGCCAACCACTTATCCACTTAGCTATGTCGAAATCTTTCTATGGAAGCGTTAATAGACCCCCCTCTCTCTCCCCCCAGCCCCGAGTTGACGTGAAGGTGATGGGCAAGTCAACATATTTCATCGCCACATTTCGACTTATATCATGGCATCGAGGAAAAATTAAGACGTCTTGCCAACATATGTACCTTATATTATGACATAAATTTCTTGGTATTAGCCCTGGACGTCGTTATGTTGACTAATTTTATTAGCTTGTTGCCCTAAATTATGACGTTACGACAATGTAAATGTGAGGAACTTTCTCACGATCAGGCCCGGATCAGAATTCTTCAACAAGGGGTGTGAGGATCCTCGGGCATACTCCCCCGGGCACGCTCCCTCGGGAAAAAGTTTCTTGTATAATGAAAATACATTCTGAAGGGTTTCTTGGGATCTTTGGGGCTACGTGATCTTCTTTTAAGATAGTCGCCACCAAACTGCATTACCCCCAGTTGAAGAGCATCCATAACCATCAACTTCTTTGAAACTGGGGACTGTTGGTTTGAATTTCTAGTACGGTCTTGTTTTTCTTTTTAAACCATTATACATGTATCTGTATCAAATAGATCAGATTTGAAAAGAAAAAGTTAAACCTAATAATTCTCTTTTTAAAATTACGAATGCAATACTTTATTGCTGCATTGTATTAAGGGGAAAAAAACCTTTTGATCACTTTCATTTTTCTTTCATTTATATTTGAATTTTTTCTTTCACGTTTTTATTTATTTATTTATTTATTTATTCATTCATTTATTTATTTAATTATTTTTTAAAAGTAAATTGAATAGGGGTTACATATCAAAACGAGATACCACATCTGGTTTCGAACTTGCCAGCGCTACATAAAGGAGTGTAGGTAGCACTCTTCATGGACATGAATCATGTGAATACGAGAATTTATTTTATGCTAATTAAATGTTGTGTTCTATCAGTGAGATAAAATCCGTATCCCACCGTGTGAGTGAAATAGGTCTGACGGTAGTATTTTTTTTACTTTAAAAGGGTTTGTATATTGATATTTTGCAGCAGCTGGCATAAAATAAAAAGAAAATGTGTTTGTTTTGGGCTGTGTGAAGTTGGCTCGACACACGACATACAACATACGACATTTAACTCTCACTATTCACGACATTAAACATTCGCACGCGACATTCACGACATTGGACATTCAGATTTTGAATGTCGCGGCACGACATTCACAACATTGGACATTCAGATTTTAAATATCGCGGCACGACATTCACGACATTGGACATTCAGATTTTCAGATTTTGAATGTCGCGGCACGACATTCACGACATTGGACATTCAGATTTTGAATGTCGCGGCACGACATTCACGACATTGGACATTCAGATTTTGAATGTCGCACGCGACATTCACGACATTGGTCATTCAGATTTTGAATGTCGCAGTACGACATTCACGACATTGGACATTCAGATTTTGAATGTCGCGGCACGACATTCACGACATTGGACATTCAGATTTTGAATGTCGCGGCACGACATTCACGATATTGGACATTCAGAATTTCAGATTTTGAATGTATCGGCACGACATTATTCAGATTTTCAGATTTTGAATGTCGCGGCACGACATTCACGACATTGGACATTCAGATTTTGAATGTCGCAGCACGACATTCAGGACATTGGACATTCAGATTTTGAATGTTGCACGCGACATTCACAACACTTGAAATTCAAATTTTGAATGCCGCAGCACGACATTCACGACATTGGACATTCAGATTTTGAATGTCGCGGCACAACATTCACGACATTGGACATTCAGATTTTGAATGTCGCAGTACGACATTCACAACATTGAACATTCAGATTTTGAATGCGCGACATTCAAAATCTGAATGTCCAATGTCGTAAATGTCGCGTGCGACATTCAAAATCTGAATGTCCAATGTCGCGAATGTCGTGCCGCGACATTCAAAATCTGAATGTCTAATGTCGTGAATGTCGCGTGCGACATTCAAAATCTGAATGTCCAATGTCGTGAATAGTGAGAGTTGAATGTCGTATGTTGTATGTCGTATGTCGAGCCAACTTCACACAGTCTATATCTCTACAACATAAGTATACTAGAATTAAGCAAAAATGCTGAAAAATCAATGCTGTGTCAAAAATAAATACTTACAGGCTACAAAAATCGCCCGTGACATGAACACATTATAGGACTTATTTTTCTATGCTGATGTAACTGCAATCGAATGATGTAACTGTTTTTATCACGTGATTACTTTACCAAGCGCACAAATATAGTTTGTTTCGATGCAAAGGTGGTTTGCAAATAAATTTGATAGTGAATGTGCAGCGTTCGGTCATTTTAGGCTTTTACGATAAACCATGTGAAGTCCAAAACAAATCATTGCAACATATTAATAATCACACCAATCTATCGACCTCAGCTATCCCAAAAGGTTATTTCTTACGCAAAAAATAACCGAAACCTGTATATCTACTATCTGAAATGAGTTCGGAGCCTCTAACCTGTGCAGAAAATTTGCATAATTCAATCTATAAATAGAGTCTGTTGTAGATAAGGTACTGTGTAAATACAAATCAAAGCTCTGATAGCGCTGAGAGAACAGGAATGCCGCATTTCTTTTGTTTACCAAAGTGAATTTAATTATTGATGAGCGACTTGCAGCTCTTCAAACTCTCCTTCATTTGAGACACACAGAACTTCAGTGCTTTCAGCGCTTTGATTCTGCTAAGGAAGGCTAATTCAAAATATATATCTGAGAGACATTTCATAGTTTACACAATTTTTAAGAAGTATTTTATAAAGAGTGAAAGAGCTTTTATTTAAATATTATTTGTTTGGATATCTCAAGATGATGGCGATGTAAATTTGTTTATTTTTTAGTTAATACAAATACAAATGTATTAGAGAATTCTATGAGACAATTGTGGCACAAAATTGAGAACTGTTTTGGTTGTGATTTTTACAAAATCATAAAAGTTTATTAGAACTAGAAAATATGTTTTGGTAAGTAATTCTTTTTAAGTTATTTTTTTAGCATGTTTAAGATGTTCATGTCATCAATTTAATTTTGAAATTGGACGCCATGCTGGAAATGATAGAGAATACAGAACATGTAAAGGCCCGGTCCCACTGGCCGATGGACAGAAAACGTATGCAAAAAGTATACAGCGGACGTGAAAAATTTTAGGGGTGGCTCCATCCGTTTTCATCCGCTCTAGAAATGGATAAAAATGGCGAAAATTTGAGGAAAACCGAGCGGAAAAGAACGGATGTGGGTAGTATGTAGCGGGGATGTTAAACGAATATTCATGGGAAGCCTGGCGAATGAAAGCGGATGGAACTGGATGACAACCTAAATATACGAGATACATCCCAGATACAGACGCTTTGTCCGTTTTGAATACTTTGTATACGAGATGCCTACGCTTACATCCTTTCTATTTCCGTGCTACTAACGATGTATAGACGTTCCATGTACCCTATCTTTACCCCCTCTTTCCTTTTTCAGCAGCAGCGGATGTGAGTTGCGAGGATGCACATAGGATGCGGAGAGGATACAGCGGACATTTAACGGATGATAACGGACATAGAACGTTTGTTGCTCGTACATGTTGCGGATTTAAATCGTACACGGCGGAAAGTTCATCCGTTCTAAAAGTTTTGTGCAGCTCAAAACTTTTTGCGCGGATGAAATCACGATGGACGGACTCTCGATGGATAGAGCATATGAAACACGTATGCAATAAGTACACAACGGATGCATAGCGTTTTCCAACGGATGGCAAAGGTTTTTTTACGTTTTACATCCTCTTTGCATCCGTAAGTGCAGTGGGACCGGGCCTTAACTTCTGTTTGACCTGTCTTAGTACCTTCCTAGGTATTTAATGTGTGTGTGTGTGTGTGTGTGTGTGTGTGTTTAAACGCATAAAGGTTAATGGTATTATACGCCAAGATCTATTATTCAGTTGGTATATTGGCGGCACAAATTATTTTAATTTGCTAAATTTGTTAAATAGCAAAATTATTTTTAAAATAAAGAAATTAGCGGTTTAAGTCACAGCAATATTAAAAAGATCAGATAATGATCCTGCTAGGAGGTAAAGTGCATATGGCTTGATATACGTGATAAAGTACTTAAATGCATACTTCATTTATACTTACATATCCTGTTTGAGTCTTTATCTGTTGTAATCAACCACATTTGATATACGCACATGTCATTATTATGGCAAAAATACAGTTTAAAAATTGCAACTCTGTATTGTAACATAATGTATTGCTTTACAATAAAACATATTGTATTATGGTTATGGAGGGCAATGCATTTCGTTTATATGGAGAGATTTTTTAGAAAGATCTTTTTTTTTTATTGAATATCAGGGTCATGTGAATAAATTATGGTGCTTGACATTTTGGTTATTACTATGCTAGAAATGATGAACAAATTCATAACAAGTTTATGAGAAAAGCGCTGAGTGTAAAGAAAAATACAAATCTTGATGATTATATGACGATTTTGGGAGATATCCCATTATGGTTTGTATAAAAAAAATATTAATGATGAATTATTAGGTAAAAATCCTTAAAAACAATAATAATTCTTCTGTTAAAATGATTGATTATTTGATAAGAATAGATGCAAACTATCATATTGAATACTGTGGAATAATATGGCTTGGATGCAAAGCATATATCATGAAAAAGAATTGACTTATTTATGGTTATGTGAGAAAGAACTTTGGGGTCCATCGCTAGATATGCAGATCTTACCCCTAAAGTGCGTTACGCACTTAAGGGTCAGACCCCAAACTTTGGGGTCAGATCCGAAAATGAACCCCAAAGACCGATGATGTGACCCATACTAGCGCAATTTAGGGTCCAACATCGATTGATTTACTGACATTGTTGGTCAATCATTACGAAAATTTTCCTAAAGCAGGACATCATCAACATCATCATCAACACCCCTTCATCGTGTTTGTCACCGTCATCGCCTTCACTATCAGCTATAGGGATTACAGCTGTATCATCTATTTATAACCATAATAAGACAAGTACAGCAATCACCTTCAACACAATAATGACCTTAATGACCAGAATTAAAAACAGTTACTGAAATTTTAACAATCATTTCAGGGCAATGATAGTTCAGATAGACACCTGTCTGTTTAGAGAGAAAACTCCAACATTTTCCTAATTTCATAAGCTAACAGCACTATATATATATATATATATATATATATATATATATATATATATATATATGTGTGTGTGTGTGTGTGTGTGTGCATTTATGTAGTACACTACAGTATCATATAGCTAGACCATGTAAAGCAATCGACATCCGTCACGTACGTAAGGTCCGCTTTTTCATTATACGTAAAATTACCTAAACCATGATGACGATTATGATGATGATGATGATGATGATGATGATGTAAATTATTTTCATGGTATGATAACGTGGTATAAAACGAATTTTGCGTGATTTCTCCATATTTCCACAAATTTATGGTAATTTAGTTAGTTAGTTAGTTAGTTAATTTGTTTATTGGGATAAACGGGCCACCGACGGTATTTCAGTCATTTAGTGACGATGTCTATTTAAAACAGATATTGTGCTGCCACACTGCAGTATCATGCCGTAGACTTGTGGTATGATACCACACCCAGTCACATTATCCTGACATCGGGCAGTAATTTAGTCTAAGAAAATAACATCCAGCTTCTGAACGAGATTTCATGTTTTATTGTTAAAAACGTATGTTTTATGTCTAATTGTAGAATGTGTCCAAAAAGTTCCATAAACCTCTTTTATGCATTTTATATCAGCCAATTAACTGCTAAGACAGGTAAAAACTTATGGAAACTTTTTTTCGGTTCATTCAAATGTATGCTATTTCATAACATGTTCAAAGTTCTGAACCCAAAGTGCATAAGTTTAGTCTATCGGATGCATGCAGTACAGTTGTAACGCACATTAGGGTTCAATTCACACCACAAATTGCGTAACGCACGTAATGGACCTCAACGTATGTTCCCACACGACTGTACAAAACGTGTATGATGTGTTATTGTTAAATTCATTGATATGACTGTAAATGAAATCCAAAATATTTTACTTTCTTTAAGAATTACAGAAAATGACTGAACGGTGTAAAAAAATAGAAACCAAGTTTACAAGCTAATATGTTTTGCTAAAAACATCATTTGAAATAGTGATTAAGTCAGCAAAACGATGTCGATAGAAAAAATGAATTTATTGAAATCAGCATAATTAAGTGAACAGACAATCGTTACTATAAGGCCATATCCGGTTGTGATCTGATTTTCGTAGATACCATGCGAGGTGTTTTGATTGTTGAATAATCTTTAACTGCTGCAACAACTTGTTTCCTTGTGTTAATTTATTTGAAGTACAATTTTGTTTCATCTAAATTTTATGTACAGACGTAATAAATGAAGAATTTAAGTTCAAACGGAGATTATTTCAGGAAGCTGACCAGTAGTCCAAACAGACAATGGTTTATCTTCGTCTGTCAGAGCCACTTAGTGATCCAAAACACGGATTTTGAGCAGGATAACCCCCTTAATAAGCAATTATATACACATGATATAATCACATAGACCGTAGTCTATGGTCAAACAATTTTGAATCTGTCATCAATATTGGCCCGTACGTAGAAAAAGGTTAGTTCAACTTTATCTACTTTTTAATTTCATAGATCTAATACACTTAGATACTATAGTGTTTAGCGTTTTGATTTTAAGCAAAATTAAAATGTAAATTTTCAAATATACTATTAATTTGCATCAAAACTTGTTCAGAAAATGGTTTAACTTTTTGCATGTATATGCTCACAGAAAAGATGCATTTGATGCATTTTTATTACAAAAGAAGTAAATACATGTCACGTTATAACTACTACGTATCTTTTTATGTATGAAGTTTTTGTCCTTTTTGATACGCTCTTAGTTCAACATGTCACTGTTTAAGGTTTCATTTATGTAATATTTAAGGTAAATCATCCATCATTAAATTGGGAACATAGTTCACCAAATTATCGTGGGAATTTTATAATAAATGCATATCTTTATAGGCTTTGAACTCAGTGGATGTTTGCCTCTGCACTGAAGTATTTTAATCATTTGAGCGATCATGATTTAATTTAATGATGGATGAATTGCCTTAAATATTGAAACGGGGGTTATATTGGGGTCAGTGTACTGCATGACTGCCATATACATTGTTCTTTATACATGTACTTATTGGTTTCAGAATCACAATGAGTCGGTGTCTCTCGGCTGTTCTCCTTGTCGCTATTTGCATCTTCGCTTGCCATGGAAACAGTCTTGGATCAGAATGTAAGTTGTATTCTCGTAGCCATTTTCAATGGACAACAGTCAAAAACCTAAGGTTTCGCAAATATGAACTTCCTCTTGTTAAAATAAAGTAAAATATGATTTTTGGATAAACAGTATATATTTTTAATAAATAGACTAGAAATACTGTTTTGTCTCATTTTAGTGTAATTGATACAAATCATTTTAATATGTGTTCTCATGAACATATTTTGTGCATTGTATGGAAAGATACAACATGTATAATTATGCATTCAAGAAGGCTAGACAGAGTTGTAGCTTCAGGTTAAATAGAACAGGCTTAAATCTCCATGAGCCTTCCAGCTGGCTTGCGGTAGGTCGGTGGTTCTACCTGGATGCCTCTGTGCATTCGGGGTCTTCCTCCACCTGTAATTAGCTGGACGTCACCATATGACTGAAATACTGTCGAGGCGACGGTAAACTCATTTAGCCAAGTTAAGCCAAGTCAAATCTCCATGAAAGATTTTTTTTTCAAGTTTTTATTTATAAATTCGAGAAGGTCGTAGACCCATGTGGTATTTATTTAACACGATGGCAGTTTATATAAATACAGCATGCATAGATTTTACAAATATAAATCCATCTACACATGCATCCTCACATTCATATATGCAACATAAAAAGTATTCTATGAATTGTTATACAAATCAAAATGCTTATAAGTATAATATCAATCATATTCAGTGCTTGTCAATACAATGACCAGTGAAATACATGCATATCAAAATAACACAGAAATACGCAGTGTAATTTTAAATATCATTTAATAATTAACATTCTTGTTTGTTGCCCTAAAGAAAGCGAAAATTAGGGAAACATATGAGTAATGTTAAAGAAAATGCACATACACACACGCACATATAAATCCTACTAGAGACCCTAACGAAACGAAAGTTTAGGGAAACTGGATTCATGTCCATACCTGATGTAAACGTTCAAAACACCCCCACCACACACACATGAAAGACACTTATACATATACAGATATAATTCAGTTAGTATGTAACGTAATTTCTGCTGTTTCGTATTTTAAAAGCATTGAATATTAACATACTTCAATCCTAACTATTTTACGATCTTCATTTTGGAACAATTCAATTAATTTGATTATACTCGGGCGCCTTATGTAATATACAAGTATATTTATTCCCCCGAAATTCGTTATATAGGACATATTCAAATATGAAATGATATTCGACTTCTAACTTGTTGCATATTACACGTTTTCTTTCATTAATAGGTGTATGCATATTACCAGCCTATCTTCCACTTTCAATACACAGCCTGTAAGATACTCTCAATTTAGTTATACTACATCTGAATTTACTAATGTTGACAATATCTAAATACGGTTGAAATCTGAAATCATAGAAACCATCCGTAAAAGTTATCCCTACTTGGATCATTTAATCTCCCCGTCCATCCCCGAATAAAATGGTCTTTTAGTCGCTGTTTAACGAGTTCTTCCTTTCCAACATATTGAAAAAAACATGCCTCATAGATCAAATGAACAAAGTAGATCCTTTAACAAAGAGCACCAATTTGTTTTTCTGGGGTGAAGTTCATTTTCTGATTTAAGCATATAATAAATCTTTTTGATATATTTTTTATCGACATAGTTTAAAATTTTAAGCCAATATTTTATGATATTGAAGAATCTTGTTGTTTTAAAATCCACTCTTCCAAACTCACCATAAGTAAAATCATTTTGTGTAGATAATTTTACATAAATCCTCTTACAAAATTGTAAATGAACCCTCGCTATTACCGTGAACAAAACCCCTTAAATTAAACTATGCTTAATATATCATTTGTTGAATGAATGTGAAAGTAATTGGAGAGTGAATGAACATAGGGACACAACTTAGTTTACTCATATTGTATTAATATCTGTATATTGTATTTTGGGCCAGAGGCCATATAATTATATAAATAAACGGTATTATTCCTGACAACTATAATTCAAAATCAGTTTTTCAAATAAATAATTAAAAATTTTTCATCATAAAACCTTTAAGAGCTTGACCAGATATGTTTTTTTGTACTTAAGAAAACGACCCCCTCCCAGTTGTAAATTCTACTCATAAATACGAGAAACGATATCAATAACCTTGTTGTCATAATAAATTGTTAAATTGTCCGTCCGTCCACCCTTTCTAAGTATCATAATTTTACTTTTTTTACACTGACCATAAGTTTCCAACGTTCACAATTATTTTCCAAAGCAATTAAACTAGATTGTAATTCAGCACTAGTATTAGGAAATATAACAATATCATCTGCATACAATATAATAAACATTTTAAACATGTTAACATCAGTCTATACCTTCCAATCCCTTTTCTTTAAAAACTTCCTCTAAATCATTTAATAACATGGAAAATAAAAATGGCGATAAACACTCCCCTTGCTTTACACCGAGAGTACAGTCAAATTCCTTACTTGTTTGATTACAATACTTAACTCTAGACTTAACAGAAGCATATATGGAACGAATAATATTAAGTATTTTTCCCCGTATTCCCAATTTAATAAGTTTAATCCATAAACTTTCCCTAACGACATAATAAAAAAAAAAATCAATGAATGCACAATATAAATGTTTGCCCGCGTTTATTACATGTGAAATAAGTCCATGCAAAACAAAAATATTATCTAATGTACTCATATTCGCACGAAAACAAGCCTGAGCTTCAATATATACGCCATTCGAAAGATGAGACAGAGTTATACCTTAAAGTTCCGGGACTTCAATGCATGGTATTAAGAATCGCAAACCAAATTTAATATATTGGAAAATTAATTTTATTTTCCCCAATTTAATTATATATCCTTTTTTTAATGGCTATGTCCGTTTTGGCGCCGAAAAAAAAAAAAAAAAAAAAAAAAAAATTACATAAAAACAAACAATTTTTATATTAATAAAATGTGTAAATAATTTACCAAATCTTGACTAAACATTTCCAAATATTATACAAAATATACTGAGATGGAGAAGCACATTTGTTATAGCCTTCATTTCTATTTTTAAATTATTTTGACTCATTTTTAGCTAAACAAGTGTTTACTTTCAAATTGACAATATTTATAAATATACTGAATTTTTAAACGCATACTCTCTGTAACATATTGTAGGTACAATCATGGGACTTGCTTTAAAATTTTCAGCATTCTATTTTTAGAATTTAATAATCAGTAAGTGAAGCAAGTACCTAAATTTTTACTTCATCTGTTACCGTATATTAACCCTAAAACCTAAATAGCCAAACAAAATATAAAAATAAAACTACACATTTCTTTCTTCCTTAATTTGATATGAGCGATACAGAAATAATGTTGAAAGAGAAAAATTGAATGATAAAGAGTTGTCCCTATTGGGGTTCGAGCCCACAACCCTTAGTTTCAAAGCATTTTGCTACAATTTTAGCTTATATATTGATACTCTTCAATTGGAGGTAATGCATAAGAGTCCCAGATTAAGGATAGACATGACAAGGCGTATAATAGATATTACAATGTTGTACCTTAAGGAAAGACAAGAACAGGTTATACCTTAACATAAATTAAGACAAAGTTATACCTTATTGAAAGATGAGACAAAGGTACACCACTCCTTAAAGAATAACTCTGCCCCAATTTTCTTTGTGCATAATCCTCTCTTATGTTAAGACTGGCGAACGCCAGTCCTACATAGCGGAAATCAAACCAAGCATTGTTAATTTGCAATATTATGGCACCCATTTTCACGGCGCTGTTTTTCTCCGCGGTCAGTAAAGTAACAATGCAATGCGATTGTATACAATTCATGTAAATCCTGCCGATAGTCTCTAAGCGCACCGTGTGTAACACTGTCTTATCTGTTCATAATGTATAACCCTGTCTTATCTATCCTTAAGGTATAACCCTGTCTTATCTATCCTCAAGGTATTACACTGTCTTGGTATAACCATCTCTTATATATGTACTATGTTGTTGAAATCAGCTAAACGCACGTTTTCAAAATGAAGGTATTTTGTCGTATAGAGAAATTCATTATACCTCGTTTTGATTACAACTGATAATTGACGAAACATTTAGTTCATATATATGTTTAATTAAATGTCAGTGAATTATTACAATCTAGCTCGATTTTTCAGAAACAATGTCCTCAAAATCTGACTCACATTGGCTTTCCTATACTTATAAACATCGAAAAACCATGTGTGTCATGTATATCCTTTGTTTATTCTTTTCATTTTACATTGACACTCTACGTAACAGTAGCACATGATTATCAGTATTCATTTAAAATATTATAAAACTTTATACTTTGCTTATTGTTTAACCATTATTGCTTAATATGAATATATTTTCGTTGGTACTGATGGTGGGGTTCGTGAGACATTTGGTGTGGAATGAGCCCTGGGTACCTGTGCGAAATACAACGCGTCCGGACGGACGACCGGAATCCCTGTCATATTCAACCTGGGATCGAACCCGGGTTGCTTGGTGAAAAGCTTGTGTGTTAACCACTTCGTTATCTGGATACTCTGATCAAAGTGAATTATCATCATCATAATCATCATCATGAGCATCATCAAATTGTTAAAATGCTGTGATGCGATAATAATCTCACCAATACTGATTACCAAGCATTTTGCTACTTGTCAGATGATATGGCACCGGCCGGAAGTGAAAGGCCATGTCGTTGGAACTGGCCCTGGCCTCACTACCACCACGTGGCCTTTTCTGCCTGAAAACAAAGAACTAAAGGCAGGTGAAAAGATTGTGTTTGACGAGATTTTGCTGAACGACGGTGGCCACTACAACAAAACCACAGGAGTTTTCACGTACGTACATATATATTATAATTGTCATATACGTAAATTATGCACACGTGTTATAGGAAATAGGTGAAATGTAAGTATATATAATGATGTTTAAACATTAACATTTCATCACCATCGTTTTTTATGATGTGAATCTTGAAAACATAAATGGATTGTAGCGCCTCAAAAAGTTCCAATTAAGGAGGTCTATATTTTAGTTTAAGAACATGCACTCTTTCTAAAAGATCTTCTGTTAAATACATTTTTTTTAAAAATGATAATTGTTTTAAATTTCGAGCTGCAAGCTCTACTACACTTTTGTATAAACATTTTAACGTATGTGTAAAATCTCACGTATATACATAAACTTATTTACGCTATCTAAGTAACATAATTCTTCAATTGGGAAATCTAAGTATGAAGATACGTCCAATTGAGGTTCTGGAATTTATTTCAAAAGTATCTCCATCAGTTTCTTAAGAAATTTATAATATATATTTGTTTTTTTTTAAGGGTAATTTTCTTTGATTAAGGTACTAATATCTGAAAATCCTATTTTAAGAATTGACCTCACGATTTTTGTGACTAAAAATCCTAAATGTAAAGATTGTTCATGAATACAAGAAGTACACTTTATACTATAAAGTACAATGTAGTACTTTGTTATGTTTTTGTTTGTGTGTTTATAGGGCTCCACATCATGGCGTCTATTTGTTTACTTTCGTGATTGCTCAGAGACATGCGAAACAAATTTTGGTCAATCTTAAAGTTGGTAACGAGACCATTGTTGGAGCCGTTGCCGAAGGTAAGGTTTTGTTTCAAAATGTAAGTCAGTGCCACCTGTCGTCTATGAATTTTTTTTTTTCATTTCATTTTTTTGTCGATGAATATATTTATCTAAATATTAGTACTCAAAGTATAATAGTCTGTATTTAAGGTCGGGATATAACGAAAATGATATATTAAACTTACACCAGCCTTTGAACCAAATGCAAACGTGCAATGTGGAGTATATTTATTTTATAACGCCTTGTATTTTTGTATGCCAACATAGAGTATGTATTTATATTCCATAATATTACTTGATTCGCATTTTCTTACTTTTATACTAAAGTACATATGGCATTATAGTAAAACGAGTAATAGTATCACTGTGTAGCAATTCATGACTGGAAAACTCAGTAAACCCATTTTACTATTAAAACATCTTGTTCACAGATGACCATTAACTAACAAATTGATTACTAATTATTTGTGTGTATTACGTCTATCAATACATATCTACAGACTGCAACTTCCGTGATTGTAAAATTACGGGTGGTTTCTCAACCACATGCAATAGCGTTACGAACGTTATTGAACCCTATGTTTAGAATTATAAAACCTATATTGGGTGGTACAAAATCAATTTAATTTATAACAAAACTTATGTTCTCATGACAATACGTATATGTTGACCCCCAGGTCGGCACTGGACGCAAGACGCCCAGGGAACCAACACGTCCATACTGCGCCTGCAATGGGGACAGAAAGTGTACGTAGAGGTGGTCTTTCCAGGACATATTGAGGGCAGCAAGAAGTATCGCTTCACGACCTTCAGCGGACACATCCTCTACTAATAGGAATAATGTATCAAACCCTACCGGAAGAAGACCCTGCAGTCTTTACTAGCAACAACGCATATATGTACCAACATCGACAGTTTGTTTTTTTGTTTAAAAAATCCTCAAACTTCCATTCGAATATCAATTTACATGTACATCTAACCATAAAAAAGCGACGTACATGTGTGTATAAACTTAGTTTTCACTACATGTATATGACTATCAGCATGTGATTATCACGTCTTACTTTCTGTGGGGGACAATGAGCGTACAAGAGATGGGGTCACTCCGAGCGGTTATGTATTATACTTGTAGCAATATATATGCATTCTTATACTCTGAATGAAGCAAAATTAAAAACCGATCATTTTTAATGGGAATTACAGAGAGGTTAGAAAAAGCAACATATCTCATGTTTGTTTTTCTCCCTTTTACAGTTTTTTTCATGGAATTTGTGTAATTATGAGCGTACGTCAAAATATTTTCTGAATTTAACACGCGCTACGTTGTCATTCTATATTTAGGTGAGCTATCTATCGTATTCCTTTACGCTAAGGACAAAGCTGACTGCCACAATTAAACTTTGTTACAACACTGCTATTTTTTTTTTATGAATGAAAACAGTGTACGTTTCCTTATAAATTGTACTTTTGAGAGAAATATTACTAAGCCATAAACTACAGCAATATCAGAAAACGTTCGTGTTATTAATGTTGTTTTTATTGCAATGACAACGTTTAGCAACCAGCGAATTTGACATATTTGTTTTTTTTTTTGTCTTTATATTTATGTTATTATGCTCATATCTGTTAACCAAATATATCAAATATAAGCATTATATACATGTCTTTTTATTTAGAATCCCTCCCAGGAATTACTTCTCTGGATGAAAACAAGTACTGTAATCACTGCCACTGCGAATAAGACCGGAATTTATCTTTTCATTCTTAATTTAAGTTCGAATATTTCGTATCAGTTTACATAGCCAAATAGTAAAAAAAAAAAAAAAAAAAAAAAAAAAAAAAAAAAAAAAAAAAAAAAAAAAAAAAAAAAAAAAGAACCCCCCCCCCCAAAAAAAATCATGTAATAATGTATTCATCTGCCTTTAAAAAATAATTTAAGTAGTTTTTTATGACACGCCGGTATGGTTTACCTATCGTCATCTGTGTTACTTGGTAGCAGTGATTAAAATTGCACACGGCGATTTACCAAAAGTACCTATAACCATATACAACAATATAATTTTATGGTTATCTCCCTTACACAATACACCATCCCTGCGTTCAGTTAACCATAACGCTTGCAACTGTTATTGATTTGGTTCCCTGCTTGCACTTTATATGCTACTATAAAACAGGGGTGCAAACGCTAACTTTAGGGACTTTTAAAGCTAACTGAACGCATGGCATTATTCACCGTTATAATCATTCCTAATATAACCGAACTATATATATGACGAAAGAGTAAAATGCGAGATCATTTAGAGTACCGTAACTGTAAAAACAACATAGAAATGTGTTTTATGGTTGTATGTGAGTAGGATCAACCGGATATGACTAATGGCAAACTCAAGCACAACAACAACTACGCTCGATATGAAAAGACAATCATTGTCTCATCCGCATACTCACTTAAAAATCAACATTCCTTTAAACTAGATATACATTTTTATTTTCTCCATATATGAAGAGTTTACAAAGACACAAAGTGATATCGACAATACCATAATTTATTTACAAACATACATGTTATGAGTACAATAAGGATTTAAAAGCATTTATCTTAGAAATGACTCATAAACGTATGATATATATAGCTATATATTCAAAAAATGTAAAAAAGTATCTACCGATATACTAGTAAAATAAAACCCAATATTTTCATAATTTCATAAGCAAACAGCAATATCTATACATTGGCATGCATTTGACACACTACAGTATCTTAGCTAGAACACGTAAAGCAAGCGACATCTGTCACGTTAGATCTGATTTTTCATCAGTTGTATCATTGCCTATAAATTTGATGATGACGAGAAGGAGGAGTAGGTTAATTATCATGATAATTATGGTAAAAACATTTTAGAATGTGGTATAAAAAGAATATTTGCGTGACGTCTTTATACTTTCCATATATCTATATAGTAATTTAGTCTAAGAAAATAACATCAAGCTGATTAACGAGGAACAAATGCCTGATTGTTAAAAAGTGTTTGTTTTATTCATGTCAACTTTAAAATTTGTCTAAACTCACGAAGTCATTTCATAACAGCAAACAAACTGCTAAGACTGGTAAAAACATGTGGAAACATTTTTCCGTGATATTTCATAAACCTGTCTATAGTTCTGACCCAATGTGAGGTAATCCTATCGGTTTGTAGAAATGCTACCATATCCTGACCCTAAGTGCGTAACGCACTTTGGAGATTACATACCACATGTCACTGTGAAATTGAAATGGTAATAACTATTGTTGTATTTGTCCATATCTCTTGAACTTTACAAACCAACTCTTTGTTGCAAAATCTCAACATTTAAGATCTTTACTTTGATATTACAAAACAACAACAAAAAATAAAGCAAAACGTTTTCATTCACAAAATTTTCAATTTACATCCACTTATTAAAATTTCAAATTTTCTCTAAACTATAGAGTTGTATTTTCAACTTAAAATGTGGAATTGTAATGTCATATATTAATTAATTTTCACAATCTTGATTCTTATCAAATTGCAAAATAACTGCTGTAATAAATGTTGTAAGACCTTTTACCTTTAAATGACAAAAAATGTCCATTTTAATACAAAATATTTACTTCAAAGTAAAGGATTGAAAATATTTTGATGAGTATAATATTGGTGCTTAGCAAACTTTGAGTAGTATACATGAATGAATAGTTGACATAAAAGTTCATGAGAAAGGTAGTACTTAAATTTTCTCTGCTATAATATGAAAGGGTGCATAACGAATACCTGCATATATTTATACACACGAAGACTGAAATGCTTTGATATACATGTACACATCAAATTGTACATTTGATATGCTTTATCAACGAGTTTAATGATTTCAATGTCTGATAGCGGTCTGCGATCTGCTTAAATCATGTTGCTTGTTTTATACAGAGGTGTTTTTATGCTAGCATAAGGTCATTAGTTAAATCTTGTAGTTAATTCCATAAGATGTCAGTTATTTTCAAATTAACAAAAACAATATACATGTATATTCATTGCATATTTGTACAAAAACTGAATACATCTATTAAAAGATATAATGGATAATGATTGAAATTTGATGTCCCTCTCTTATTTAAACATGTATTGTTGGTAACAGGATCACATTTATATAAGAATTCGGTCAATGGATGCTGTGAAAAGCGCAGAGGAAAGGAATAAAAGCATTTAGTTTATTCAAACATTCAACTCACAAATGAATGCAAACTTATTTTGAGCATATTTTAATGAAAATATGAATAAGTAAACAGCAAATAATAAATTTCAAATTAAAAGAAAAAACAAACCAAAAACAACAACAAAAGAAGAAAAAAAACAATTTGGCAGAACAAACATTGATTTGGAATACTCGCATGATTTGTTTCCAAATATATTAGAGGTACATATGTTCAGTGGTAACAAACAGTAATTATCCCCAAATATTAATACAAGATATTTATCATTAAAGATATAAATATTTGACAACTAGTTGTGTACTTTTTGTAATGAGACTGAAGAAACGCTGCCTCTTTATTCTATGATTCTATTCATCTTCAGATGTGTAGAGTCTGCATAGAACGTATTTGATTATGGAAAAAGAATTAATCAGTAACAGCCGGGACGGCGCATATGTTTTGGACTGTTTCATTTCAAACAAATGCAGTTCTTGGGGTACTTGTCTTGGTTTATTTGATACGTGAAACTCTATACACATAGTGTTCTTTAGTAACGGCGCAAAATCCGACACTAAAAAGCCCCTTCGTTATTTTAGTAGCAAAGATGTGATATGTAAGGTAGTCAGTAGGATAGTTTTCCGACCTACAGCTACCTATTATGGGGATTCTAATTGCTACTGACTCCTGAAAATAAAGAAGAACAAAGTGTGAAGTCATTCACATCAGTACTAAACGCAAAACTCTCATGAGCCAAAACACCATCCATGGTAAAAAAAACTCTCTTAAAAAACCTCAGCCAAATATCTTGGACGAACTTTCATGGACAAACCATGTAAATAACATAACCAATAAAGCAAATTCAACAATGTCCTTCATTAGAAGGAATATCTCTCCCTGTTCACCCAAGGCCAAGGCAAATGCATACCGCACATACATACGCCCATGCCTGGAGTATGCATCTTCAGCCTGGGCCCCTCACACAGACTACCTTATCAACCAACTTGAGATGGTACAGCGAAGAGCTGCCCGCTTTGTAAAAAATGACTTCTCAAGGACCAGTAGTGTAAACAAAATGCTGAATGACTTAGGATGGCAAACCCTTCAACATCGCAGAAATTCCACCCGTTTGATCATGCTATATAAGATCTTACACAATCATGTAGATATCAAACCGTCTCCCCCTTTAATCCCGTCAAGTAACATCACTAGAGGGCACAGCCAATAATTCATCCAAATATCTGCCAAAAAAAAATCGGCATACCTATACAGCTTCTATCCAGCATCTATCGTTCTCTGGAACAAACTCCCCCAAGACGTAGTCCTCCAACCTACTCTTGGCTGCTTCCAGTCTGCTCTTGCGAGACTGGGAGCCAAATAAGCTTATCTGCAAATCAATTTTGAACTCATCTGTATATATGAAAATTTTTATCTGTAAAAAAGCCTTCATGACTGCTACATGTACGCACGCTCAGTATTTTTTATCCACATCGCGAGAATACTCAAATTTTGAGTCATGAGATTACTGAAGATGATGATGATCAATAACACACATTTTGCTTTATGCCGGTGCTCAGCGGCACATACCTAATTAACAAATAACAAACATATCTTATGACTGTAGTCCTAAAAAATCCTTCTTTTATTTCCTCTATCTCATTTTGTTATTCACGAGAGTTTCTCGCGTGAAAGGGGAAACGGAACTCCCTGAGCAACGCCTTTCGCCAGTGTTGGTCCGTTGTCATGGAGCAACAGGGGCGGCCAAACTACGAAGTCTACCGTTTTGCCACTTATTGTATATGTTCGGTAAAGGTCCCCATTAAAAGGGCCGGCATTGTTCTTCTTTGTTAGAACAACAGGAGGATCTTGCATTTGCATCAGCCAACATAATTCGGCACATCTCTTCATGAACTGTTTAAGTTTTTCGCCAATTTTCTTCTCTTTGCTTGTCAGCACATACTTCTGTAATTAAGTGTGAATATATATTATATACTTCTCTATATGACCAAAGGTATTGTAAAATGCTGTTTTTAGTTGATAAATATGCATTTGCATCTGCATTCATTTAACTAGGATAATCTTAAATAAGTTTTATATGGCTTCTCCAGTTTAAAGAAACTTTTCCTGTATTTTTTTATTTCATGTAATCTACCTATTTATATAGTTTTAATACTCACCTCAGATACATTTGCTTTGAGGAACGAAGAAAGTCTTTTTCTCAAATCTATTATGTCGTTCCTTATTGCAACCGGCATCTAAGAAGTGAGATGTTTAAACAAATAAGTCAAGTCAATTGACATTGCTTTAATATAATAAGTTGTAACTATCCTAATTTCTTATTTTTCTTGTATAGGACTGGGGGATATACATTAAATAGAGCTGTTTTGTAATATTTTGGACCGAAGGAAACACTGTTTTACGTAAAAGCTTTCTTATTATTAAAAAACAACAACAACAAAAAAACACAAAAAAAACATATTTTCCTACTTCTTCGCTGTTTTACGCCATTTTCGAGTGTTTCTCGTTTTAACAAGCACTATGTGTCTGTGACGGATAAGAGCGTATCTATTTACATTTTCCATACGATGGAAGAACAAAAGTGATAGTAATAGGAGACAATTTCAATTATATTAAATTGCAAGCTAGAGGAATTGAAAAAACACATGTTCCTACTACGATAGAGTGATATAGTTAAGAAGACTCCATATCAATGTAACTAACCTAAATTATCAATTACTTATCTGCATCATATGGTCGATTTCAGGCCAGTGTATTATATACTAACAGTCTTACATCATATCTAGTACCTTGCTAATAGATTGTTTAGGATATGTCACATGCACACAACAATGTTTAGTTTAAGCAAAACGTAAGTAAAGGAAATTACATCCGTGGATCGTTTCGAGTGGAATGAACTGGACTCAAACTCACAATATCGGGTTCTGGCCCATGTGTTCAAATATTCTACAATGGATTCAAATATTCAGCTAAACTTCTATAAACAATGCCTTTCCTAGTGCCTTCATGATAATGAACTCACTTCTGAGGTTTCAACATTGTTTTCCCTCCCTCCTGGTATTCTAAAGAGAACACTGTTAAGTTGCATGAAGTACTGGGAGGATAAATTCTTCACAGAATCCTGAAGCTTCCTGTTCATACAGATTAACAAAGCTATATGTAAGACAACATGTATTGTGCAGTGTTCAGCAGTCATTGCGAAGGTTTAAATTTCCTTCTTTTGTAAGTCATGTAAAATATTCCATTATTTCAAGATCAAATTCCATTAAACAATGTTATTACATTTTCCAAAACAATAAAACTATTTTTGCTACAAAGAAACAGTGCTTTTAAAGTTGCATTGACATATTTTATCATTTTGTATTATTGTAGTATTTATAAGTATACTTATAGCACATACCATTTCTTTTCATAACATATTTGTATTTTAAGATAAGCAAACGCTAATTTCTTACCCACAAAATCGTATGTAGATGCTTAATTGCGACACTTTCTGACTCCCCAGAACTCTCGATCTCTTCGAAAGCATCAGTCCATTCATTATCATACAGTTCCGAAGTACATCTCTCCCAGTTTCTGGGGTCGTATCATATCCAGTAAAGTCAGCTATATCTGGATTGTCTTTGGTCAGTTTGACTCCAACAAGTTCACTGAGTCTAGTAATATTAAGCATACAAATGAAGTTTATTCAATGATGTTTTAGTCAGACCATATATTTGCATTTTAGGTTAGAAGCTGTGTATATATACAACTTGTGGTGAAATCACCCAACCACTTGCAATTTCAATTTCAAAATTGTTCATGGAAATAATGTTTTATCTGCCTTTATTTGTTGAAGTTAAACACCTACACTTAATGTCATTTTGACTTATCTTCTGTTGAATAATACAGATATAAATAAACTGATTTAATATGTAATAATTTAATAGAATATACTTAATACATATTATATACTTATATAATAATATTCTTATACTTGACTTGATGACATGATGGTGACTTTTGGACCCCAACCTTTTTTCTTACAATTTTTAACCAAAAAAATTTTTTTTCTTTTTTAAGAGTTTACCGTCGCTTCGACAGTATTACAGTCATATAGCGACGTCCAATTACAAGTGGAGGAAGACCCCGAATGCACGGATGCATCCGGGTAGAACCACCGACCTACCGCAAGCCAGATGAAAGGCTTCCTCGCATGAAAATCCGAATGACCTTGCTGGGATTCGAACTCGCGCGGTGAGGGGCTAAGTGAGTGTTAAAGTCAGCGACTTTACCCTCTTGGCCAAGGAGTCCCCGTATATATAATGGTAGTATGGGGATACTATTGACAGTAACAAATAATGTATTTTGG
>CM037777.1:77270679-77288198 GCA_021229015.1 Solen grandis
AGTGCACCACACTGCAATAACACACCGTAGAAATGTGGTATGATACCATATCCAGTCACATTATCCTGACAGGGATATCCCAACCAGGGGCCAGTTTCACTAAACTTTGCACGAAAAAAAATCTTCGTAAGCGTCATTTCACACATGTAAAATAGTATTCTTCCTGTGAATTTTTCTTTACAAAGTGTTGTGTTTGCTTAATACAATAAATAGGGCCATCCTTCTTCATGTTTTATTGTGAAAATAAGACATTAGTAGACACTATGTAGAACAACAGACTTATGACTAAGAACAAATTTGTTTCGTACGAAGTTTAATGAAACAGGCTCCAGGGATCTGTACTAGTACTACTTACGATTCTGGTATGTCACAACGGAGCGACCAAGATCCTTAACCATTTAGTGTTCACACCCAGTTGACCTCAGTGATTCGGCTAATCAAAAACCTCTGAAATTTTAACATTTGCCTCTCTTAATTGTTAAGTAAGCCAGTTTTGTACACTTGATTTTGCAGTGTCCAGTCTCAAATGCCCAGATACAACCCACATGTCTGTACATGAAAAGCAGTTTACTCTGCTAATGTCTGTAACTTTATTTTATATTCAGAACTCACTCAAAAAAGGATAGTGTTTCATAACTTTTATTTAGATTAACATTGAGTTAGAATCTGTAAATCTACATTAAATGCCTAAATTACCACCTTTATGATGCCTGTTTTGGTGATACATGTAACAAGTTTTTGAAAAAGGGTGACACATGGATGGTTAGGGTATCATTCTCAGGTCCAGCCTGTTTATTTGTACATGACCCAAGCTGCTCTTGCTTTAAAAAAGCATGGGTGCTTCTTAAACTTTGACAAAAGCTACTGGTGCAGTTTAATGTCAGAGTAGATGACCTGGTTACTGAGAGTGAGATATAAGCATCCAAGTATTTCGATTGCAAAACTTTAATCAAAGTTTCTAATGAAGAAATTGCATGCATGCAAAATGTCTAAGTTAAAAAGGAGTCATAATTTGTATTAAATTTAGTCAAGAGTTATCTACCTTAGTTGTCTTTCAGGTCAAAAACATAAATGGTTAATGAGATATAAAGCTTGATAATGGCATGTATGCAAAGCTTTAAACAAGCTGCAATGCCAACGCATGGGTCATTGCAATAGCTCTTGTATTCTTCGAATAATAGTAAAAATCTTATCTCAGAAGTATTCACCAATACCATATCTGGTTTCCCATTTTATGCATGTTTGGAGTATCTGAGCAAGCAGAGAAAATAAATAAGGAAATTTCTAATACATGCAAATACACTGAAAATAAATCAATGAAATGCAGGATACCTGAAAGTCAACAAAAAGAAGCAATAAATATGTATTTTTTTTTACTTTATGAAAATAGGTCACATCACCAAAAAGCACACAATAACATGAGTTGAAATAAATTATGCAAAATAATTTCATTCATTTGCAAACTGTTGATCTGACATTACAAAGAAGTAACAACCTTGTTTGTTAATATGTAATGATTTAAATATGTATAATACAACAAGATGGCCATGATGGTCCTGAATTGCTCACCTGTTTATAAATGAGCAAAATATGTTCGATTTTTCATATTGACCTACTTTTTGACCCCACATGACCTAAATTCGAATTTGTCCAAGATTTTATGGAGAGAAACATTCTGACCAAGTTTCATGAAGATTGGGCCAAAAATGTGGCCTCTAGAGTGTTAACAAGTTTTTTCTAAGATTTGACCTCATGACCTACTTTTTGACCCCACATGACCCAATTTCGAACTTGTCCAAGATTTTATGGAGACAAACATTCTGACCAAATTTCATGAAGACTGGCCTAAAAATATGGCCTCTAGAGAGTTAACAAGCCAAATTGTTGACGACGCACATCGCACGCCGGACGAAGGGGGATCACAAAACTCACCTTGAACACGTTGTGATCAGGTGAGCTAATAAAAGTACACTGAGAATGAAAACACTCCTTTGGGTAACATTAATCTCTTGATTTCTTTTAAAGACCATTTATTGGATACATATATTTCTGGAGACCTATTCTAGAAAACACTAGGTTTATAATTTAAAAAAAAAGTTTATCGGGTTAATAAGCATGGATAAAACCATTCCTCACAAAGTATAATGATTCTGCATAATTTCATTTCACACTACACTGTTCCTTTTCTAGTCATATTTTTGTCACAGAATCCTAAATTACCGCAGCCATACTTATCATTAAAAAATAAATAATAATAATAATTTTTTTTTTCAGATTTCAAAACTGTAGGCTCCTGAGTTTTTCATGAATTTTATAGCGATATTACATAGAGGTATATAAAATAAACAAGGAGGAAAAGAGGGGAAGGGAAAGAGAACTTAAGCAGGAGATACAATATTAAAGCAGCTCATTAACAGATGGTCAATGACTAAGAATTTGATTTAAAACTTTCTGTGTATTACCTCTATCAATACCCATCTATCGACACATGGTCATCCAACATAACAATCCATGACCGTAAAAAAATACAAAAGAGCTGGTTACCAATTTTATCCATTCAAAAGCCATAACTCTGGAGTGTCTGGGACATTCTGAATGGTTTCAAACCGGTCAAGACACCTGCACTAATAAATATTGAACTCGGAGTGTCGGGAACATTCTGGCCTGTCATCAATCTTGGCTGAGATATTGTGCCCATACATAATGTGACAAACATTGAACATGATCAGTTCACGTTTGTAAAAGTAAGAAGATGGACAACCATTTTTCATCAATTCAAGGGCTGTAACTCTGAAGTGCCAGGGACATTCTGGCTAGTTATCAAACTTGGCCAAGATATTGCAACCCATACACATTGTGACCAAGTTTGGTATAGACCGGTTTATGTTTAATTAAGGAGTGGATACTGTGATTTTAGCAATTTTTCATCAATTCATGGGCTATAACTCGAGTGTCTGGGACATTCGGGCTGGTTATTGAACTTTGCAGAGATGTTGTGTCCATGCATATTGTGATCAAGTTGGGTAAATACCAGTATTGGTTCATGTTTGTTAGAGCTGACACTATTAATTTTGCAATTTTCATCTTTCAAGTGCCATTTACCTGGAGTGTCTGGGACATTCTGGTAGGATATAAAACTTGGCCAAGATATTGTGTCTATATACACTGAGACCAAGTGAATGCCTGTAACCGTTATTTACATGTAAATTCTTTCTCTCCTCCAGACCCCTTTTTAGTGTAGGAACCCTGAAATATTTAATTGCCAGTTGATGTATTTAAATAGTTATATTAAGTGACTTAAAATGTAACCTTATATTTGGATGATATAAGCGTTTTTATTTATCTTAAGTTTGAATTCTCTGCAGATATAGGATGTAATGAATTTAAATCAGAACAAGGGTCAGGACTGCCACAAAATACGCCCATCATGGTATGGGGACTCTCAGAAATAGCTCAGAGAAACAAGCTACTGTCCATAAATAAGCAAAATAATTCCAAAATCCCATTAGTTAATGATGTTAATCATAAAAAAAAAATGTTGATACATTTCTATTAATTAACTGCAAGATCTGACAACACCTCATAGGGTCTAAGGACTAGGGACAAGCAAATTTTCAAGTATGTTGTGTACATCAAGGGCCATAACTTCAAAGTCATTCACATGAGAATGCTGGATATCGAACTCAGCCAAGATATTATGGCAATGCACATGTGTGGAAAGTTTGAAAAGGATTGGTCTAACGGTATTGAAGTTAGAGCCCAGACAATCACAATATCAAGTATTTTGTGTACATCAAGGGCCATAACTTCTAAGTCATTCACGCAATAATGCTGAATATCGAACTCATCCGCGATATTATAGCCATGCACATGTGTGAAAGTTTGAAAAGGATTGGCAACGGTATTGAAGTTAGAGCCCGGACAATCACAATTTCAAGTATTTTGTGTACGTCAAGGGCCATAACTTCTAAGTCATTCACGTGATAATGCTGGATATCGAACTCATCCGAGATATTATGGCCATGCACATGTGTGGAAAGTTTGAAAAGGATTGGGAAAACAATATTGAAGTTAGAGCCCAGACAATCACAATATCAAGTATTTTGTGTACATCAAGGGCCATAACTTCTAAGTCATTCACGCAATAATGCTGAATATCGAACTCATCCGTGATATTATGGCCATGCACATGTGTGAAAAGTTTGAAAAGGATTGGGCTAACGGTATTGAAGTTAGAGCCTGGACAATCACAATTTCAAGTATTTTGTGTACATCAAGGGCCATAACTTCTAAGTCATTCACGCGATAATGCTGGATATAGAACTCATCCGCGATATTATAGCCATGCACATGTGTGAAAAGTTTGAAAAGGATTGGACTAATGGTATTGAAGTTAGAGCCCGGACAATCACAATTTCAAGTATTTTGTGTACGTCAAGGGCCATAACTTCTAAGTCATTCACGTGATAATGCTGGATATCGAACTCATCCGAGATATTATGGCCATGCACATGTGTGGAAAGTTTGAAAAGGATTGGGCAAACGGTATTGAAGTTAGAGCCCGGACAATCACAATTTCAAGTATTTTGTGTACGTCAAGGGCCATAACTTCTAAGTCATTCACGCGATAATGCTGGATATCGAAGTCACCCGAGATATTATGACCATGCACATGTGTGGAAAGTTTGAAAAGGATTGGGCAAACGGTATTGAAGTTAGAGCCCGGACAACAAATGTTCCACGCCCGCCCGCACGCCGTGAGTGTTCACATAATACGCCCCATCTTAAGATGGGCGTATAAAAAATTAATACATTAACATGAATTTGCTTATTTTAATTAAGAATTCAAATTATTGGTACCTGAAATTTCTGAATTGAATAAATCACTTTCACCAAGTTTAAATGTCCCATTGTTAATCTATTTTTATGTTATACCAAGATATTTAACATTCATAAGTGTTCTGTAAGGTACATTATAGACTTTACATGTGTTTTCATAAACTTCAGTAATACAACTGTGTCCGCAAATGAAGGTTAATATGTTCAGTGCTGAATAACAATGAGAGCCAAAAGAAAAAACTTATTTGAGTTAATTTCAATGTTGATCAACATACTTCTTCCTAAAAATATGCCAAATCTTGTGTTTCGATTTAAACCTGAAAAAAAAGGCACTTGTCTTATAATGTTGCAGGCAATCGCTGTGAAGATTGGCCCGTTCTTGAAGCAATATTTTTTTACCAGTTTCAATACGCTACAGGCATTTGATGTGTAGATTGGCGCGGTGTGCATAGGATATTTAATTGGAATTCCAAGTGCGTTTATGAAAAATAGCCTTCACTGTACAATTTGACATACACTTGCTGAGGTTATTTGTCAGAAAACAAAGATTCCATCAACACTGAAGAGGGAGAGTAAAATTTTTCTTATGTCTACAAATCAACTGTAAAGGAGCTGCTTTAACATGAGGTCATTAGTTTTATAGACTGCCACTGAAAAGTGTGCATGTTAAAGTTACTTTCCTTGTCTTAAAATTCCTACATCATAACTTGACATGAAATGCAATTTAAATAAAACAATACTAAACAAAACATGTGAATATATGATAATATAAATGAGTTCCAACTTATTTTTTTTAAATTATGTTAGAAAGGTATCACCTCTCCTTGGACACAATCACAATGGCACTGAGTAAACAAAAATATAAAAAAAAATGTAATGTGAAGAATAACCTAGATTAGAAAGTAAAATGTAAGTAGATAAAATATAATTTAGTAAAATGTACTTAACTAATTAGAAGTTTATGTATACTCCAATTTGAAATGTAATCAATAATATACATGTATTCAATTACATTTTGCTATGAATTGTGTACAAATAGAATTAGTGATATCAATATCATTAAGCTCATCTATACAAACTTATATAAACAGAAATAGTTTAGACTAAAACTTAAACAAGAGAGCCATATGACCCATTAGATCACTCACCAGAGTATGTAAAACCTTCAAGTCACTTTACCTGGTTACCTTCAGCAGCAACCTGAGAATCAAGATTCAGATACAAGAATTTCAAAGTAAATTAAATTATATCCATAGAAAGAGATTTTTGACATAAATGTTCCATATGGAATATATCAAGAATTTAGACAACCATATGGGGGCCTAATTTTTCAAGGGATCAACTTTATCTTAGCAATTATTCTACAAGGTGAGTTGATCATTCTGATTGTTGGCTTCATAGAAGAAGAATTTTGAAAATTTCTATACAGAGTATATTAGCAGACCCTCTATGGATTTGAAATTTTCAATGATAGAATATATAAAGGAAACAAGCCTTCCCTGTGGGGGGCCTTATTTTTAAAGGGATCAACTTCATTTTAGCAATAACATTGTGTATAGAAGATAACTATGAGGCAACCATTTGTGCCAAGGCAAATTTAATTCTGACCATTGGTTTTAAGGAGAATATCTTTAAAGCTTTTTGGGGTGTTTTTTACCAAATTTTTGTTGGTTGCCATGGCAACCAGAGTCTGAAAGGATCAAGTTTATTTTAGAAACCTTTGTGAACGCCCAGCAAACAATAATTAATACAACTTCATTAATTTCTACCCAGAGGTTTCAGAGGAGATGTCTTTTAAAACAGTGTTGATGACGCAAGACAAACAGCAACTGACACAGGGTGATCACAATAGCTCACCTTGAGCATGTTGTGTTCTAGTGAGTAAAAAACTAAACAGTAACAACTAACAATGCTATTTAACTATAACTTTAACACACAAATCTGAAACAAGAGGACCATGCTAGCCTAAGATTGCTCACCTGAGTGAAATCAACCCAATTAAATATAAGTTACTTGGATTTCGGTGACTCTAAATAGCTACCAGATGAAAGATCTGCAATGACAACCTGACATATTTAACCAGTCCCAGCCCTAAAAGCCTAATTAAGAAAAAAAATCTCTGTGACAGAAATTTCCTTAATGAGCTTGCGGGCCATAGTTTTCACCAAATTACAATGAAGAGGAGATGAAAATTTTAATTTTCCGTTTGGAAGACCAAAAACTGTCTAATATTTCATAGAAAATATATTGAGGTCCATAGGGCTGTGGTGTGTTTCAAATAAATACCGGTATTGGATAATTTGAGGCATCTCACACTTAGAATCAAAATATCAAGCACGAGAAATTTGAAGCATCTAAGCTATTCTTTGTTGAAACATGCCCAAGAAACACGAGGATTTGGACTCTGCTTGGTTGTCAAATATAAAGGTAGGGATCAACTAAAATTATAAGACTGCAATTGGTGTAAAAGATTTATATTGTACAATATTCCATAGGATATACTTAAATAAAACATTATATTAAAAAAATATTTTAAACAAAGCTTACATTATTTACATTAGGAAACAAGTATAAACCCCTTGAAACCTCATTGTTCATTGATTAACTTTGTTCAAATACAGTAAAGGAAGGACCAATGCTGCAATGATGTGATCATTGGTGTAAAATTAAGTTAGCTTCTGGTCATCAGTTTAAGAGAAGATTTTTGAAAATTTCTAAAAAGATTGAATAAAGAACTAACTAATAACCAGGTGCCTAATCTTTTGCTTCAGTAATTATGCCAGAGGACCATAAGGTGATCATTTGTGCAAAAGGAAATAAAATTTTGATCATTGGTTACAAAGAAGATTTTTCAAATTTATTGCATCTGCTGGAGTCCAACAAGAGGGCCTAGATGTCCCTATTTTGCTCAGCCATGTACCACTGTTCTTAAGGAGTCATCACACCAGACCTGATGGTCAGATATCAGCTATAATCAATCTTATTACTGTGTTGGTCTCAATGTGAGGGTTAAATGAATATTTTAACACATTAGCAAACAGTGCAGACCCAAATCAGACATCTCCTATAAGAGCTGCCTGTGTTTGTTCATACAATATTGTAGCTAAGTTTCTACACAGTTCATGTGGCAAAGAAAAATTCATGATTTCATATACCATTTAAAGATCAGTTAATTAATATTCATCAAGTCATGAATCTGTTCATGAAAATTCATGAGTTAACGGGTGAAAATACACTTTATTGTGTTAGGTATTACATGCTAGATTAAGATGAAGTACACTAATATAGTCATCTCCTGAATTATTCATAATATCCCGATTTAAATACCCTAGTCATAATTTCACATGCAATATTACCCGCATGGCCAATTTAAATAAAAACACATACACAAACTTTTTTTTGTCTAATACTACATGCTCAGGTGAGCTAATAAAAATTCTTGAATACTTAAAGGTAAAAAAAGTAGTATCCATGTGATATGTCAAGACATGTTTATTAATGTTTATTCAATCAGGTTCATACAGACTTAGCACTTGGTTTCCAGTGTATTCCATCCCCTTCATTAAGCATAGCTGGTACTGGAAACAAGATTCCAAGTAGCCAGTACCGCCCAAACACTGATCGAATATTCCACCAGAAGTCACTGCAGTATATCTTGCGTCCCTTTACAAACTCGTATGTGGTCTGACCACGCAGGATGACCAACATCTGCCAGAAGAAATAGTAGGTAGTTGTAGCTGTGCAAGTCACATGAAGATATAGCAGCAACACCAGTCCAATGTTGTACAAAGAACTGTACCCTAACAGCCATGCAATCAAACAATATGGCAGGAAATATTTGTATATCTGTAACCCTATAACTGGGGCATAGTGAAGGCTCAAGTATGCTGAAAAATTATAGACTGCCCAGGTTCCTGCAAGGAAACCAAACAGGCAAAAAGTTATAAAAAATCGCTGGTTGTAAAATCCAATACAGCATCCTGTGAAAAAGCAGTGATGGTCCTTTTTTAGAATGCATGTCTGGCAGATAGAGCAATGGCGTGTCCTTGGTGGAACGTCAATATCACAGTGTTTGCATCGTATCCACCCATGTCTCTGCTGGTATAAATCTGGAGAGTTGACTTCATCAGAACCACTCCCTGAGTCTTGTCCCTGAATATTCTTCACAACATTGAATGGTAGTTCTCTTCCTCCACTAAAACCAAAGTGTGACTTTTTAGCAAAATAGAATACAAAAACAAAGTTTGTAACCATATGGAAACAAATATATACCATCAGAAGCTGTCTACATAAGAGAGAACTTGGTGAATCTTGATACAGCAATGGCAGCCCAAGAAAGACAGTTGTAAAATTAATTCCAAGGCAGGCAAGGATGATATAGGCTCGTCCTAACATGTGTAAAATCAGCACCTGGCCTCTCGTTGTGCTCCAAAGCCATGGCCGGTCAGAAGTGGGCCCCTCTGACAGCTCATCCAGACGATTTGGTCTCTTTAGGACGGACAGAAGATTTAACATGGTCCGTGCTCATTCAACTGCTCCTGCAAAAAAAGGCTTAGTTTTAAAACAGTTTTTAAGGTTTACTGTCAAATGTTCCCAAATTAAAATGTCTCAAGGTCAATTTATGATTCAAAACAAACTTATTAACCCTTTCCGTCATAGAGGAAACCATGAAAAGACCTATGCGAACAACATAAAACCAGATCAGCCTGCGAGTAACTCGCAGGCTGATCAGGTTTTATGTTGTTTGCTGCTCCTCAGTGGTCTGGAAATGAGGACTTTATAATTAATTAAATTTGGTAAGGTTTAACTGTGGTTTTCTGCAGATCAGGCTTTATGTGGTACCTACTGAGTGCGTCAAAATGAGTCTATATGAGGGAAATATATTCATAATGCCAGAAATCATTATTAAGAGCAATATAAAGCTCTGTGTTTTAAATTTAGTATGTGTATATATGTATACAAAAGCCTTAAAGCAATGCGATAATAAGTTAGTAACACCATTATTTTCATGTGTAAGGTAACTGTTTTGAACAAGAACATGCACTTCTATATTACTACAGTCTAGTATCAGTATATTCCATTTTAATACAAGCTGTCTGTAAGACAGCATGCTCAATTGTATGAAACGTTTGATGGTTCAATCAAATATTAAGTAAAAAAGTCTAGAGACATGTGACCATTGAATTTCTGCTTAAAACTACTTGGTTCCGAAAATAAGTGGTCTTAATCCCGTCTTAAAGCGGGGTTTTACTGAAATATATTGGAATGTTGTTAGTTTTTGACATTTATTATTTTAATTTTGTTTATAATTACCATTAACAATTTACTACCATTGAAGGGAATATATTTATGCTTTCGGGAATATATTTAATATAAAGGTGAGTGATTGATTTTTTCCCTTCTCTTGCAATAATTTCTTATGCTGGTGAGAACTGGATATTCCAGGTAGGACTGGAACGTGTAATCAGGTACTAAATAGCGGGTACCCAGTTTCAAAATTATTACCCATTATATGATGTCAGCCTTTTCTATTAGGATACCTCCTGTACATCTTTTTTTTTATAAAGAATATATAATAGCCAATTCGTCATGCTTTAATCTAATTCTAGACTCTGTCAAAATAGATGTATTTTGGGTGTATGAAATCTATATTGTTAAGCAGTTACTGAAATGTGTTAAAATTAATAACTTACTGCAGATGGAACATCGTTTTGATGCAATGACTAAATATGCATGGGTACCGGAGTACCCATGGGTAATAGTATGTCACAAAGAATGGACTCATTTCAGCCCTAATTCCAGGATAGTATGAGATTAGTTGGTTCTCTTGATCAGAGTTTTTCTGTAAGGTGGTCTGTAAGTTCAAGTAATCTCAATAAATTTATTGATTCAAAGTCTCAAAGTAGTTCAAATTCATTTATGGTTGAGGCGAATGAAGTTATTCACTGACAGTCTACCAAATTCAGTCTACACTTAATTCAGCAATTTTCTACTTGTGTGCCATTTTGTAATGTATGATTTATAACATTTACCATAAACATTTAAGTTAGTGGCTAAGGCAGTAGCTTTGAACAAATTTAAAATTAACAGAGAAAAATAAATTAGACGTTTTTATATATATTGCTACATAAGTTAATGTTTAAAATGTCTATATATAATTACCGCATTTTATATTCTTCTAAAACATGTTCAAACAACACTCTTAAGAGTTATCCATCAAAGAAGCTTCAATAAATTTATTTGCCATTTTACTCATCTAAACATTTATACATAATTAAATCATCCTAAAGTATTCAGTTCTCGCCATATTGTTATTGTAGGGCTATGTACACTAATGCAATATTTCACCTTGAGTGTGGCATAATTTTACAGGGAAACCATTGACAATTGGCAAAATTGATTGATCCTTTTTTTTTTTTTTTTATTGAAAATGTTTGGGAAACAGATGAAAACATTCTTAAAATAAAGAAGTATCGATTTTATACCACTTTCAATAATGCTTCTTTTTATCATACCACATGTTAAATCTGCTGATAGCAACGACTGATTTATGTAAACCAACATCTGTTCTTAAAATACAGAGGAACAGATAAGAAATGGTTTCAACTGAGTGATCACTCTCTGTTTTTGTACTATTTGAGTGAAACCTATGTCTTATGAGTACTTTTTACTGCAAATATTTTAACTTTTTGAGTAAAACTTTTTCTTACCTTAAAAAGGTGTCTTAATCTACAATACCTGAGAATGGTGTTTTTGTTACTTGTAAGGGATGATTTCCTAGAACTTGATCTACTACCTCGAAATGACATTTTGTTTTTCTCACCAGAAGGTAAAGATGACAAGGTCTAATCAAGGGACAAATGTGGCATAATTGAAAATAAAGCAATAATCTTCTTTATGAAAAGAAATATATATATATTCGCATATTAATTATTTTATTCTTTTCAAATGAGTTCATATAATTTATTTCTAAGTTGCATAAACGTTAAAAAAAGATAAACAAACAAAGATGATATTGTGCATTTTTAGCCCAGTCTACTATGATTGGCAGGGATACGATTGATAACCCTGTTAAGTCATCAAGGTGCGCCAGATGCTCTTGAAGTTTTGAATGTACAAAAGTCAAATGATCAATGGTTTTTGAAGGCAATACACTCTAGTTTAAAGCAGGAAGTGACAATCAGCTGTTTGATAAAATGGAATTTAATACACAAGGAGTTAAAAAGAATTGAGTAAAGCCGTTTTTTCATGCGTAAATGGTATGCACAGAATTGAAATGTTAAGCGTATTGGTCCATTTTATTTGTGTAAAATACTCAGATACGCAGCTTATCTGTTCCTCTGAAACAGTGTATATTTGATTATGAATACACACCCAGACAGTCCTATGTATCATGTATGGAAGTCATTTAGAGCCATAGCTGCCATTAATGTGATTCCAAAATTATAATACAGTATGCCCATTTACCACCTAAAGAGGAATTTTTCCTAAAAAATTTGCCATTGTACCCAAAATTGTAGGGACTTTCTTTATGAAAGAATACAAAGTTAAGGAAAAATAGCAATTTTATCCCCAGTTTCAAAACTTGGAGGGTACCCTTCAATAAAATGGACACTGTGAGTGTAATAGTGGTCCTTGTTCTCATTTGGATCATCTTAAATTTTGCACACCAATTTGTGCTGTTAGGAAAGAACTCATAACTTAATTGCATCTGTTGTTTATAGATTTTGCCTCTATTATCTATATGTGCACCATATTCATGACAGACTCATTTGGGATTCATTGTCAAGACCTCCTGGCACCATTGTGAAAATAATAATTTTGACTTTTGTTGGATTTTGACAGTTATATTTTTAAATTTGGTATCAATTACCATAGACAATTTATTACATTTGAAGGGAAAATATTGGTGTGTTTGATGATATATTTAATATACAAGTGAGGGATTGTTTTATTATTTTTTCTTGCAATAACTTCTTTTGCTAGCGAGAACTGGATACTCCAAGATAGCCATTTAAAGCCCTTATTTCAAATTTGTCACCTTTAACATTCACACTTTCTTTACTCTGAGACTGCACTTTCTCACACCTTTAACATTTATAAATCACTTTAACAAATCTAATCAATTACATGAAAGTGGGACCCATCAAAGGTAAATAAACAGTTTAAAAAGTTTAACTTTTATTTACAAATGCATAAGTCCTACCGTAGTAGGAAACATTAGCAGCACAAAAACATATAGATATATAAAGTACAAATAAATGCAATGGAAAACGGCTGGTGGGATTATTGATTATACTGGAATCTATAATCTTTATATGTATTAAGCCTTCTTTCTCTCACTCTCTCTCTCTCATAGAGTCTCTCCTCGCTATTTCTATTTCTAAATTGCACATGAGCTTTTCTAACAGAGTATTTATCATACATAATAACATTAACAATTTAAGTACATGTATTATATATGCTCCCCCCCCCCTCTCTCCACTCAGAGTATTTATCATACACAATAACATTAACAATTGTAGTTCATGTAATTATATATATATCTCTCTCTCAAACACACACATAAAGTCTCTCCCACGCTCTTTCTATTACGAGCTTTTCAAACAGAGTATTTATCATTACACAGTAACATTAACAATTGTAGTACATTTAGTTATCTCTCTCTCTCTCGTTCGTGATCTGGTTATGTAAATAAATAGAACATGTATTACCAAAATAACTTAAAAACAGAAAATAAACACTGATGACAATATGTGTTATTTACAGCATGAATCCTGATTATTCCTTTTATAAGGTTATACACATGTAATGACTCTCAATACTCTCAACATATACTTCAAAAAGGAATAAATGTAGGATACCATCCTACTGCAGTCTTTAATATAAGAATGACTTGTTATGTGACTTTTATACTCTTGATTTGCCTAAACCCTGCGAAAACGAAAGTGGTTTAGCCAAATCACATGCTTAAAGTTGATGATCAATATGTAAACACACACACACAAACACACACACACAGTAGCACAACTTCTGCATTTATTAAATCAATTGATCAACAAAGATTATGAATCACACTTTGCATTTATCAAATTAAATAATACGGATTAATTCTTTGATTAACAATTTAAATCCATTAAAAATCAAATTTGATTTAACATTATATTTAATATTGAATATTCTTTAAATATATGAGGAGATGATAAAATAGATAGAATTCAATCAAATGATTAGATAAACACAAGAGAATCAAACGACCCGTTTTATGCTCTATCGACTGCAGGACGTTTCACTCCCACAATGGGTGTGAAACGACTGGGGAGGAAACGATATTGAGATGAAATGATTAACAAGCTGATGATGCAGTCTCCCAATACTGCATCACCCTCTAGTGGAGATTATGTGCAGGTGTTTTATTTTTATAAACGTATTCCTTTTTTTTTGTCAAGGATTGTATACCTGAACAGTATCGCTTTTTATAAAGATATTTTCTTCTAGAAATGCCAATCAATATAGATGAATAAAATATTATTTGAAAACATCTCTTTATAAATGATGGAATTTTGAAGCAATCGAGCTACATGTAAGAATAAAAATTAATGAAGGAAAATTGCTAAAAACTATTTACTATTAAAATTGCTAACGTTATTATACTTTGCGTCGCCCGGTGTGTCGAAATACCGAATCGGACCAAAACTGACAGAATCGGATTAAAACGAACCGGATCGTACCGAAACGGAATACCATTTTGTACCGAATCGGAACTGATCGTTATTTATTCTTTCTAAACGATCTTGGAAAAGTTTCTTCTTGAATATAGGCCTGTTTAATGAAGAATGAGATAATTGTATAATCATGACAAGTCGTAGGCTATAACAAGACCTTTCTCTGTAAAATAATAACATGTTTAATTTTCCCCCTGATACCACAAGTTAGTGTCCTACCGCCAGTGCCTTTAGAAATCACCAGACGTTAGTAGCATATTCATTTTGATGCGTTTGCTCACACACAGAACAAGCGAATACAGACCGGTTACCATAATGACTGACATAATGTCCAAAAAAACAAAATAAAAAAAATTAAAATAAATAAAAACAAAATAATAATTTGAATGTATTCGTGTATATAAGTGATATTTTGTAGGTATTATTTCTAATTGAGTCACGGTACGTACGGACATAAGATAACAGGATCCCCCCCCGCCTGCATGGTCATACAACTTTCTGCTGTTTCCGAGACCCTCTACTGATAGAGCATCGTTGTCACATGTCAACATCATATATAGTGACTGTGACTGCTATATTCCGAATTCAGCTTTATATAATATGTATACAATAATTAAGCGCCTGAATGTCACAGATGTAGATTAAAGCCCGACATGTTTTTACCGGGTATGTCTTTTTTTTGTATTAAGGAAAAATCTTTCACATTTCCTTAATAGTACATATTAAGCACATTGCTTTCTATCTTTCACTCACTCTCTCCCTCTCTCTCTCTCTCTCTTACATTTTTTTACGATTTACACGAGTATGTATTTACATTAAACAAGAGGGCCAAGATGGCCCTTGGTCGCTCACCTGAGAAAGATGATTGCTTAAGAAATAAAGAAGTGAAATCTGGCTTTTTTTTATGGTGAAATGGGCATAACTCCTAAATTTACAAGTCAATATCAGTTATAATTCAACCCGATTGTGAGATTATGGGCATAAACATTGTCTTAAAGTTTAAAAATGATTGTTTAAAAAATGAAGTTGGTAGAGAATAAACAAAGTGAAATCTTGCATTTTTGTATTAAAAGGGGCATAACTCCTGACCTAAATGACCCATCTCAGCCAAATGAACTCAATCGAGATTATGGTCATTAACAATGCATAAAGTTTGAAGAGATTGCTAAAAAAAAGGAAGATGCTAGAGTGTAAACAACGTGAAATATGGCTTTTTTTTAATATTAAAAGGGGCATAACTCCTGACCTAATTGATGAATCTCAGCCATAATCGAACTCAATCGAGACCTTATGGTCATAAGCATTGCCATAAAGTTTGAAGAGGATTGCTCAAAAGATGAAGATGCTAGAGTGTAAACAACTTGAAATATGGCATTTTTTTAATATTAAAAGGGGCATAACTCCTGACCTAATGGTACGATATCAGCCATAATCGAACTTGGCCGAGATTTTATGGTTATAAACATTGTTTTAAAGTTTGAAGATAATTGCTCATAAAATGAAGATGCTAGAGTGCAAACGAACAAATTGTGGACGACGGACGACGGACGGACGACGGACATTCATCGATCCTAAAAGCTCATCCTGAGCACACGTGCTCAGGTGAGCTAAAAAGCAACTTTTCAATAACGAATGCACAAGAATAGTTTAATCATTGTATTTTAAATCTAATAAGAATATAACCCAATAATGTTGTTGTTGTTCCTAAATAGAGCATAAATATATAAAAGTAATACTTCATTACTGCATTGTGCATAGGAAATAATAGCCTTATCAATTACTTATTTATATGTATATAAAGGACACATAGATTATGTATTAAGTGTGTGCAAGGAATGAATGTCAGAACTAAAACGGATATTGCCCTTAGTATGTTGTGTTGTCTTCCAATAGACTGAGAAGTCGAAGAAAACTAATTTACTGGGACAGTTATGTAACCTATCCAGGTATTGTGCTGTGAAGAAAATGTTCTTATTAAGAATCTGCTTGCAACAATTACATAATCAGATAATGGGGTATATTCCCGATATCTTTAACATTTTGAATAAATACAGATTGAAACATTATCTAGATGCATATATCATGACTGGTAATTTTCCAAATAAAAACATGTGGAGGAAAATAGCAGAAGATATGATATACAACAAAGTTAAGTCAGATTGGTATATTCGTATCATGTCCGCTGAGTTCAGAAGATTTCGATCTATTCATTATCAATATCAAATGTGTGAGTTATGGATGTATGCATCAAGAAATCCACAGTTTTTAATGTACTGTAAAACAGTTGGTAAACTGATTGCTTACTTAGCTAGATTTGACACTTTTTGCATGAAATGTCAGTACAGTGAGATTTGCTTAACAGATCATGTCATTCTTGATTGTCCGTATGTAAAGGCTTTGTGTCAAAATCTCTTCAAAAGAGTTAAAGACGTATTAAAAATTTGGTCTTGTCTGAATAAAATGGACAATCATACTCGTTAAACAAATCATTGGGATCGCGCAGTTCTATAGCTTTGATGAACTGCTTTCAGCAATACTATAAAGATTTCTTTTTTGTAAGGTATTCTTTCATATTCATGGGATTTTGGGTAAAGTACATATCTTTATAACGTTTGTTTGATGTATGCCTGAAAATGACTACATGAAGTTAATTGTTTGTATTCCCCGCTCATGTATTGTGCATTCGAATGTCCGCCTGTAAATGCTGTAATGTTAGCACTATAATTTTTTAGGTTTTCGCATCGGGAGGGGCGGGGAAAAACCCCTTTTTTTCTTCTTTTTATTTTGGTTTTTGCATCGCTTGCGAAAAAACCCATTGGGTTTTTCTTCTGTTTTTTTTTTTTTTTTTTTTTTTTATTATTATTTTTTCCCCTCTCTTTTTTGGGGAACGGCATACAACAAGAAAGGAAACAGTTACAGTTCTGAAATTTTTTTTCCATTTTTTTTCCTAGGATC
>CM037777.1:77288298-77338298 GCA_021229015.1 Solen grandis
TTTTAATATTTCATAAAACCAGTTTGCATCCCTACCTCGAAAATACCCTAGAGAATATTAGAAACTTCAAAAGCATCTTTTATTTGGCAGAAGTAGGGTAATGTTGATATAATTTTTTCAGAAAAATGTTTTGCTATTGCCTTCAATAAAAATATGCTGTACCACAATAATCGGTTACTTCAAGACTATAAAAATGGCGGCATCCCCTGTGTCCTTTTAGGGCATTTGAAAAACTTAAAGATGATATAATATATATTTAATGCACTGATTAACATTGAATGAGTTTTATATTAAATTATCCTATATTCTTCCTTGACATAAAGTATACTTCAGCTCTTAATTTAGCCGTTGAAAGGCTTAGACCCACAGTAATAGGCCCCACAACCTATATCTTATAATTTATTTATTTATTTAATTTAAGTGTTTGACATTACATTAACACTGACTTGCCGTAGGGACGTTGTCAGAAATAGAAAACGGACGAATGGTAACTTTTAATGATATACTTTTATCTGGATATACAATCTGAACTGATGTAGTAGCAATATTAGCATTCAGTTATCTTAAGAAAATATACCTATATCTATACATATTAAATTTATATGCACTGTACTGCATACATACCATTACATACATACATAAATACATTGTATTGCATACATACCATTAAACACATACATACATACATACATACATACATACATACGAGGGTTGTCCCAGAAGTATGTAGACTTTCTATACAACGACAAAGTCATTTATCATAACCAAGTAATATTGTTCACGGATAAACTACTATTCATATTCTTTTAATTGAATAGCAATATGAGACAATATGTCTATAAGCAGTATGCGTATCAATTGTACCATGACAACCAGTAGCGCCATGCGGCGCAAGAGACGTAAAGCTAATATTTGCTAATATAAAATGCTTAATTTAAAACTTTAAGGTAATGATTAACGCGGCATATTGCGTCTGCTTACATTCCAACATCATGACGTCATTTTCTATAAACAACAACGGAATAACGTTTTGAATACTTAAGATACATCAAGTTTTGCGCTCGTATCACTAAAGAGCCGTTGCGGAAAAATAGCGTCGATCGGAGACATCAAATTGCGCTCTACAATCCAATTTTGTGAAGCACTGGGAAAAACCCCATCACAGACTTACAAACTGATTCAGGATGCCGGAACTGCAGAAAAGTGTTGCAGGTCGCTAGTTTTTAAGTGGCATAAGCAGTTTAAAGATGGGCGCAAATCCATCGAAGACGAAAAACGGTGCGGTCGACCTGCGAATCAGAAAATAACACTCGTGAAAAATGTTAAGGACACGTTAGCAAAGGACCGGCGTTTCACTGTTCGCACTGTTTCAGCAGAATTAGGAATATCGAAAACGTCTGTACACCGGATACTGAAAGAGGACCTTCATATGAGTAAAGTAAGTGCGCGATGGGTACCTTGACTCTTGACTGATGAACAAAAGGCTACACGAGTTGAGTGTTCTCAGGAGTTTCTGAGTCTGCATAAAAAGAAAGGTGATCAGTTTTTTGACAATAATATCACGATGGACAAGACTTGGATATGGGAATATGATCCTGAAACAAAGGCTGAATCCTCGGTATGGAAAACACCGAAATCCCCACCTCCGAAGAAGGCGAGAGTGTCCAAGTCTGGCGGAAAACACGTTTGTGTTTTTTATGGATCGCCGAGGCATGTTGTTAGTGCAAAAAGTACCAGACGGACGGACAGTCAATGCCTCATACTACGGCAAGGTATTTATTATACACGACTAAATAACTGATTAAATTAGATTCTGTATGTTTATAAAATATTTATATTCCATACATATCTAACACGTTTATACAAATAAAATAAAAACATTGCAAATTATTCCAACTTAGCGACCGTTTCATTTGCACAGACCTTGTTTATTTTTTCAGCTTTTGCGCAGAGATCTCGTACACGCCTTACAAAAGAAACGTCCGGGTGTCGATTTAAGTGACTTTATTCTTCACCAGAAAAATGCTCCACCACATACGGCTGCATCAACACAGTTAGAAATCGACGTGTTGGGGTTTAAACGCTTAAGACACCCGCCATATAGTCCAGACCTGGCTCCTATGGATTTTCGTGTGTTTCCAGAGATTAAGTCGTATCTCAGGAGTCGTACATATATTGCATTGCATGCATACCATTACACACATACATACATACATGTATTGCATTGCATGCATATCATTACACACATACATACATACATGTAATTTCATACATACATACAATGTATTGCATAGTGAATATTACATATTATACATACATATATACCATAAAAAGACTATTTTATGTACATAATTTTATATATTATGGATATTATGGACTTTTATTATATACAAATAAGACCTCATAGACACAAAGAAACAACAACAAAATCAATGCCAACAAAAGATATCAAAATAGCACTTCATCCTTTTTAAAAGCTGTTAGACCGCATGTTTTTAAAACTGTCCAGCGCCTGTCTTATGTACAATATAGATGTATAAAAAGTAACCTCTATGTGCCATAATTTGTGATTGATAAAACATTTTCTTAACATCCCAATTTGTATTAAAGAATAATTGAAGGAATGTATTTCTATATCCAATAGTCAATGCTGTACTATGAATGCGGCAAAAATGTACTTCTATCATGAAAATGGAAAATAGACTCAATCTCAAATTGTGAACCTATTATTGGTATTGTTTATTGTGATGACATTCGAATTACATATCTTTATCTGATTAGCACCGGTAAGTAATCCGTCGTAAAAAAATTAACTACAAGTATATACAACCAATATGTATATATTGTAAACTGAAATAAAAATAAAAACTACCAGAAAAAAAAATTACACAGAAAAAACAACAACAACAACAACTAAATCGACAGAGCCTAGAATACAGAAGATCACATTAACCCTTTCCCTCATAGAGGACACCATGAAAAGACCTATGCGAACAGCATAAAACCAGATCAGCCTGCGAGTAACTCGCAGGCTGATCTGGTTTTATGCTGTTCGCTGCTCCTCAGTGGTCTGGAAATGAGTATTTTGTAATTAAATTTGGTAAGGTTTAATTGTGGTTTTCTGCAGATCAGGCTTTATGTGATACCTTTTGAGGGCGTCAAAATGAGTATATATGAGGGAAAGGGTTAACCACTAACATTTGAATTTTATCGTAGAAGGACAAGGAAACCTTGCACCAAACGGTTCTCGAACCTACAACCTTCGGGTCCGTAGTCTATTGTCTTTTCAGAAAATGGGTGTTGAGTAACGGTATTTATTAAACACGTCTTAATGTTTTCACGTGCAACTTTTATATTTGATTATATACGTTATATACATATGTATCTCTAAATTTGTCACCTTTTACTTTACACACATTTTTTCACTTTTAAACAAATAAGATACAATAAAAATGTCCTATATTAATAATACAATATTTACTATCTCATCCAGAAACACACATTTTAAATGTTCGCAATGGAGAAAAAACTGTTGAAAAAAGTGTTTATTGCTGAATCTCTTTCCAATGATATATCTGATATATTCATGTTTTGTCACTTAAACGAAAATATATAATATAAAAACATGATGAAAAAGCAATTAAAATGTAATATATGAAATTGTTTGATGTGAAAACCACTATATTTCAAACATGTGTTGATTGTTTTTCAATTTTTATTACACTGGTGTTGGTTCGTTTCTTACCATGGGAAGTCTCAGTAATTCTTACAACAGGCGATAGACCAACATGTCCCCCAGACGATCTATTTGGTTTTGTAGTGTCTTGAAGAGTTTTCTGGAAGATTGGTTGACTTTGAGGTCGCGTTCCTTGTGTTGCAACAGCCTTGCTTTGCCTGGGATCTAATTCAGCACGTCTCTGTCCTACTGTACCGTAGTCATGTTGCTGCTTCAAAGGGTTAAGCTCATGTAATCTAGGGGATGCTGCCAAACTTTGCGGCATTGATGTTGTCATATGATGCGTCTTAGAAAGTTCTGCCGAACCTCTTAGATTAGATGCAGTCGAACCATGTGTCGTAGAAGATGTCGAATTCTGCGTCCCAAGAGATGCTTTCGAATTCTGTGGCCCAGGAGATGTTGTCGAATTCTGCGGCCCATGAGATGTTTCCATACCGTGTGACTTAGGGGATTTTGCCGAACTCTTATCCCCCTGAGCAACACCTTTACAAAGCACAGGACCACCATCATGTATGTACAATGTGGGCCAGACAAAATATGCAATATGGTCGCCACTGCTGGTATAATACCTGTAGCAGTTCTTGTCGAATCTCTTCCCTGGCTTCAAATTCTTCCGCCGTTCAATGGCGACTGGGGGATCTTGTATTATCATGGACCAACATAAACTGCGACATGTTGATACATATGGAGAAACTTTATCGGGTCTTGTATATTTGAGTAATGGTTCCAAGTGTTCATCAATTTCCTTAAATGAGAGAAGAAATACAATTCAAACGTAGATAAAAATATCGATTAATTACAACTTTGTAATATGTATGGTAAAGCCATTGGATACATAATTATTGACAGAAAAAAAGTAAACATAATTTGTGTTCATATCATAAGTCAGGAAATTTTAAGTTAAAAAAATTCTCTGAATTTCTATATGTGACTCTTAGTTTCAAAAACAATATAACTGAGCCTTTTTATTAATGTCTTTAATATCAATGTTGTTTTTTATGTTAAGCAAAATACATGTATCAATAGAAAATATAATGTGTGATCTAAATATACGAACAAATATTTATTTCTTAAAATTCATAAAAAGCTACCTTGCAGAGGTCCTTTGGAATTTTCGAGTGATATTTCTTTCTGCTGTCTTTCAGTGTCTTCTTCATCTCCACCGGAAATTCGTCCCCCTTTAAGAATAATATTTTGTTATCAATTACCATAATGCTAACTTATTTCTTTTAACTTAATTGAGACTTGAGAACAAGTTCTTTTAAATTTAAGTAATCAGTTTTGACTTATATTGATTTGGACCAGTTTTCTACAAATTAGATGGTCATTCCATCATCATCCTTGGAGGTCGAGTGTTTAGAGCGCCCGCCTCGGGAGCGGGAGGTCGCGGGTTCGATATTGGCCTTGATATACCAAAAAAAGGTACTGTTATAGCTCTATTGTTTGGCTCCCAGCATATAAGGGTAGTTCCAGGACTGGTTGACCCGGTGAATGGATGTGGTTTCATGCCATATGTCTACGATGTGATACTGCAGTGTAGCAGCACTATATCAGTTTCAAGTAGACATAGTCTTGATGTGACAGAAATACTATAACACTACGACTAGACGTTAAACCAACCAAACAAAGAGAATCCTACTCAAGCGTTATAGTTAAGACACAAGACCCACCACTATACAACAATAAAACCTACATGCATTAATATATGATTTTAAGAAAGAAAGAAAAGGAAACAACAACAAAAAACTGTCATGATTACAAGCAACGTTTGTGTCTTGATTTCCTTTTTGTTTTCTTACCTAACTTCAAAAGGTTTTAACACGGAAGTGAGGCAGACAGACAGAAAGAAAAAAAAACAAGAAGAGAGGAAAAACAGAAATTAGGAATTTCGGAAGGGTGAAGGTAGGGAGATGATTTAAAGATATGTTGAATCAAGAGTAAAATATACCTTGCAGAAATTATCAATAGCTAATCGCAGTAAGTCTTCAAGATCTTTGTCAGCTCTTCTGCGGCAATCATCGTAGCATATCTACAAATCCACAACAGAAGCGCTACCATTACAACCATGCTAATGGAAAAATATTAATAGCTCTAAAAAGAACAGTCATCAAAATGTGTTTATATTAATTGTTAGAACCGGACAGAACCGAATCCATCGGTTGAGTAATAAGGACACCCATACTGGGGTCTGAATAACCGACTGAACCATGACAAAATAATTCAAAATAGCACTGGTATAGCTCTCTTGCGTAAATGATATTTCTAATATTAGGACACTGAGACTGGTATAGTGCCATACCACTTGTCTACAGCATGATGCCACCCTGAGACAGCAGTTTACGAGTATATGCATATGTCTGTATAAGTCAACATCTGAAACACTGTTCGTTTGACATTAAACAAACAAACAAACAAACAAACAAACAAACAAATGATCTATCAATAAATCTGCACGAATCCTTATACTTATATTTTATTTTTCATCCAACCATATGTAAGTACTGATAAATACGAATACGATTAAGATATATTAATATCATGATAAAAGAATATTTGTTATACTTTTTTTAAAATTTAGTTATCAATTAATTAAATGTTATCTTTGAATAAAATTAAAAACCTTCTGGATAGAAAATAAAGTAAAAAAAAAAAAATACCTGTAAAATATCAAGCAGCTTCTCTGTGCATTTTTCTTCTTCATGACCCAAGTTTTTGTTCAAGTATTCAAACATCTCAGTCCATTCATTGTCGTAAAGTTCGGAATATTTTTCGGCCAACTTCGTGGGTCGATTTTCGTCGCTTAAATCATCTAGGTCGGGGTTTTCGTCCGTCAGTTTAGCGCCCGGTAAGGCATTTAGTCTATAAAAGATAGTCACAAATAAAAAAAATTATAGATGAAGTTGATAAGAAACGTTTTTGGTAATTCGCTTTTATACGTTTGGACCATCTGAATATTTGCCTTTGAATGGAGGAATCTGAAACGCGATAAACCGAAATCCCGAAGGTACGATGACAAAACGCGAAATTACGATGGCGAAAATGCGATATAATTTCGCGTTTTCATCATCGAAAACATCGCATTTTCGTCATCGTGTTTTCGCCTTTTCATGTTTTCGTCATAGCGTCTTCGCGTTTCGTAATCGTACTTTCGCCGTTTCATTATCATTGTTTTGCGTTTTCGCCATCATACTTTCGCCTTCCGGTATGAATGCGCAATGACACAACTTAGTACTTTTGAGAGGCTATACCTACAACGAAATATCTGTCTTAACTTATTTTGACCCGTCATATAAATTTTCATAATTACATATCTATTGATGAATGCTTTTTTTTTTTTTTAAATAAAAACAAAACAAAACAATATAAAACCTAAATAAACAACAAAAACAGAAGAAGAAGAAGAAACAACAACAACAACAACAACAAAAGAAAAAAATCCATAAAAAGCTCCATATAGGGAGCAAGGTTAAACACACAGATAAACAACTCTTTCAATTTTCGCCCACAGTAAAAATACGCCATATAGTTGTAGTCAAAAGGCATTAATGTAGCGCTATTTTATTTCTTCGTGATTTTGAGAAAGGCCTGTGGGCGAATTTTAAAAAAAGAATTATTTTTTGTTTATCTGTGTGTAAAAAAACAACAACTACAACATCAGTTTAGTAATTCTGTAAACTCTCTCTCCCTCTCTTCTCTCACTCTTTCTCTCTCATTATCTCTCTCTTTGTCTCTGTTGCTCATATGAACTACCAATATAATGACTGCTCTGCCATACATTCAATTATTTTTATTTTCAGCTAAATATACGTGTATGGTTAATATAAAATATTTATTTTAATATAAATATTTGATACCTATTTATTTAATTTCAATGTAGAGACATGTAACATTATGTAATTTATATCTGTTATCTATATGCTTAATAAATATCGGTACACTTTTCGCTGAAATGTTTATAAATGGATAGAATAGTCACACCAGTAAAGATAGATCCATAAATGAAATAATCTGAAACGTGAAAACACGAAATCACGAAAGTACGATGACCAAAACGCGAAAGTACGTTGACGAAAACGCGAAATCATGAAAGCACGACGAGGTAAACGCGGAATCACGATGACGAAAATGCGATACTCACGTTTTCGTCATTGTAATTTCGCGTTTCCATCATCGTATTTTCTCGTTTTCGTCATCGTACTTTTGTGATATCGCTTTTTCGTCATGGTACTTTCGAGTTTTTGTCATCATGTTTATGCGATGCGTTTTCGTCATCGTATTTTCGTTATTTCATGTTTTCGCGTTTTAGATTATTTCCGTTATAAGCAATGGCCTTAATGGAAATCCGTACTTTTATGTATACTTTGCCTATTAAATAAGGTAGGTAATGTATTTCAGTCCCTCTCTTGTCTTTCAAAATAAAAATGTGTGTGTATGCTTCCTTTTTATTGTCGAGAGAGAGAGAGAGAGAGAGAGAAATGATAAGACAAATATTTACCTCAGCAAAAGCGAATTATTTTCTTCTTTTAACGTGTCTATCTGCATTCTGTACGAATAAATAGCCTCCCCCATCTTTGTATTTTCTTGTTTTACTCTTTAATTAAATGTAAATCTTATATCGAAAAGTCAATCATATGAAAAAACAAACAAACATATGTTTCCACATTATAAATGCAAAATGACAAAAACTGTTATGAGAATGTGAGGAACGGAAATATCTGATAAACAATGTATGACAACAATTAAATGAAAACATCGGTGGCAAGTAACATCAACTAATTCACTGCGGTTCTGGAGGAGTGTACACTTCTATTGAGAAGGTTGTAAGTTTGAACTTCGTCAGGAGGGCGGGGGAATGTGACTATGGAGCACATTGGAAATGAAATTCGGCATGTGTAAAAACCTTTTTTCACGATCGACAGAAAATGAAAAAAAGGCTACACTAATTTCTTGTACGAACTCATAGCCTAATTTTACCTGAAATAAATATTTTTTTATGAATTATTCAATTATACGTTTACAGAGAAAGATATATGTAAATATTAAATGCAATGCAAAATAATAAAAATATGTTATGGGTATGTTATGGGAAACTTAAGCATTTCATGAATGTCATAGACCGTAGTCAATAAACAATGGGCGGTAAGGTATTGAATGAAAAACTCATCAGCAATAATTCGCTGCGGTCCGGTAGTAGTGTACACTGATAACGATTATGAAGGTTGTAGGTTCGAACTTCACTGAAAGCAGGGATTCTATTGCTCTTTCTAGATCTTAAAAAAGCAAAATACTGGCCCAACTTTGGAAATGAAATGTAGTATATGGAATATTTTTTTGTTGCGATTGACAAAAACGAAATAGATTTAGATTAACTACTTAATTAAAATGGACACGTTCAAGCCTTAACTGATTCAATAATGTTTTTTAAGGAAATATATCATTAATACATGTTTTTGATACAACGGTTATGATATTGATGATAATGACTGATTATTCGTTAGTGTGTCTGAGTCACTGTTGAAAGTCTGTGTAACAAAATGTCTTACCTATACAGCTTTTTCGCGTTCTCCTTTTCAGTATTACTCAAATCGTATAATTGCTTTTCCTTTTTCCTCAGATCATCTCTGAAACAGGTGAGTAGACGTGATAAAACACACACACACACATACACACACACACACACACACACACACACACATATTTCTATATTTATACATGTACAAAGAGAGATAGAGAGAGAAAAAAACCTCTTTATATTTATGGTATATACTGATGTTACATGTATACTAATAATCTGACACCACCTGTATATAATGATGACACGGCGACGAGGCGGAAACAGGAAAAACCGCCAAAATTTGGATTTGTCGTGTTTTTGACCTATCGCCTATTCAGCCTATCAACACAATTTTGTATCAATCAGCCACTATAGCTGTCTAATATAGGTGTAAGATATGTTTTTGTAAGAAAAACTCTCGCAATAATATGCAAGGATTTAGCCTGATTTATTTGCATTATTTCTTCTATTTTGTCATTAAGCCTGGAAAAGAAATAAGGAAATATAAATGCCTAATTATTTTATAACGATAATGCGGATACAGACAATACCTCTGTTACATTTTAACAACAGGAACTGAAATAAAAATTATCTTCAGACAAAGGAAAAGGAAATTCTTTTAACCTCACATTTGCCGAATATATGATAAATTAACAATTAAGCAATTTGATAAGAGAGAAAAGACTCGATATCAATCCTAAACACATAGATTATAAATAAGGGGAGAGAATACGGTACAAATAACATCATGACTGTTATGTTTACATGGACATTGTATTTTTAACTGTACACTTCTAAAAATGTATTGTTATAATAAATAAAATAATTATCTTCGGACAAAATTGATGAAGTAACTAAAAGATAATTTCGAAGTGTATAGTAAACTTAAAAAAACAATAATATCAATTTTGAATAGCGTATGTACTTAACCACTCATTGTGTGTGCTATAGTATGCTATATATTTATCCACTTTGTGTTAATATTTAACCACTTTGTGTTTGTGCTGTTTTTTTGTATGCTATATACTTTTTATATAGTTTTTGTAATGCGGTATATGTAAGATATATATTCAACCACTTTGTGTTTGTGCTGGGTATATGTATGCTATATATTTCACCACTTTGTGTTTGTGCTGGGCATATGTAAGATATATACTTTACCACTTTATGTTTGTGCTGGGTATATGTATGCTTAATTACCATTATATATAATATTGGACTTACAGCTTCTTCATTGTCCTGTGTCATTCCCCTGCATCTGTCTATAATATGAAACGTATAAATATCATTTCTATCGACAAGACACCTTAATGATATTGACAAATCAAAACACGCAATAGTGTAAACAACATTATTCTGTTGGTACGAACATAGTAATAAAATAATATAATCATTCCAGTTTATTTACTTTTTGTGCATATGTGCATTTCCATATTTAAACAGAAATGTTTTCAGTAGATATTTCATTTCATTTAAAGATGACGTGGCAAGAATTTAGAAAAAAGACCCACCAGATTAAGAATTACTCATATGTATAAGGACATAGTAATAATCAACTAACGTTGGATATTTCTGTACTCAAAAAAGTAACTTAAGACAAGCCCTCGGTTGATCGGTCTTGTGAAGTTCACATTTATGTTATCTTACCCATATAGCTCCATCACTCGCCGCCTTTCTTGCCAATATCATATCTGATATGATCAAATAAGAAAATATTATGTATACAAATGTATCATGGATGCAATTAAATATAATACCAGAAATAACATTTGTCAAAAGAATAAACTACCTTCTTACCTCATTTGTTCTATTGTTTTGTCCTTTTCGCTTAGTCTGAAAGATAAACATATACCATCTTCTAAGTGTTACTAGTATAACAATAGCATTTAAAAAACATTCTTCTTATTACAAGTATAACCATGGTATTAGCAAATAATCCCCTACTTATTATCAGTATAACCGTGATATTTATACAAACAACATTCTAAATGTTGCTGGTACAACCATGTTTTTTTTTATGAAAACAATCTTAAACTTGTTGCCGGTATAATCATGATATTAAAAATTGTAAAAAGGTAAATCTAAAATTTGTTACCAACAATGTATTTTGTTACCAGTATAACAATGGTATTCATACAAAAATCTTCTACTTGTTACCAGTATAACAATGGTATTCATACAAACAATCTTCTACTTGTTACCAGTATAACAATGGTATTCATACAAACAATCATCTACTTGTTACCAGTATAACAATGGTATTCATACAAAAATCTTCTACTTGTTACCAGTATAACAATGATATTCATACAAACAATCCTCTAATTGTTACCAGTATAACAATGGTATTCATACAAAAATTTTCTACTTGTTACCAGTATAACAATGGTATTCATACAAACAATTATTATACAAATCTCTTTCAGTATAACAATGGATTATACAATCTCTATTGTTACCAATATAACAATGGTATTTATACAAACAATCCTCTACTTGTTACCAGTACAACAATGGTATTCCTAAAAACAATCATCTAATCGGTACCAAAATAAAAAAGGTATTTATACAAACAAACATCTATTTATTAACAGTATAACAATGGTATTCATACAATCTTCTTCTTGTTTCCAGTATAACAATGGTATTTATACAAAAAATCCTCTACTTGTTACCAGTATAACAATGGTATTCATACAGTATTCTTCTTGTATCCGGTATAACAATGGTATTCTTACAAACAATCATCTACTTGTTACCAATATAACAATGGTATTTATACAAACAAACAACTACTTGTTACCAGTATAAAAATGGTATGTTTTCTTTCTATCTTTTTTTTATCGGAAGAGACAGTAGTTTGTTACAAGGGAGTCCGTGTTCGATTACCTGGCTCATTTTGCGAATATTCCCCTTGGTTCTTTTACGTACCCGGTGTAAAGAACCGATACACGGGAGACAAGTTCCTTGGTAGAACCAATACTGAGTACTCCAAGTTCCCATAGCAACCTTTTTTGCCGAAGGCCAGGCAAAGGTGCATCTGGTACAAGTTTTATACGTCTTTGGTTTTACGCGGTCACCGGAGGAAGTGTCCCGGCTAGGATTCGAACCCCAGATTTTCCGAACGCAAAGCGGACCCTCTACCACTGAGCTATTGCGCCGGTATTACTGTTTAGACTTTTATTCAAGTTTTAATATCTCTGCTTTGAAAATGTTGTCCATAATGCTCTAGAATGTTCTTATCTTTGTTCAAAATTAAAATGGAGAATATTCATACTTACTCCATTTTCAACTTCTTTATTTCTTCATCTTTCTCCTTCCTGTAATGGCTTTATTTACATATTAATAATATTGATTAGGTTAATTATATTGTATTAATTTTTGAAACTGGAATATTTACTCCGTTTAATATTAAACAAAACATTTGAAATAGGAATCTTTCTTGTCAATTTTTTCTTTTACTTTATTATATGCCTAGGGTTTTTTATGTAAAACTATCGTACACTGCTTGGAAATCACCGGTTGAGTTAAAACCAAACATGTTCTGCTTTGTTCTGCCTTGAGTTGAATTTATTTCATCGGATCCAGTTTTAAGGATATTTAATGCGGTGGGCCCTGGGATGCACTGGGCGACGCCTTTGAAGAGGATATGTCCTCCCTGATGAAGACGAGCTGTTGGCCATACCACAAAGTCGATAGTTGTTCCACTGACGGTGAATACTTTGTAAGCGGTACAGTCGAACCTGTCATGTCGATCAGTTTTAGTGTCGATTTCAATCGGAGGGTCTTGAATATTCATCAACCAAGAAATTTCAAAACTTTCCTTGACGAAACTGTCAATACCCCTTTCGTAAAACGGAGAACTTTGGTACTTCGTCTGAAATGTCTTAGTCAATAAAAGAAAAGAAAAATAACATAAAAGTGATATATATATATTTATATATATTTTAAAATCACGTAGACAACATTTATATTGGAGCCTTTGTTAATGTGTGCATAAAAATGAATCATCGTGACAATCCATAATGAAAATAGTCAGATTTTATCACATCAGCATTGTCGTCATCAATATTTTATCATCAACTAAATTTCAATTCCAAATTCCAATTTCTTATATATACATTTATTATTTTAAAAATATATATACTAGACTTCGAAAATATTTTTTGTGCATAATAACTTAATCTGTATCTTATAGATTTGAAGCGGACATTTTCAGGGAATAAGACTTTTTCCAGATAAACAGATTTCATATGACCAGCATTTATTACATTTTCTTTTTATCATTTTCATTAAATTAAGATTGTCTGCTTAATTAAGATTTAGGAAAGAAATATTTTGTTGTTTGTATAATTCAGCACAGAAACAGATAAACTTAATGAAAAATCTAAATGAGTTCATAAATACATGCATATCTTACTTCATTTTTACACATTACAATTGATCTGATATATACATTCAATGTCTCTAGCGGGCAAGCTATACGGACACCTGTTTGCTCGTACCATCGTATTAATATGATTGCATTGCGAGCTCTTGCTTAGCTTGTGACATTGTTTTACATAGAGTTTAGAGTTAATTGAAAATATAAAAAGGCATTAACCCATGCGTATACAATATTTACGATAACATATTTAACTTCCGTCAACTAAGTACACTTATACATACCCTTACATACATACATGCATACATACATACATACATACATACATATCTGTGCAATAATAAGACAAGCTGTTTTCCGAACTTTTAAGGAGGACAATGATATCATTAGTAATTTCAATAAAAATAAATGCCATTTTATGTTAGAATTATAGTATTATTGAATTGATTACAGAATTGCCGTGTTTATTTCTTGTGTTATATATCTTAAATAAATGAAAACAAACCAATCTTCTTTTTATAATTATATTTTATTATAGAAACTGTCATGACAACAACGAACGATAACTCTGCAACGAAAAAATAAAAAATTTATAAATGAAATTGTCTGACGTAAGCCAGCGGTGCTCTATACATGAAGTCCAGCAGTTCAAGCATCCGGCAGACAACATGCCCGTGGTTAATTTAATCGAAATAGGGCAAGTAAAATTATGTCATTCATTGACATTTGTTCTGCCATCACAAAATGATATATTAGCTACAAGATCCATTTGATGTGGAAAATCAATAAAACGGTCAGTTGACTTTCTCCTTTTCTGATCCAGTCTATGCCTAACGCAAAATTAGAACTCTCAGTCTTTTGATTAACATTGGCTCCTAATTAGTTTCTTTTCAAAGCAAATACAAATACAAATTACTTACTCTAAAATGCGATTTGAGGAAGTCTTCTGAACATGCTTTTCTGTTATCTTTGAACTGGTTCAACACAAAGTATGGGATACTTTCGTTCACCTTGAAACAAAGTAAAGAACTGTAACGGCAAATTATATTATAAACGATTTACTTCCCTATCATACAAAGTTTGGAACCAGGTATATAGGACTCATATTGTCCGACTATCAGTCTGTCCCAACTTCCGTGTCAGGACTAGAACTCTGTAACCACATGACATTAGAACCTGTGTGTGTGTCTAGAAGACACCAATTTAGAGATTTCTAGCCTTCGTAGGTAACAGGTTAAACTTGGACAGCTTTCTAGAACTTTATGCTAAATCAATGATAGCAATTTCAAAATATTCCTAAGAAAACACACACACACACACACACACACACACACACCACAACAACAAAAAAATCTACGTGACTATTTATAATGATATTATAACATTCATATCTTGAAAATAATCTGGATGTTTAAATTTATAGTACTTTGAAATTATACTTTAATAAAGTAAACAAGTTGACAATGATCATTGTCGGGTTTCTATTATTTTCGAAATCGATACATTTTTTCCTTATCATTTTATATTTTATTTCTTCTAAGCATCTTAGATTGGCGACTTGATCTATATTCTAGAGATCGTTGGCTCATTCCCTAGCCGCAGCATTTCAAAAACGATAAAATGGTACTAATAATGCTTTTATTGATATTGATTGGTTAAGTCAGAAAAATGTGAATGAAAGTGGCATCATATAGTACGTGTTCGACATGATACCACAATGAAGTGTCATTTTATCTATTCAAAGATATTTCTCCAATAAAATCTCATGTAAATTAATTATCCTCCCGTAAAGTCGGTTGAATGTAACTAAGTTAACAACGAAACAAAAACCTTGGAATGCTGTGCCATCATGGCCCGCTGCAGGTCTTTCTCTTGCTCTCGACAGAGATTGCAGCAGTATTGGAAGACAAACTGAAAACAACATATGGGTCCTATAAGTGATATACCTCTATATTTCAGCACAGTCAATAGATGAAAGGACACGAGAAATGCGTGTCCGTGAAAATGTTGAATCAAGACGTTGAAGGCCACATACCTATATACTCGTACAAACCCTTTATAACTAAACAAGGCAGTTGCAGCAGATCCATATCACTCACACTGTGGGATATGGATTTTATCTTACTGACAGAACACAGTATTTCATCAATCAGCATAAAATGAATAAAAGCGCTGAAGTTATTGAAGTTGTGTGTGTCTCAAGTGAAAGAAAGTTTTACGAGCTGCAGATCTGTTGGGAAACTTAATTTTTTTAACAAGGTTGCTAGTCAGATACCAAATTTAAATAAAAGAATGAAAGTTTGTTGTTTTAGAGTTTCTTCTTCTTTAGATTTAGCTATGCATATTGATATAAATGTTATAATCTGTGAGCAAGAGAAATAGCGAGAGTAAGAGTGCGATGTGCTTATTGTAGGCAGTCCATTGAACCAAATGGTGCGTTCATCTTTTCTTGTAACGAAATTTTAACACAAGGTTAAAGCGGGTTTATCACATTGGGTTTATTGGCATCGCTTGAAATTTTATCCTTGTTTATTAAATTTATTTTGATATTTAGAAATGCGACATCGTCACATTAAAAAACACTGCTCTCAGGGTTTTGATTCGACTCTGAGAATCAATATCTTATCTAAATACCCATTGTGGTAATTACGAAAAAGTCTGCTGCGTAGGTCAGTGTTGCTTGTAACAATTTTCGGATATTTAGTTCTTTTGTGCTTTTATGCCACAGATAATTATTGTGTCCTGTGAATATTTATTTTCGACACAAAATTGACATTTCAACTCTTTTGCTTTATCTTAACATACCTGTGTTGTAGAATTATATTTAATAGTTCGATCTTTTTTTGCAAAATTGAGTGGTTCTTCAGTTATCAAAGAAGAGTATTGAAAGCTCAGAAAGTGGGTAGTAAAGTTGTAAGTGACGACGTCACACACAACTAAAAGCTATAAGACGTTGACATCACTCCTTCGACGTCATTTCTAAACCTGGTCCGGGTATGCTGACATGGTTTGTCTAATATGTATATTTGTACGTTTCCCTTTTTCGAACGTTTTGAAAAAAATATTTTTTTCTTCCTTATCATGTTATTTTTTGTTCACTCTGCCCTACTTGTGCAAGTCGTATGCAATAAACGGAACTCCCGAACAACCTCGTACACACAAAATTTGTTAAACATTTAATACTATATTTTATATTATATTGCTAAAACAGTCAATAAATGTGAAATTTAAGATGAAATATATTTTATAGCACAGTAAAAATAGATAAATTTCCCAAATCAAATATAAATGCTTAATTATCTCTATGTAGAAATCATATTAAAATTATGTTAACGTTTTAATAAAGTCATGAACACATTTTCAGGCTTTATTTTTACCTTGAAGATATCTCGCAGTTTAGTTACCACTTCTTTCTCGTTGTCATGGAAACGTGAACTCAAGGTCTCATACGCATCTTTCCATTCATTTTCATAGAGATCTCCGTATCGTTCCCCAAGTTTTGTCGGGCGGTTTGGGTCACTGAGATCGGCTATGTCAATATTCTTTTCCTTCCTGATAATATCATGCTTATAAGGCATTTAAAAAGATACAAATTATGTATAATTAATTATACAATATACGTTTATAAATGAATGCTCGTCTTGCAATATAACAACAGATAATTGCTGTAGCTGCAATGAAGAGACCGTTTATGCAAAAGAAATAGTAGACATCAATGTTGTAAAGGTAGTTTGCCGTTGGTTATAATGGTAGGAATTGCTATTGTTAATGCTGCTGGAATATAAATATGATAAAAAGAGAGACGATGATGATGATGATGATGGCAATAGTGCTATAACACAAACCTCTGTATTTCTTTTCCTCGTAGAGCCCTTTCCATGGTTTCCTTTTCTTTCCGAAGGATTTCTATGAGCTTTTTATCCTCAGCCTAGCGTTATTGGCAGTCACAATATCTTCTTTTGAAGTTCTCAAAACCGCCGTGTTCTTCCATGTACGTTCTATTCTTTTGTGATAATTTTTCTCCCTGAAAAAGAAGCTCTGCATAAAATTTGCTATTCTAACATTCTGAGAACATCACTGTTACTTTGTTTATTATCTGATATTTTCTCTTCTCGGTTCAAAAGAGAACTATATTTATGTTCTCAGAATATATCTAATGCACCACTGCTATCACCAGCATATCTTTCATTTCACATTTTCATGGTGCGACATTTCAGTATTACTTTCTTTTTTTCCCGATGTAAAAATATATTGTAAGTTCATATGTTTTTTTTCTAGTTTGAAACCGCATTATTGATGACCCGGTCGAAATAGGGTTAAATAAGTAATTATTAATAATGTAATCGGCAAGTAACTGATAATTAAGCCGCAATTTGGGAATCAGACTGTGATGGCTGACAAGGAATACACATTAACATCACAGTCAAGGTGTACAGGTAGTATTATTGAATTCATTTTCTTTCTAATATATTCGGGGATTCACACAAACATAAACATAGTTATATATTAAATAAAGTTAAATAAAATAATTTTGTACCAGAAAAATTGTGATAAGAACTGTCTTTATAGTATGTTTTTTCTTTCGGTATATTTTAATCAGGGTCATCTAGGTTCATAGTAGACTCTCATTGAATATTGTTGAAATATTCAAGGTTAAGCGATTATTATATGTTGAGTCTAACTGTTTTGCCGGTAGGTGTCACCACCACCTTCCGAGTGTATAAAACGCGGCGCAGTCTCGGGAATTTGTCATTCTGCTTCTGTTCGTCGTGAAAGTCATTTATATTTTCAGGCTATCGCATATTACGGTGGAAAAGGCTTTCAAAAGGTTGATCATTTATTATGCATCCCGATTACCGAAACTACCGAAACCATCCCTGTGAATTTCACAAGGGAATAATAAATATGCGTTGCAGTTTCCTTTCCTGTTTATCGTTTTAAACATTTCCTTTTTAAGTACTTAACGACAGTCATCATGATAATAATGTACAGTACAGTAGACCTACATGTTTCTGAAAATGATAAAGCAAAGGTTTGTAAGGAAAAATGTGTGTAATTGCGAAACTACACGTTAGCTCTGCATAATGCAGCATTAGCAGACTTTTTAAATGTGGGCTGAAATACATAAAATTGTGAAAAGTCGGTCTGGAAACGTGGCGCGCTTTTTGTACTTCTGATGATAAGATGTAAAGCCATTTTATGCATATTTGTCATCAGTTTTCGTGACCAAAACATATTCTTTAACAAGAGGGCCAAGATGGCCCTGTGCCGCTCACCTGAGTAAGATGGCTGTGATAGGCATAATGACAAAAGATCTGGCATCTTAAGTGTTTTCTAACATTTGACTAAGTGACCTACATTTTGATCCTACCTGAATTTGCACTCAACTTAAAAGGGAAAAAAAAAATACTTTTTGACCCTATGTTGCCCAGTTCTGAATTCATCTCAGATTTGATGGAAACAAACATTCTGACCAAGTAACATTAAGGTTAGTCTAAAACTGTGGTCTCTAAAGTGTTCACAAGGTTTTTCTAAGATTTGACCTGGTGACCTAGTTCTTGACCCCACATGATCCATTTTCGAACCCATGCAAGATATCATATAGACACACATCCTGGCCAGGTTTCATGAAGATGAGGCCAAAACTTTGACCTCCTGAGTAGTCACAAGGTTTTTCTAAGATTTGACCTGCTGACCTAGTTTTTAACCCAACATGCCCTTATTTCGAACTCATCCGAGATACCATGTAGACAAACATCCTGACCAAGTTTCATGAAGACTGGATCAAAACTGTGGCCTCTAGAGTGTTCACAAGCAATTGTTGACGACGGACGACGCACGCCGGACGACGCACGACGGACAAAAGGCGATCACAAAAGCTCACCGAGCTTAAAAGCTGACAGAGCTGACAAAATGCCAATGTGAACCTAATTCTATGCATTTTTTCACATGCCTTTTCATCACTCTCTCTGATAACAAATCTTATTTATTGCAGGTCTGTGTGTCAAAGAATTTATAGTTGCTCGACTTTGATGACTGCAACTCGGTCCATCCCAGATTGTCATTTAACTGTAGTGAGCCCTCTTTGGGGTTGGTAACGAAATATGTTACCGGTGATAGCGTAAAATTTACTCGTGTGTAATAAAGACAGAAGAATTTAGTAAAATTATATTTTCGATAGATTAACAGAAATATTACGTTAAAGAAAGCAGTGTTTCATCCAGAGCCGCTGAACCCCCCCCCCACATACACACACACATCGGAGGACCCCATTCTCTAACTCTTCTCGACAGACAAACAGTCTTAATTCATGTCATTAAAACCTGAGTTGTAATATAAATGCTCCAACATATCGGTAAATATTTATCAAGTGCCAGAACAAAAGTATATATATTTTTTACATTAAGTACATTAATATAGTAATGAATATGGTGTTCCCCAAGGTTAAGTTTCTATTTTTAGATTTATCGATTTAAGTTGTTTTTCATCTTTTTTTCCATATTGCACAAAATAAATTCTGTAGTCATATCATGTGACTTGAATATGTAAGCTGCAACTTTTGAAGCATAGGTTCCTTACTCCCGGGTTTAGATATACAAAATATATTAAGTATATCTCCCACGCTTTTTTAACTGTTTTCACCAGGTTTTTTTTTTCAAAGTTTTATTGACGGTGGATCGTTGTCAAACTTTGAATGTAAACGTAAATTAATAATCAGAGTGATTGGATACAATCATTATATACCTATATCCAATCGTCGAAACCCATGGTATATATTCCGTTTTCACTACCGTATAAACCTGGGGATATTTGACTTTCCAAACTTCTTTTTCATGAATATTTATCATCTACATGCTGACCAATGAAACACACATTGTAGTATTTTGAATACTCATCACTAAAGTAACAAAAACATCATAAAACCTGGAGGCGACGGTGTTAAGGTTTAGTCCGACTTATCAGTATTGTATACTAATCGTAGATCTAAATCTAAATTAAATTAAAAACAACAACAATAACAAACCCCCCTCAAAAAAAAAAAAAAAAAAAAAAAAAAAACGCCTTTGAGACGAGAGGTGTTACAAAACTTTTGCAGTCGCACAGTATTCTCAAATACATGTATCACGACATTTGCCTGTATAAAACTATGTCATACGAAACGGATGACTGCATATCAATGCCCATTGTGTATAAGATACTTTTATCAATACCACAAACCGGTTCTTTTGAAATATCGATTACTTCCGGGTGTACCCATAGTTACTCCATTGAAAATGATTAGAAATTTAAACGAATATAGAAAACGAATAGAAAATGTTGCTGAAATCAGATGGCATACAAAAGCCTGCTGTAAGTTGGGATTAAGTGTCATAATCATACATGATGGCATGCGTGTTGTTTATGGGGATAGGGATACACAAATGTCCTTTTTCCATAGTTTATTGGTGGTTTACAAAATATAAGTTCGGTCAAAAATCAGTCAAAGATGTCCCTTATTCAGGAATATCCAGGTCTGCAGTCTTAAATGTAACATAAATAAGATCAAATCCATCATTGAGAAAAATCTCCCATTTGCTCACCGATGAGCACAAACGCTCGAGGGCGCAAAGGACATAACAACTGTTGAAGAAGTGTTATAATTGGTGATGAGACATGGGTCCATCTTTTTGAGCCACAGCGGAAAATTCGTATCATGATATTTGCTCTGGAACATGTCAAAAGGCTCGGTCTTTCTTAACGAAAACTGAAAGCAAAGAAGGTTTTATACGCCATTTTCTTCAGAAATGTGGGCCAATTATGCAATGTTGTTTTACCAAAAGGTAGGTTTGTGTATGGTAGCTTCACTAAGGATGTGAATCAGTCTATAAATGTTGCAAACAAAAATGAGAAAAGTACTTAAAAAAACGGGTTTCAGTACGCCAATTTGCTTCACGACAATGATTCATCTCACAAATCCACAACTTTAGCACTGTAAGTTTTTGAAGTATATACGTCGTGCACGTTTCCTTGGTGTCTGCCATGGATTAATATGTGTTAATGGTACATTTAAGAACTCGTCAATAAGTCAATTACCCCAACCCTAAAAAAAAAAAAAAGAAAAGAAAACTTACCTAAACTCAGATAGAGCCCCCACTCCATTGCCAAGAATATGTCGCGCAATGAACACTCACGTAATTATTTATACCTGTTAAAGTTATGAATAGAGTATACACAAGTTCGACAAGCAATTTGCAACTATATACCTTTACCTCTACACTGTATACCATCGCAATGTGTCGGACATAAAAGGGAAGTAACAAAGTAAGCTTTTTTCGTGCATAAGGTAAAGTTTTTCGTATTTCGGGGTATACGCAACTTTCGGATTTACGCTATCGTAATATCAGCGCTACTACGATTAAAGGGTCTTATTCGCCAGTTTAAGGCATCAACAGCAATCATAATTGGATAATATCATTAAAGCAGACGTAGCGAACGACAAAAGTAAATCGCATAAAAATAATTATCGTTCAGTTTTTCGAGAATGAGAGAATGCATCCTGTCAGTCTTACCATAGAATAAGCTAAGTGGCTCCTAAGTGATCTCGCTGATCCCTTTTTTTACATATTTTTGGTCAAACATTCAAACAACCTGTAAATAATATTTTCAAGAAAAAATATATGCAAAGATTTTCTGTAAAGATAAAAAACCTGTTTAAAAATGAAACCATTTTTCTCTCTTTTCTATCTACTTCTGTCAAAAATAAGTATCTTAAGATTTTAAAACATTACATCAGATTAAGTGAATCATCACAAACTATATGTAATCATGTGTGTCTTTTATTTATAGATTTCTTTTATTATTATTTTTTTATTGAGAAATATATATGAGCTATTTATTAAGTTTAGTTGTTCTATAGGGTTAAAAACGTATATATGTATATTAAAAAGTATTGGTAACCATGGTGCTTTTGAATAACTCTTTATTTTGATCCCTAGTATTGGCCTTTATCCAAGAAATTAATTAAAAAGCACTGTCACCATAAACAATCACAACAGAAAAAAATAACCATAAAAGTAGAAACAATGTATGATTACATTATAATTTACAACACCACTATTACAAGTATAGACTTTTGCCACATTACAAACTTTAAGGAGAAAAAAAGGCATTTATTTAATTCATGAATATAAAGACATTTATAAAAAATGCAAAATTATGAACAAAAAATTGCTTTCAATTTTGTCTGCTGGGAAAAAATCCTGCGGAGAGAATTCTCTTATTTCTTCTACATTGATAGATATAAATATATTCTCAAGGAAAATGAAATAAAATATGTACCTCATTATTCTTTAATCGGTGATATTTAATGTTAATTATCTCGCCCTTTCGACAAAATTAGACATTTCATGAATTTGACAAAAAGAGTGACAGCTGCATTAATTTTTTCATTTGCGAATTAACCCTTTGTAAGGTAAGAGCTTTATTAGGTACTTATTCACTTACGCTGTATCGTGGATGCATATAGATGCGCAATAGAAATTGTATGAGTGTCAAACACTATTATGATATAAAACCCAATGTAATAAAGCAATATCAATAACATGATGAATGTTAATAAATATATAGAGGATATTTGTTTGTTTTGAGTGGATATGGGTTATATCTCATCGAGTAGTGATACAATTACATATTTTCACGAGGAAGTGTACTGACAAAAATAACTAAAATAAAACACTGATGTCCTTATAGAACATCTATATAATGCATTCAAATCAAATCAAAGTTCTGTTGCTTACTAAAGAAATTGTCAAGAAACTATCAGCAGTTAGAATATTTCACCTGCTAGGAACAATTTACCTGTCCCCTTTTCTTGTTTGAAGCATCCAGAAAGTATACATCTGAATAAAATATTTATTTCCAGTTGTAGTGAATTGACATTTAAACTCTTAAAGAAAACAACTGAACATATTTATCTTTTCTTCGGTACGGGTACGACAATTACACAAATCTATGCTTCTGGCTTTTTACACTTGCTTTTTAACTACTGGAATCTAATTTTATGTACCTACAATAGGGTTATTATTTAACTCAATTAAATATTCACATCATGTCTTTAAGTGAGCAATGATAAGATGAAAAGACTTTCAGGAACTAAATAGTCTTCATATTTAAAAGTTCTGATTCTTTAAGAACACATTTGGTATTTAACTTGTAGACAGTCTTTTCTTGAAGTATGGGTACATAACTGGGTACTTCCTTAAAAACAACCCTAATTATAAAAGGTATACCCTTAGTTATATAAAATCTATAGAATTGCAAACTGAATGTTGATTTTAAATTGAATCCTCCTAAGATCGAATGTGAACAATAGAATGGCATCCCATTATTAAAGAATGTCTGATTCCAATGTCGGGCTACAGAATGAAAATGGCCAGAATCCAGTTGAAATTAATGATGCTTATGAACGAGGACTACAATATGTTAGAATTGAAATACAAATCTTTTACCAGAGGCTGTACCTTTTGATAACCACGCATTACAAAAGTATAACTTTGGTGTAGAATGCTAATTGAAAAGAAAAACTTAAGATGTTCCATAAACTGACAAAAACTCTGACTAAGGATATCAAAATCATTACCACTAAGGCGCTAAATGAAACCAGAGTAGTGGTCCGAAATAAGCCAACAGGGAAGAAAAAATATAATCGGAAGCAAATATTTTTCTGATTCAGAAAATAACTTTGAACATTAAAAAATGCAAGGTTATGTTTGTCCGTCGTGGTGGTAAACATAAATGATGCGAAATAAAAATGTAGACGTTAATGTACTCAGATAGACACAAGTAACAATGTAATTGAAATTAAAGAAAGCAGCATTTCCCAGCCCAAATGTTTGTCGAAAGTTGTTGAGAGAGAGGCGGTATTGAAGGCATGGAACAAACAAGTGCATGTGCCTAATGATGTATGTACACAATTTCATATTAATAGTGATGAATATTTATTTAAAGATCGGCGGATCCATTCCTCTTGGCGATTCATATTAGTTTATCCATACTGTTACGTTTGGATTGGTACAAAACCCTACCTCTTGTTTCTTTTGATCTTTTGCTTATTTAAATACCAAGTGTAACAGTGTTTAACTTGCACTTTCTGAATATTACTTAACGCTTTCTTTTTTTAAAAAAATCTTCTCCTTCGCACTGGGGAATTAGCGAAGACAATAGTCATCTTAATATTATATTCTTTAACTAACTAAATTCAACTTACATGAAAAATATACAATAAACTTATTTTCTTTCTTCCAATGTTTCACACGCGGTTCCGTATGTCCAACTGACTCTCTCGCAACCAAAATTGCAAAATCAAAGTGCCTAGGATAACTGAGCAGATGATTAGTATATAAACGGCTGGTTAAAATAGTTCATATAAATAAAAAAAAAAACAGTGAGGAAAAATAAAATACTGTCATAATTTGCCTTTTGACATATATAATAAGTGCGGAATTTTGTTAAAATGTTACAGTCAAATAGGAAAACAATCTTGAGCTGACTATATCATAGTAATATTTTTAAATATTTCTTACTGACTTGAAAGAGCATGGCATGTTATCACAAGAATATTAATGTGTATTTCTTTTGATAGATTTAACATTCCTTACCTTCAAGATAGATTAAGTGGAGACAGCAAACCTGTGGATATTGCGATTGAAATCAGACAAATCTACGACACTGTCTGAAAACGCACATTTCTGGAGTTGACCAAACTAATATACAGCGAAAGCGCAGTGGCCCGATTTATGTTGTCAGTGATTCGGATTCTTATTTTTACTTGTTTTGAGAAAAATTGGATAATAACGTTAAAGTAAATACTAAATTATAAGCTGTTTTATAAAACACGAATGGATATCTAGTAACTAGAATATCCGTCTTGGAAAAAGCACATGAATGCTGTTGTTTTGGAAGTTGCACAAGTCAGCAATATGGCAGGAAGGTTTCTAGAGGTAACTCACGTTATATCAGATTACAAAAATTTAAGTTTTAAAAAAATTCCGGTTTCTTGAGCTGACTTATCATATAAATTTTTTAAATATTTCTTACTGACTTGAAAGAGCATGGCATGTTATCACAAGAATAGTTAATGTGTATTTCTTTTGATAGAGTTAACATTCCTTACCTTCAAGTTAGATTAAGTGGAGACAGCAAACCTGTGGATATTGCGATTGAAATCAGACAAATCTACGACACTGTCTGGAAACGCACATTTCTGGAGTTGACCTAACTAATATACAGCGAAAGCGCAGTGGTCCGATTTATGTTGTCAGTGATTCGGATTCTTATTTTTAGTTGTTTTGAGTAAAATTGGATCATAACGTTGAAGTAAATACTAAATTATAAGCTGTTTTATAAAACACGAATGGATATCTAGTAACTAGAATATCCGTCTTGGAAAAAGCACATGAATGCTGTTGTTTTGGTAATGACACAAGTCAGCAATATGGCAGAAAGATTTCTAGAGGTAACTAACGTTATATCAGATAGACAAAACATCTAAGTTTTAAGCAAATACATGCATATTATCCTGGCTATTTAATTTGATCGCTGGTATTAAGGTCCGGTGGAAATCATGAGTTATCATCAAGAATGTCTCCTCTGTCGTCTGACCTTATTCAATTTGATTTAGGTTTTATACGAAGATATATGCATGGCACTGATTGAACAACAAATAGAGAAGATGAAATATAAGGCCCTAGAAATTTAGTTCAGTGTTTCTTTATTGTCAAGCGGCCATAACTGCTTAAAAAATTGCAACATTAAAATTAAGCAATTGGTACTGTCAAATTTTTTTTTTATATATATATATTTTAAACTAATCCATACAAAATCAGAGTATATTGTTTCAGACATATGTCTAGTGGTGATTAAAGTCAGACATTAACATTGTTTTGCCAGTATGTGTCTTTTTATTCGATTGTACTACAATTGAATTAATCATATTTATCTTTAAATCTAATTTAAATGACGTAAAACATTGACACTTTGACGTATGATATACATAATTTTAACATTTATATAAATTCAGTGTACGAGTACAGGTGCAGTATAAAATACAACGCCTTTAGGAGGTCCAAATATCATCCTACCTTAAAACTTGTGTGATGCTGTATCATGTTTGTATATTTTCGTATTAGATTATTATGCTGACTAAATGATATATATATAGTTGTACATACATTAGTGGTATTTGATAAGGAATTTTCAACTCAGAAATAAGATAAATCTTGTCAAATTGCATGTTTACTAGATGCAATCATACGATAAAGTAATATTATGAGTTTTTTTGAGTATATCATGACATACAAATGACATACGTTACCCCATTCGTAAGTCTCTACTCAATTAAAATACTGATCAGTGGTTAATCAATTCAGTTAATTCAATGTCGTTTTGTCTATTTATTTTTAGCTACAAAAACACTTTGACATAGAACATGAAACTATTCCAACAACTTGATTATTAAAGATATTAATGGAAGCCTAATGGAATCGTCTTGGAGAAATAAGCAACTGATCCCCATCATATTTTTGAAACGTTAATCCTTGCTCAAGTACATTACAAAATTTTTTATCCACTTCATTTCCAACCATCCGACTTTTATTTGATATCAACAGTGTTAGAAATGTATGTATATGCGTTGATTGTGCCAAAACTAAACTTTTATTTTTCGACGAACCACACGGCTATAACATATTACATACTAGTGTACACATACCTTTGACATTCACCTCCAACACGACTTTTGACTAGCGTCAGTCCTTTCATAAGATATCAGGGGCGAAGCTGAAGCTGGTCCTTCGGTGTCCTATTTAGTATATCGTTTTTTTTTTTTTTAAAATTTAACTATCATAACCAGTTAAACCATAATATACATATAATATCTATATGAATTCCTAACATTACATTTACTGATACTTTGTTCTTCAACTCTTGATTTAACCATTTTCATTTTATCATTCATCCCGAAAGAACGAAGGACACTGGCAATTGTGATACCCTGTCCTATCCACAGTATTTCAGTCATTATGGGACTTTTGTCTACATATGAAAGATGTAGTTGGCCCTCTGCGTTATGCCGTGGACAAGTGTCATGCTACAACATCCAGTCATTTATCATGACACCGGTCCAACCAGTATATTTTGAGCAACACCTTGGGGATAATCTTTGGTGTGTCGCGGCAAACTATCGACCACACATCCTCATATTATCCTCATATGATAAGACAATGTCCGAATACAAAAATTAGATTGTTATCAAACAAAGAATTTCTGACTGCATGACTCAGTCATGGCATGATAATATTAACATATCAACAAGATGTGATCTACATAAGCTCATTAAGTCTTTACTTGATCCTGAGAAATATATCTTAGTAGATTTTCATACAAACTTGTGAGAGCAATTGCACGAATAAGATGTTAGAGTCACAGGCTTAACATTAAAAATGGTCGACATTTCAGCATAAATAGACAGGATATGATTTGTTGACATTGTTTCATACACGAGAATATACTCTAAGATGAAGATCATGCATTTTTATATGTCATCGATTCGCATCAGTGCGATCAAAGTATCTTTATATAGCTGGTATAGAAGTGAATCGTACTTTAATGACTTCAGTCGGAAATTGTTTATATTATTAGAATAAGTGGCGATATACTATATTGAAGTTGAAATCTTTGTAATGTCAGGAAATATTACTCTCATATTTTTATCGAGTGTCCAGCTACAAATGCTGTTTGGAATTATTTTTTAACCTTTTCTAATAATATTGGTATTAATGTCAATCTTCGTTCAATTAAATATGTAATTTCTAGATATGTCTTCATATGAACAGTACTTCTATTTTAACGTAATATTTACAATGTCTACAGTTTGCATATATAAAACTTATTTTAAGCGAGAACTGGAGTAAACATTTTGATATTCTTGGTTTATAAGTATATAAATTTTATTATTCAGTGAATAAATGATCAGGAAAAAAGTAAATAATTGATGGATAATTATATTAAATTCTTAAATATTCTTTGATGTGTTTAAAAAAGTAAAAGAAGATGTAAAGAATCTTGAACATGAAACACTATTATTCAGTATGTTGTTAGGTCAACTTGGTATGCTTCTCCGACCCCTGTTGATCTATTACGGGGATAATAAACGGGGATACCCACATAGGGGCCTAAAAAAGGAAAATTGGATTGTGTCTTAAAGTTGCAATAAAATCAGAAAATTTTGTTTTTTATTTTCAAAGATCACCTTCGTCTCCAGATGAAAACTTCACGTCTGAAGCTTTTACGCTAAGTCGTCATGAAACGCATCAAATATGGTATCTTCATGAGCAGGTGGTAGCTTGTATCTGTTATACTGTGCTTTGAATCTATCATTGTCGATAACAAGGCGATCTTATCGATTTTGGCATCAATCGATTTGTCCGGTACCCATTATTAGCGCCTTTTGTATAAAATTGGTAAATAAAAAAAATCTTGCGTAAATACCCCGGCTCTTTTCTTGAGGACTGTTCTGGACTGTTAGAAATATTTGGATTCAGTCGCGTATTAGCGTATAGATTTTGCGCCTGTAGGCGTCGATTGAAATAAGAGTCAAGCACGTCTCAAACTGATATTTTCTGGATTCAACCTCAAAGCAGTGCCTTGACAATTTCGAATTTTGAACAATAAATGCTCATATTGATTCGTACGCATGATATCAGTGCTTATACTTGTCCCTTTTGTCACTAAGGTTCTCTAGTTCAGATTTTCCTAAACTCAAAATTCTAAAGGTCAATAACTTCCACGATGTAATATTTTTAATATAATAATGGGCCGTTGTTCTCGAAAATTAAAAGAAGTGCAATGTCGAGAATAAACATGAAACATGCTATATAACCTCTGCAAGAGCTCTCCACTTGAATGAATAAGAACAGAATAAATTAAAAATAAAATATAAAACATTTAAGAAAAAAAAATGAACACTCATTTTAATCTAAAAAGATTTGTATATGGCAGACTGAAAACGAAATCAATTAAAAATAATGAGGAAGTATATTGCAGGACCCTCTTATGGGGTGGGGTGTACCTATTATCGTGGTTATCCAATTTCAGACGTATTCAGGGCAAACGTGCACCACAACAATGATTACTATAAAATAAATCAGGTTTGTAAAGTTTTGTTGGTGTGACATGATTTACAGGAATTACATTTTAATATTTCATAAAACCAGTTTGCATCCCTACCTCGAAAATACCCTAGAGAATATTAGAAACTTCAAAAGCATCTTTTATTTGGCAGAAGTAGGGTAATGTTGATATAATTATTTCAGAAAAATGATTTGCTATTGCCTTCAATAAAAATATGCTGTACCACGATATCGGTAGCTTCGAGACTATAAAAATGGCGGCATCCCCTGTGTCCTTTTAGGGCATTTGAAAAACTTAAAGATGATATAATATATATTTAATGCACTGATTAATATTGAATGAGTTTTATATTAAATTATCCTATATTCTTCCTTGACATAAAATATAGTTCAGTTCTTAATTAGCCGTTGAAAGGCTTAGACCCACGATAATAGGTCCCACAACCTATATCTTACAATTTATTTATTTACTTTAAGTGTTTGACATTACATTAACACTGACTTGCCGTAGGGACGTTGTCAGAAATAGAAAACGGACAAATGGTAACTTTAAATGATATACTTTTATCTGGATATACAATCTGAACTGATGTAGTAGCAATATTAGCATTCAGTTATTTTAAGAAAATATACCTATATCTATACATATTAAATTTATATGCACTGTACTGCACACATACCATTACATACATACATAAATACATTGTATTGCATACATACCATTAAACACATACCTACATACATACGAGGGTTGTCCCAAAAGTATGTAGACTTTCTATACAACGACAAAGTCTTTTATCATAACCAAATAATATTGTTCACGGATAAACTACTATTCATATTCTTTTAATTGAATAGCAATATGAGACAATATGTCTATAAGCAGTATGCGTATCAATGTTTCCATGACAACCAGTAGCGCCATGCGGCGCAAGAGACGTAAAGCTAATATTTGCTAATATAAAATGCTTAATTTAAAACTTTAAGGTAATGATAAACGCGGCATATTGCGTCTGCTTACATTCCAACGTCATGACGTCATTTTCTATAAACAACAACGGAATAACGTTTTGAATACTTAAGATAAATCAAGTTTTGCGCTCGTATCAGTAAAGAGCCGTTGCGGAAAAATGGCGCCGATCGGAGACATCAAATTGCGCTCTACAATCCAATTTTGTGAAGCACTGGGAAAAACCCCATCACAGACTTACAAACTGATTCAGGATGCCGGAACTGCAGAAAAGTGTTGCAGGTCGCTAGTTTTTGAGTGGCATAAGCAGTTTAAAGATGGACGCAAATTCATCGAAGACGAGAAACGGTGCGGTCGACCTGCGAATCAGAAAATGACACTCGTGAAAAATGTTAAGGACACGTTAGCAAAGGACCGGCGTTTCACTGTTCGCACTATTTCAGCAGAATTAGGAATGTCGAAAACGTCTGTACACCGGATACTGAAAGAGGACCTTCATATGAGTAAAGTAAGTGCGCGATGGGTACCTCGACTCTTGACTGATGAACAAAAGGCTACACGAGTTGAGTGTTCTCAGGAGTTTCTGAGTCTGCATAAAAAGAAAGGTGATCAGTTTTTGGACAATATTATCACGATGGACGAGACTTGGATATGGGAATATGATCCTGAAACAAAGGCTGAATCCTCGGTATGGAAAACACCGAAATCTCCACCTCCGAAGAAGGCGAGAGTGTCCAAGTCTGGCGGAAAACACGTTTGTGTTTTTTATGGTTCGCCGAGGCATGTTGTTAGTGCACAGAGTACCAGACGGCCGGACAGTCAATGCCTCATACTACGGCAAGGTATTTATTATACACGACTAAATAACTGATTAAATTAGATTCTGTATCTATCTATCTATATATACTGCACAAACTCCCCTTTCGGGTATTACTGGCAGATAAATGTTTATAAAATATTTATATTCCATACATATCTAACACGTTTATACAAATAAAATAAAAACATTGCAAATTATTCCAACTTAGCGACCGTTTCATTTGCACAGACCTTGTTTATTTTTTCAGCTTTTGCGCAGAGATCTCGTACACGCCTTACAAAAGAAACGTCCGGGTGTCGATTTAAGTGACTTTATTCTTCACCAGAATAATGCTCCACCACATACGGCTGCATCATCAAAGTTAGAAATCGACGTGTTGGGGTTTAAACGCTTAAGACACCCGCCATATAGTCCAGACCTGGCTCCTATGGATTTTCGTGTGTTTCCAGAGATTAAGTCGTATCTCAGGGATCGTACATATATTGAATTGCATGCATACCATTACACACATACATACATGTATTGCATTGCATGCATACCATTACACACATACATACATACATGTAATTTCATACATACATACAATGTATTGCATAGTGAATATTACATATTATACATACATATATACCATAAAAAGACCATTTTATGTACATAATTTTATATATTATGGATATTATGGACTTTTATTATATACAAATAAGACCTCATAGACACAAAGAAACAACAACAAAATCAATGCCAACAAAAGGTATCAAAGTAGGACTTCATCCTTTTTATAAAGCTGTTAGACCGCATGTTTTTAAAACTGTCCAGCGCCTGTCCTATGTACAATATAGATGTATAAAAAGTAACCTCTATGTGCCATAATTTGTGATTAATAAAACATTTTCTTAACATCCCAATTTGTATTAAAGAATGATTGAAGGAATGTATTTCTATATCCAATAGTCAATGATGTACTATGAATGCGGCAAAAATGTACTTCTATCATAAAAATGGAAAATAGACTCAATGTCACAATGTGAACCTATTATTGGTATTGTTTATTGTGATGGCATTCGAATTACATATCTTTATCTGATTAGCACCAATCAAGTTATCCGTCGTAAAAAGATAAAATTAACTACGAGTATATACAACAAATATGTATATATTGTAAATTGAAATAAAAATAAAAACTACCAGAAAAAAAATTACACAGAAAAAACAACAACAACAACTAAATCGACAGAGCCTATTAATTAACATTAACCATTAACATTTGAATTTTATCGTAGAAGGACAAGGAAACCTTGCACCAAACGGTTCTCAAACCTACAACCTTCGGGTCCGTAGTCTATTGTCTTTTCAGAAAATGGGTGTTGAGTAACGGTATTTAATAAAAACGTCTTAATGTTTTCACATGCAACTTTTATATTTGATTATATACGTTATATACATATTTATCTCTAAATTTGTCACCTTTTACTTTACACACATTGTTTCACTTTTTAAAAATAAGATACAATAAAAATGTCCTATATTAATAATACAATATATTTACTATCTCATCCAGAAACACACATTTTAAATGTTCGCAATGGAGAAAAAAACTGTTGAAAAAAGTGTTTATTGCTGAATCTCTTTCCAATGATATATCTGATATATTCATGTTTTGTCACTTAAACGAAGATATATAACATAAAGACATGATGAAAAAGCAATTAAAATGTAATATATGAAATTGTTTGATGTGAAAACCACTATATTTCAAACATGTGTTGATTGTTTTCCAATTTTTATTACACTGGTGTTGTTTCGTTTCTTATCTTGGGAAGTCTCAGTACTTCTTACAACAGGCGATAGACCAACATGTCCCCCAGACGATTTATTTGGTTTTGAAGTGTCTTGAAGAGTTTTCTGGAAGATTGGTTGACTTTGAGGTCGCGTTCCTTGTGTTGGAACAGCCTTGCTTTGCCTGGGATCTAATTCAGCACGTCTCTGTTCTACTGTATCGTGGTCATGTTGCTGCTTCAAAGGGTTAAGCTCATGTGGTCTAGGGGATGCTGCCAAACTTTGCGGCATTGATGTTGTCATATGATGCGTCTTAGAAAGTTCTGCCGAACCTCTTGGATTAGATGCAGTCGAACAATGTGTCGTAGAAGAATTCTGCGTCCCAAGAGATGCTTTCGAATTCTGTGGCCCAGGAGATGCTGTCGAATTCTGCGGCTCAGGAGATATTGTCGAATTCTGCATGCTGAGAGATGCTATCGGATTCTGCGGCTCAGGAGATGCTGTCGAATTCTGCGGCTCAGGAGATGCTGTCGAATTCTGCGGCTCAGGAGATGCTGTCGAATTCTGCGGCTCAGGAGATGCTGTCGAATTCTGCGGCTCATGAGATGTTTCCATACCGTGTGACTTAGGGGATTTTGCCGAACTCTTATCCCCCTGAGCAACACCTTTACAAAGCACAGCACCACCATCATGTATGTACAATGTGGGCCAGACAAAATATGCAATATGGTCGCCACTGCTGGTATAATACCTGTAGCAGTTCTTGTCGAATTTCCTCCCTGGCTTCAAATTCTTGCGCCGTTCAATGGCGACTGGGGGATCTTGTATTGCCATGAACCAACATAAACTGCGACATGTTGATACATATGGAGAAACTTTATCGGGTCTAGTATATCTGAGTAATGGTTCCAAGTGTTCATCAATTTCCTTAAATGAGAGAAGAAATACAATTCAAACGTAGATAAAAATATCGATTAATTACAACTTTGTAATTTGTATTGTAAAGCCATTGGATATATAATTATTGACAGAAAAAAAGTAAACATAATTTGAGTTCATATCATAAGCCAGGAAATTTTAAGTTAAAAAAATTCTCTGAATTTCTATATGTGACTCTTAGTTTCAAAAACAATATAACTGAGCCTTTTTATTAATGTCTTTAATATCAATGTTGTTTATTATGTTAAGCAAAATACATGTATCAATAGAAAATATAATAATGTGTGATCTAAATATACGAACAAATATTAATTTCTTAAAATTCATAAAAAGCAACCTTGCAGAGGTCCTTAGGAATTTTCGAGTGATATTTCTTTCTGCTGTCTTTAAGTGTCTTCTTCATCTCCACGGGAAATTCGTCCCCCTTTAAGAATATTATTTTGTTATCGATTATCATAATGCTAACTTATTTCTTTTAACTTAATTGAGACTTGAAAACAAGTTCTTTTAAATTTAAGTAATCAGTTTTGACTAAATTGATTTGAACCAGTTTTCTAAAAATTAGATGGTCATTCCATCATCATCCTTGGAGGTCGAGTGTTTAGAGCGCCCGCCTCGGGAGCGAGAGGTCGTGGGTTCGATATCGGCCGCGATATACCAAACAAAAAGGTACTGTTTTAGCTCCATTGTCTGGCTCCCAGCATATAAGGGTAGTTCCAGGACTGATTGACCCGGTGACTGGGTTTGGTATCATGCCACATGTCTACGATGTTTTATTTTCCTTCAAATATTCCCAAATTGCCAATATTTTCAGGTGAGGAGCCATGTCCAAAAGGTGAGGTGAGTTATAAGGAATGGAAATTTGAAGTGAAATGTTTGCAATCTGATGAAAATGTGTGCTCATCAACTTTGTTACAGGCTATCAGGAGGTCAGTTAGGGGCCCAGCTAGGCAAGTACGAATGTCCTTAGGTGAAAATGCCTCTGTGCTTGAAATTTTGCATAAGATGGACTCTCTTTTTGCCAATCCTGCTGATAAAAACAATATTTTACAGGAGTTTTTCAATGCTTTTCAGAGACAGAGTGAATCTGTCACTTCTTTTGCCTGTAGACTAGAGGCAATTTTAGCCAATGCTAGTGATGCCTGCTCCCTTGCCCCTGACGCTAGAAATGATATGTTGCGCTGTAAGTTTTGGACATCCCTTAGGTCAGAGCAGTTGAAAGCTCAAACGCGTCATAAGTTTGACACAGTTAAGACTTTTGAGAACCTTATAAAGGAGGTCAGAGCTGTTGAGTATGAATTGACCCTGGGACCAGTAGGTACTCTTGGCTCAAGTACTAGTAGTACATGTACACCTGTAGATGGTAGGAAAGCTCAGCAGAATAGTGTAGCTGCCTTTTCACCTTCAGATTTGGCACGGAAAGTCAGTAGTCTTGAGGTAGAGATGTCAAGGAAATTTTCAGATTTAGAGGAGAAATTTAGTAAAGTTTTAGACTTAGACAAGAAGTTTGACAGAGTCTTAGAGAAGTTAGAGTCTCAGCCCCCTAGACATGATAATAGACAGAATCAGAGTTATGGAAACCAGTACAGAAAGTCTGGTAGAGGTTATGGAAGCCACATGGCTTATCAGTCTGGTAGCTATAGAGGCCGCAATGATAAGTCTAGTTATGGTGGCAGACCGCATCAGGCCAGTCAGCCAAAAGAGTGACCACTTCTGTTGATGGCCAAATGAGAGGTGGTGTGAAAGATCCGAAAAGCCAACCAGAGTTGTTTTCTAAGCTCATAGGGGATTCGAACCTTGGTCCTGTAGTATTGAATAACAGTACTTTTACTGCACTTATTGACACAGGCTCTATGGTCACAACTATTACACAGGAGGCTTGTTTGTCCATGACAGACAGACCCCCTATTCTTGACTTGAGTTCTTTAGGGATCAGTTTGACTACAGCTAATGGTTCTCAGCTGCAGTACTTGGGTTATATTGAGTGCTCTATGGTGTTGCCCTCACTGCCTGATGTCAGTTTTGATATTCCAGTCTTGGTTATCAAAGATTCTTTTAACCAGGATTGCCCAGTCATAGTTGGCACAAATGTCATCAGACTATTCAGACAAGTATCTGCTTGTTCAAGTGAAAAACTACCTGAGGAATGGAATATGGCTATTGGCAGCCTTGATTCTTTGTCTTTTGTAGCAAGATCATGTAGCAAGAAATCTGTTCAGTTAGGTCCCTATGAAACACAGTCAGTTAGTTGTATTGTTAGAGGTGTTCCGCACTCAGTTTCAGAGATAGTGACAGAGAACTACAGTAGTTCTGATAATTTTACTGTGTGTCCCAGGGTGTACAAATTAAAGCAGAGTGGTTATTGCTGCAGAATTTCTGTGAAGGTATGCAACCTAACAGGTAAACCTGTAACCTTCCAACCAAAATCAAAAGTGTGTCAAATTACCCAGGTGCAAGTTATTGACAATCTTTCTACCATGAACTCCCCTGACCCTATCAAACCAGATACACCTGATGACTTAGGGGTAAATATCGACTCGGACAATCTCAACCCTGATCAGTTACTCCAAGTGAGGCAGCTCTTGGGAAGGTGGAAAAATATATTTTCCACCGGCCCAGCTGACATTGGCTGTACAGAGTTGCTTAAGCATAAGATTGTTTTAGAGGATAATACTCCTTTCAAACAAGCTTACCGAAGGATTCCCCCGGGAATGTATGAGGAGGTACGCCAGCATGTTAAGGAAATGTTGGAAGCTGGTGTGATCAGAGAGTCCGAGTCACCATTCAGTTCTAATGTAGTCCTGATAAGGAAAAAGGATGGCAGTCTCCGTTTCTGCATTGACTGGCGCCAGCTGAATGCTCGCACTGTCAAGGATGCTTATCAATTGCCTAGATTTGATGACCTTGTAGACAGCCTCTCTGGTGCTAGGTATTTTTCCAAACTTGACCTTAGGTCTGGTTATTGGAATGTACAGGTTGAGGAGGCTGACAAGCATAAAACCGCATTTACTGTTGGTAACTTGGGGTTTTATGAATGGAATAGAATGGGTTTTGGTTTAACAAATGCACCCGCAACTTTTCAAAGGTTGATGGAGAGATGTATGGGTGACCTACATCTCAAATGTCTGATATTCTTGGATGATATCCTTATCTATTCCACCACCTTTGAAGAGCATCTTAGGCGCCTGGAGTCAGTCTTTGGCAGACTTGCAGACCAAGGTCTTAAACTCAAACCATCAAAGTGCGAACTGTTTAAGACTCGGGTAGTATATCTTGGGCACCAGATCAGTGCCGAAGGTATCTCCACTGACCCAGATAAGTTAGCAGCTGTCACTTCGTGGCCACAGCCTAAGAATATTAAGGAACTTAGGCAGTTTCTTGGTTTTGCTGGCTTTTACAGAAGGTTTATTCAACATTACAGTCATATTGTTGAACCCTTGAACAGTCTGCTTAAGGGCCATGTTACCCATAAGCAGTCTGGCAAAACCAAGCAAACTAAGGTCAAGGTCAAGCCGGCAGCGTGGGTATGGGGTGAAGCTCAGGAGACAGCTTTTACTTCAATCAAGGAAAAGCTTACTTCCTCCCCCATACTTGCCTTTGCCCAGTATGATCAGCCCTTTATTCTGAATACAGATGCTTCTAGTTCTGGGCTGGGAGCTGTCTTGTATCAGAAGCAGAATGGGGTTGACCGGGTCATTGCTTATGCAAGTAGGAGCCTCAGACCATCTGAAGCTAGATACCCAGCTCATAAGTTGGAGTTCTTGGCTCTCAAATGGGCAGTCACGGAAAAATTCCATGACTACTTATATGGCAACAAGTTTGTAGTCTACACAGACAATAACCCGTTAACTTACGTTAACACCACTGCCAAGCTTGATGCATGCAGCCACAGATGGCTTGCTTCTTTAGCTGCCTTTGACTATGAAATTGTTTATAAGCCAGGCAAGCTGAATACAGTTGCAGATAGCTTGAGCAGGCGTCCTTACGATACTGTCTCTTCAGATATGGTTCATGCTATTTGTGTGGCAGCTCAAGTGTCACTGCCGCTGGCAGAATGTTTATCTGTTGATTCCTGTCCTCTTTCTGCAGGGGAGGTTGGGGCTCAACAGGGCTTGACCAAGATCAGCTGGAGGGATGAGCAGGGAAAGGACCAGGTATTGTCTCGTGTAGTTGACCTACTGGAAAGTGGTTCTTGCCCCAGGGAGAGGTTACTCCACAGGGAGTGTAAGGATGTACAGAAGTTCCTGAGAGAATGGAAACGCCTCCATCTCCAGGATGGCATTCTGTACAGATCCACTTTCCAGGACGGACAACCCATCAGACAACTAGTTATTCCCCATTCCTGGAGAGAGCAAGCTCTTCGTGGTGTTCACGATGAAGCCGGCCATCAGGGTAAAGACAAAACTCTGTGGCTCGCTCGCCAGAGAGTTTACTGGCCAGGAATGGAGAGGGATGTGGAGGCCAAGATAGCAACATGCAGTCGCTGTGTCCTCAGAAAGAAGCCACAGCAGACTGCTGAGCTAGTGAATATTCAGACATCAAGGCCCATGGAGTTAGTATGCATTGATTTCTTGTCACTTGAGCAGTCTAAAGCGGGGTATGAGAGTATTTTAGTCATAACTGACCATTTTACTCGCTACGCCCAGGCCATACCCTGCAAGAATCAAACTGCCCAGACGACTGCTAAGGCCCTTTATGAACACTTTATTAGATTTTACTCCTTCCCTGAGCGTCTTCATAGTGATCAGGGAAGAAATTTTGAGAGCAAAGTCATAAAGGACCTATGCAAGTTAGCTCGAGTGGCAAAATCTCGCACTACTCCGTACCATGCTATGGGTAACCCTGCCGAGCGGTTTAACAAAACCCTCATTAAAATGCTTGGTACCCTGCAACCCGACCAGAAAAGTGACTGGAAGCAGTTTATTGCACCCATTGTACAGGCATATAACTCCACCAGGAGTGATGCGACTGGCTACTCACCCCATTTTCTAATGTTTGGGTGGCACCCGAGGTTACCCGTGGATGCATACATGGGTACATCTCCGGCTCAGGATGGTGCAACCGATCATGCTGGCTATGTTCAGAAACTCAGACAGCGCTTGGAGTATGCCTACACGCTTGCTTCTGAGATTTCTAATCGCCAGGCTGTTCGCAACAAACAGCGCTATGATCGAAAGGCCACAGCTTCCAAGTTAGAGGTAGGTGATAGAGTGCTCGTCCGTAGAGTTCATTTCGACGGAAAGCACAAGTTGGCAGATCATTGGGAACATACCCCTTATATCATTCAGGATATTCCAAATCCTGACATTCCTGTCTATAGGGTGAAACAGGAAAGTGGCCGAGGCCCTGTTAGGACCCTCCACAGAAACCTCCTGCTCCCAATTAGTTTCGTTCTAGCTGAAAACCAGATCTCACCTCCCAAACCCTCTACGGGTAAGTCTAAACAGCCCAAACATGTGTCTGTTGCTGATAACCTGGAGTCCCAGAGTGATACTATGAGTGAGTCTGATAGTTCGAGCTCTAGTGGGTTTGAGCCTTACGTTATTCCCCAGCGTAGGCCCTATTACCAGCCACCAGTACACGCTACTCCACCAGCTCGGCCTAGTCCGATTCCTATTCAGACTCCAGTAGCAATCCCAACATTGACTTTTCAGCATGACTCAAGTTTAGCTACGCCCAGTCAGGTTTCATACCATGATCCAAGTCCTTTCGTGCCGTCCCTGCCGCGCAGATCAACCAGAACAAGAAATCCTCCTCAGCGGTTCGGAGACTGGGTCGCGCCGGTAGTGGTTGAAACCCCTACTATTTACTATGTTTAGTTAAACATGCTGATAATTTAGTATATTTTATTGTTGAGTGTAATTTTTTTTTTTTCAGTATTAATATATTCTTGTTTTCAGTGTATCCATGCTTCAATACTTTTAGTATACTGTTTATTCTGTTACAGCCACGGCTAGACGCTGTATAAACATTGGTGGCATTTGATCCACTGTGTGTATTTATGCTATGTTCACTGTAGTGTAAGATCTATGGGAAAACTATTTTTTCTAGCTGGATAATATGAACCTTTATTGTTGATGCAATATTGTGCTTTATTTATTTTCTGAAAAAATTATTTAAATGTCAGGAGACATTTTCTTCAAAGCGGGGGAGTATGTAAAGGGGTCTTTGTTGTGTTTATTTAGTTGTATATACAGTTCTGTTCTTGTCAGTGCTGGGTGTTGTTTGTTATGTGTTCTGTCTTTGTGATTCTGTCCTGCCTACGTGAACTGTCCATGTGCTACCTGTCCTGTCAACGTGAACTCTTATGTCTGTGACACCGTAATTGTTTGTTTAGGGTGCTTGAGCTGACTGCAAGGAGTGAGTGAGTGATTTTAACCAGCCTATATATATCTTGTCTCCCATTCTTTTAACCATTCCACTCAGTAGCTGTCGTAACGCTAGTAGATCTAGGATTCTATTTGAGAAGAATTCTTAAGACATAGCCTTAGTACTGGTAAGTTTATTTTATACTTTTAGAGTTAAACATTAAATACTTTATGCTTTGTATGAATATTACATTTACTGTATTTGTCGGAATAATTAATTGTTTGATATTATTGATAATAGTGCCTGAACACTTTATATGTATTAATAAGACTATCTTACATTAATTTATATTTATTTCAGGCCTTCTTCTTCTGCTTATTTACAATAGTGTAAATAAAACCATTGAAAAGAACCCCGGAGTTGCTTTTATCTCCACCCTGTTACACTAACTTCAAAAGGTTTTAACACAGGGAAGTGAGGCAGACAGACGGAAAGAAAAAAAAACAAGAAAAGAGAAAAAAACAGGAATTAGGAATTTCGGAAGGGTGAAGGTAGGGAGATGATTTAATTATATGTTGAATCAAGAGTAAAATATACCTTGCAGAAATTATCAGTAGCTAATCGCAGTAAATCTTCAAGATTCTTGTCAGCTCTTTTGCGACAGTCATCGTAGCAGATCTATAAATGCACAACAGAAGCGCTACCATTACAACCATGCCAATGGAAAAATATTAATAGCTGTAAAAAGAACATTCATCAAAATGTGTTAATATTAATTGTAAGAACTGGACAGAATCGAATCCATCGGTTGAGTAATAAGGACATCCATACTGGGGTCTGGATAACCGACCGAACCATGACAAAATAGTTCAAAATAGCACTGGTATAGCTCTTTTGCGGAAATGATATTTCTAATATTAGGACACTGAGACTGGTATAGTGCCATACCACTTGTCTACAGCATGATGCCACCCTGAGACAGCGCTTTACGAGTATATATATAAGTCAAGATCTGAAACACTGTTCGTTGGACATTAAACAAACAAACAAATGGTCTATCAATAAATCTGCACGAATCCTTATACTTATATTTTATTTTTCATCCAACCATATGTAAGTACTGATGAATACAAATACGATTATGATAAATTAATATCATGATAAAAGAATATTTGTTATACTTATTTATTTTTAAAAATTTAGTTATCAATTAATCAAATGTTTTCTTTGAATAAAATTAAAAACCGTTCCGAAAAGAAAATAAAGTAAAAAATACCTGTAAGATATCAAGCAGCTTCTTTGTGCATTTTTCTTCTTCACGACCCATGTTTTTGTTAAAGTATTCGAACACCTCAGTCCATTCATTGTCGTAAAGTTCTGAATATTTTTCGGCCAGTTTCGTGGGTCGATTTTCGTCGCTTAAATCAGCTAGGTCGGGGTTCGCATCCGTCAGTTTAGCGCCCGCTAAGGCACTAAGTCTATAAAAGATAGTCACAAATAAAAAATATATAGATAAAGTTGATAAGAAACGTTTTTGGATATTTCGTTTTTATACGTTTGGACCATCTGAATATTTTCCTTTGAATGGAGGAATTTGAAACGTGATAAACCGAAATCACGAGGGTACGATGACAAAACGTGAAACTATGATAACAAAAACGCGATGCGATATAAATTCGCGTTTTCATCATCGAAAACATCGCGTTTTCGTCAACGTGTTTTCGGGTTTTCGTCATCGTACTATCGCCTTTTCGTCATCGCGTCTTCGCATTTTCGTAATCGTACTTTCGCCGTTTCATTATCATGTTTTTGCGTTTTCCCCATCATACTTTTGCCTTCGGTATGAATGCGCAATGACAAAACTTAGTACTTTTGAGAGGCTATGCCTACAATGAAATATCTGTCTTAAATCATTTTGACCCGTCATATAAAATTTTCATAACTACATATCTATGGATGAATGTTATTTAAAAAAAAAATAAAAAAATACAACAATAAAAAAACCTGAACAAAAAACAAAATAAAAGAAGAAGAAACAACAGCAACAACAACAACAAAGGAAAAAAAGTCCATAAAAAGCTCCATACAGGGAGCAAGGTTAAACACACAGCATAACAACTCTTTTTTCACTTTTCGCCTACAGTAAAAGTACGCCATATTGTTTTTAGTCTAAATGCATTAATGTAGTGCTATTGTACTTCTTAGTTATTTATAGAAAGGCATGTGGACGAATTTTTAAAAAAGAATTGTTTATCTGTGTGTAAAAAAAATACAACATCAGTTTAGTAATTCTGTAAACTCTCCCCCCACCTCTCTCTCTCATTCTCTCTCTGTCTCTCTCTCTCTTTCTCGCTCACATGAACTACCAATATAATGACTGCTCTGTCATTCATTCAATTATTTTTATTTTCAGCTAAATATACGTGTATGATTAATATTAAATATTTATTTTAATATTAATATTTGATGCCTATTTATTTAATGTTCAGTGTAGAGACATGTAACATTATGTAATTTATTTCTGTTATCTATATGCTTATTAAATATCGGTACACTTTTCGCTGAAATATTTATAAATGGATAGAATAGTCACACCGGTAAAGATAGATCCTTTGTCCGGTAAAGCCCCATAAATGAAATAATCTGAAACGTGAAAACACGAAATCACGAAAGTACGATGACGAAAACGCGACAGTTCGTTGACGAGTTCGTTGACGAAAACGCGAAATCATGAAAGCACGATGAGGTAAACGCGGAATCACGAAGACGAAAATGCGATATTCGCGTTTTCGTCATTGTAATTTCGTGTTTTCATCATCGTATTTTCTCGTTTTCGTCATCGTACTTTCATGATTTCGTTTTTTCGTCATCGTATTTCGAGTTTTTGTCATCATGTTTATGCGTTTTCGTAATCGTATTTTCGTAATTTCATGTTTTCGCGTTTGTGATTATTTCCTTTATAGGCAATGGCCCTAATGGAAATCCGTACTTTTATGTATACTTTGCCTATTTAATAAGGTAATCAATGTATTTCAGTCCCTCTCTTAAATATCAAAGTAAACATATTTGTGTATGCTTACTTTTTATTGTCAAGAGAGAGAGAGAGAGAGACTAATGATAAGACAAATATTTACCTCAGCAAAAGCGAATCCTTTTCTTCTTTCAAAGTGTCGATCTGCATTCTGTACGAATTAATAGCCTCTCCCATCTTTGTATTATCCTGTTGTACTCTTAAATGTAAATCTTATAAAAGTCAGTTATATGAAATAGTATAAATGCAAAATGACAAAATATGTTATGAGAATGAGAATATGAATGTAATGAACGGAAATATCTGATAAACAATGTATGGCAACAAATAAATAAAAACGTCGGTGGCAAGATATTGGATGAAAGTAACATCAGCACTAATTCGCTGCGGTTCTGGAGTAGTGTCCACTTACTTCTACTGAGAAGGTTGTAGGTTTGGGCGGGGGAATGTGACTATGAAGCACATTGGAAATGAAATTCGGCATGTGTAAAAACCTTTTTTCGCGATCAACAGAAAAAGAAAAAAAGGTTACACTAATTTCTTGTATGAATTCATAGCCTAATTTTACCTTTAACTAAATATTTTTTATGGAATAGTCAATTATACGTTGATAGAAAAGATATATGTCTAAATATTAAATGCAAAATAATAGAAATATGTTATGGGAAATTTAAGCATTTCATAATGTCATGGACCGAAATATGGGGTAAACACTGTATGACCGTAGTCAATAAAACCATGGGCGGTAAGGTATTGGATGAAAAACTCCTCAGCAATAATTAGCTGCGGTCCAATAGTAGTGTACACTGATTACGATTATGAAGGTTGTAGGTTCGAACTTCACTGTAAGCGGGGATTCTAATGTTCTTTCTAGATCTAAAAATAAAAAACCCAACTTTGGAAATGAAATGTGGTATGTGAAAAAAAAATGTTGCGATTGACAAAAATGAAATATATTTAGATTATCTACTTAATTAAAATGGACACGTTCAAGCCTTAACTGATTCAATAATGTATTCTAAGGAAATATATCATAAATACATGGTTTTGATACAACGGTTATGATATTGATGATAATGACCGTAAAGATGACAATAATGATACATTAATAAATTAAACAATTTAATTTAGATATATAAAAAAAACAAATTGTTTTTGGTGATGGTGCTATTGTTCGTTAGCGTGTGTGAGTCACTGCTGAAAGTCTGTGTAACAAAATGTCTTACCTATACAGCTTTTTCGCGTTCTCCCTTTCAGTATTACTCAAATCGTATAATTGCTTTTCCTTTTTCTCCAGATCTTCTCTGAAACAGATGAATAGACGTGATAGCACACACACACAAACACTTCTATATTTATACATGTACAGAGAGAGAGAGAGAGAGAGAGAGAGAGAGAGAGAGCAAAACCTCTATATATTTATGGTATATACTGATGTTACATGTATATTAATAATCTGACACCACCTGTATATAATGGTGTCACGGCGAAGAGGCGGAAACACGAAAACCCACCAAAATTTGGATTTGTCGTGTTTTTGACCTATCGCCTAACCAGCCTGTCGTAAGAAAAACTCTCGCAATGTTATGCAAGGATTGGACCTACTTTATTTGCTTTATCTCTTCTTCTTTGTCATTAAGCCTGGAAAAAGAACGATTATGCGGAAACAGACTATACCACTGTTACATTTCAAAAAGGAACTAAATTTAAAAAGATGTAAACCGTTTGTGCTGGGATAATGTTTGTGCTGGGATATATGTATGCTATGCACCTAACCACTTAATGTTTGTGCTGAGATATATGAATGATATGCACCTAACCACTTTGTGTTTGTGCTGGGATATATGTATGCTATGCACCTAACCACTTTGTGTTTGTGCTGGATATCACCTAACCACTTTGTGTTTGTGCTGGGACATATGTATGCTATGCACCTAACCACTTTGTGTTTGTGCTGGGATATATGAATGATATGCACCTAACCACTTTGTGTTTGTGCTGGGACATATGTATGCTATGCACCTAACCACTTTGTGTTTGTGCTGGGATATATGTATGCTATGCACCTAACCACTTTGTGTTTGTGCCGGGACATATGTATGCTATGCACCTAACCACTTTGTGTTTGTGCTGGGACATATGTATGCTATGCACCTAACCACTTTGTGTTTGTGCTGGGATATATGTATGCTATGCACATAACCACTTTGCGTTTGTGCTGGGATATATGTATGCCATGTACTTAACCACTTTTTTGTTTGTTCTTGGATATATGTATGCTATGCACTTTACCACTTTGTGTTTGTGCTGGGACATATGTATGCTATGCACTTAACCACTTTGTGTGTGTGCTGGGATATATATATATATGCTATGTACTTTAGCACTTTGCGATTGTGCTGCGACATGTGTATGCTATGTACTTAACAACTTTGGGTTTCTGCTGTATGGAGCAGAAACCACTGTGTGTTTGTGCTTGGATATATTTATGCTATATACTTAAAGGCTTTGTGTTTGTTTCCTTAATTACCATTATATATTATTGAACTTTTTTTCTCATTTATATTGAATATTTCTATTTCAATTACATATACATTTCATTACATTTTATTGAATGTTACAATACAAACAAAAGTTAAGTATAAATTCAATTTTATGGAAAATTAGGAATAAATTATATAACAAAACAAAAACAGAAAGATGATAGAGAAAATAGAAAAGGTTGAGAACTTACAGCTTTTTCTTCTTCGCCTGCATCTGCCTATAATATGAAAAGTATAGATATAATATGTTTACAAAGATCAATTCTATCTATACAGACAGCTATATGACATGGATAATATGAAACACGCATTATTTGTATATGCCAACATTATTTTGTTGGCATGAAAATTGTGATAAAATAATATATTTGATTTATTTCAGTTTATTTATTGTTAATATTCGTACATATTTACATATTCAACCAGAAATGGGGTTTTCAGTAGACATTTTATTTCATTTAAAGCTGACGTGGCAACTTTAAATAATTTTGAAAAACTTCATTTCTATCTATACAGACAGCTATATGACATGGGTAATATGAAACACACATTATTTGTATATGCCAACATTATTTAGTTGGCATGAAAATAGTGATAAAATAATATATTTGATTTATTTCAGTTTATTTATTGTTAATATTCGTACATATTTACATTTTCAACCAGAAATGGGGTTTTCAGTAGACATTTTATTTCATTTAAAGCTGACGTGGCAACTTTAAATAATTTTGAAAAACTTCATTTCTATCTATACAGACAGCTGTATGACATGGGTAATATGAAACACGCATTATTTGTATATGCCAACATTATTTTGTTGGCATGAAAATAGTGATAAAATAATATATTTGATTTATTTCAGTTTATTTATTGTTAATATTCGTACATATTTACATTTTCAACCAGAAATGGGGTTTTCAGTAGATATTTTATTTCATTTAAAGCTGACGTGGCAACTTTCAATAATTTTGAAAAATTTCCACAAGGTTAAGAATTACTCATTTGCTTATTCTGGGTAAGTACATAATACTGTTAATTTTAGGATTGATAATTCTGTATTCCAAAAAGCACCAAAGGCAAGCAGATGGCGATAACAGGTATTTATACATAAATTAGCAATGTAACAACAAAAACAGCATTCGTGGCCGGGTGGATATAGTAATTGACTTGTTATTACTTAGCCTCTCACTGATGTGGATTCGAATCCTGGTCTGGTTAGTGGTAACTGGACTTTTTCATGTGAGGCAGCTTTTCCAGCTGACTTGAAGTAAGCCGGTCTCTCTACCTGGATGCCTAGGTGCTCTCCGTGACATTCACCACCTTTAATTAGCTTGACGTTGCTTTTTTTATGAAACATACATTAACTCAAAGACAATAGCAGTTTCCTCTCACATTGGTCATCTAAGAATACAAAAAGTTTAAACTATGCAAAATACCGTTAATGTAATTAGATAACATTGGAGCCATAGCATCTGGATAACCGGCCTTGTGAAGTTCACATTTATTTTATCTTACCCCTTTAGCTTATAACTCGACGCTTTTCTTGATTAATCTGCACGTCTTTCTCGCTTAGATCATGTCTGAAACAGATGTATAGATATGATCAAATCTGAATATATAACATATGCAAATGCATCATGTATGACAGAATACCAGAATAATACAATGTATATGTTATTATATATGATCATTACGAGCGTATTTTATTTTTTTCAGGCATCTTAAGATCCATAATACTGTTATCTATTTCGTTCAAGTCATTGGACTTTTTAATGTTTAGTGTTCAGAAAAAAGAATGGGATCCTTTATTCACCCAATAATAAATTACCCACTTACTTCAGTCCATTTATTGTTGCGTCCTTTGCTCTTAGTCTGAAATATAAAAAGTACACAATCAATATTCTTCCTTTTATCGGTATGACATATATTTATACAAACAATCTTCTACTTGTTGCTGGTATAACCATGGTATTTATACAAACAATATTTTACTTGTTGCCGCTATAACCGTGGTATTTATATAAACAGTCTTTTACTTGTTGCTGATATAACCATGGTATTTGTACAAACAATATTTTACTTGGTGCTAGTATAACCATTGTATTTAAACAAATCATCTTTAACTAGTTACCAGTGTAACCGATATATTTATAAACAATATTCTACCTGTTACTGGTATAACCATGGTTTTTATACAAAGAAATTTTCTACCAGTTACTGGTATAATTATGGTATTTTCACGAGCCATATTCTACTTGTTAACAGTATATCCATTGTATCCTTACAATCAATCTTCTACTTTACCAGTATACCCGTTGTATTCTTAAAAACAATCCATTGTATTCTTACAAATAATCTTCTAATTGTTTATGAGAGAAAGTAGGAGTCTCTATGTTCTATCTTAAATTGAATATCAAAGCCACAAATGGTGAATATTCTACTACTGTGTAGACATTCCTGGCACTTTTACTCTCTGCTTTGAAAATGCTATCTAAAATGCTATTATTTTTGTTCAAGTCATAATACAGATTACTTCATACTTACTCCTCTTTCAACTTTTCTATTTCGGTCTCTTTCTTTTTCCTGTAATGAATTTGTTTTTTTTTTTACATTAAAATGATATTGATTTGGATATGTTTTTTGAAATCATGGAATTGAAATATATTATTCTTATTAATATGAATCAATATATTTGAATGAAGAATCTATCTTGTCACTATTTTCTGTTAGTAAATGTATACATATATGTTGGCCCCATACCCTTATAGAAAATAGTCGAACAGAACAGCCTTGGTGTATGTATGTCTGGAACATATTTGGATGCAGAAATAATGATGCATTAAGACAACAAAGAAGTGCATCTGTACAACAAATCTTATGAAGCACATTGCTGTAAGCAAGTAAATTGTATTGTGCAAAATATAATTTTGTGTCAGATATGAGCTTTCTACGCCAAAATGTTTCAATGTTATACATGTAATCCCGATGAAAATTATTTAGCATTTACAAAACCAGTGACCTTGAAATTGTGTAAATGACAGACATCATGTCAAGATAATGGCACACACCTAAGTCATGACCGTTCTTTAATTAGGCAAACCGTGCATGCGACCATGGTATTGAGCAAATACCCTTTGGCCAAGTTTATGCAATTACATTTATACGTGCCAAGTTTCAGTTACTAGTACCAAGGAACCGAATTACATCTAATCACTGATGTCCACTTTGTCAGAGAGAGACATGGCTTCCAGCGTGAATGCAAACCAAAGTTCAAAAAATATTACTTTATTATTACTTCAGACGAATTGCTTGGAATTTAGAGATACTGACTTCTACTGTCATATCGTTGACAACGTGACCCAGTATCATATAACTTAAAAATTACAGAGAAATTAGAGAGAAATAAAATAAAATAAAATACAATTACACAAGACCGTCAATGTGAATAAGAGACTGTTCTGGCTTTAAAAAAAATCAAACAATATATTGGATTTGTAAAATAAGTTATGAAATAGGGTTCGATTTACATTTCTGAGTCGTTCCTACTTTCCCCTCTCCTATCGTTATTTGTCTGAAGTCTTTCAGAAGGTTCTACTGTTATGTCATATTTTTGTTTATCATGGACATTTTCATCCAGTTGTTTTTGAGTGCTCTCCTTTTTATTGGTTTCTTCCTGCCAGTCAACATATTTTGTTTTGTGTTGTGAGTTGTTCTGCTTTAATCTGTCAGATATCTCAACACTCTGATTCCCATGTTCATTTGTCCTGTTTAAATG
>CM037777.1:77338398-77388398 GCA_021229015.1 Solen grandis
ATATAATACATTTAACACAAAGGCTCTATTTAACAAACATTGTCAACTATTGTAAATATCACAAAAACACGTAACAAATTGTCCATTTCTCGCTAAGTCACCTTTTCAAATATCTCCTTTTCTATTGAAGATGTGTATACTTTGTTCCTAAACAGTATGTTCCATTGGCTTTTACAGGAGTTTCCAATCTCTGTTTAATATGTAAGAATGGTTACATGTCATAAAGTAATAAAAAAGTTACCTTCAAAATGCTAATTTAAATTACTCAAAGATTCAGCTCGTTTCGGTTGTCTATTGTATGTTTGTAGAGCAGAACTATACAACACAGTGATACTAGTATTAAAACATAAGCACTTAAGATTGTTACCATTATATATACGAATATCAAGTTGCTACCTTAGTGTTTTATCTCTTTTTTTGCGTCAATAATCGCAAACATCAGATTATAGACCAATAGTCAACCAATGAATCATGTGAAAATATCAATGTGAGTAATCAGTCTTATATTTTCTTAATATATCAATATTAACTTTTCAGATAATTTCTTCAAGGGTCTATCTAGTAAATGCCATTACTGGACGATAACCATGTGTACTTATTGTAAAGATCATGACTGATCAAAACCTTTTATATGTTAATGGGCCTATATAATTATTATTAATAATATTAAATAATAAATACACATTATGATATGTATGTATGTATGTAAGTATGTATGTATGTATGTATGTATGTATGTATGTATGTATGTATGTTTGTATGTTTGTATGTATGTATGTATGTATGTATGTATGTATGTTTGTATGTAAGTATGTATGTATGTATGTATGTATGTATGTTTGTATGTTTGTATGTATGTATGTATGTATGTATGTATGTATGTATGTATGTATGTTTGTATGTAAGTATGTATGTATGTATGTATGTATGTATGTATGTATGTATGTATGTATGTATGTATGTATGTTTGTATGTATGTATGTATGTATGTATGTATGTATGTATGTATGTATGTTTGTATGTAACTATGTATGTATGTATGTATGTATGTTTGTATGTTTGTATGTTTGTATGTAAGTATGTATGTATGTATGTATGTATGTATGTATGTATGTATGTATGTAAGTATGTATGTATGTATGTATGTTTGTATGTTTGTATGTATGTATGTATGTATGTTTGTATGTATGTATGTATGTATGTATGTATGTATGTATGTATGTATGTATGTATGTATGTATGTATGTTGTATGTAAGTATGTATGTATGTATGTATGTATGTATGTATGTATGTATGTATGTATGTATGTATGTATGTATTGTATGTATGTATGTATGTATGTATGTATGTATGTATGTATGTATGTATGTATGTATGTATGTATGTATGTATGCATGCATGTATGTGTGGGGTTTAGGTAGGTATTTCGTCTTAAGGAATAACTCTCTCATGTATTTTGAATATCAATATAAGAAATATTTTAATGATACAGGGGACCATATTCTGCTACATGATATTAACGAGGGAGCAGATTTGGCGACTGTCCTTAGTTATTTTGTTTACTTCGTATATGCCGATCATATTGTTGTTATAACAGAAAAAGAGAAACGTAAAACCAGGTTACAAACGGATTTCTATTTCAGATAAAAAGATGAGAATTGTGATAAATTATTATTTATTATTCTTCAAAACTTTGGTGAATAATAGAGCAGATATTTAAGTTTCATTTTTTTAAGAAGGTATTGTATGAAAAAAAGTTGAAGACTTACATATTTGGATTATACTAAAATGCAGAAAAAATTCATATTCAAACTCAAATATCAGTCTCAAATCTACATTGAATCGAAGGTTATACTTAAAGTTTATTATTATTAAAAGTTTTCATATATTTATACAGAGTTATGTAGTTGTGTTGGAGATTACCGTCTCTTCGACAGTTTTTTAGACATACAGTTGAACCTTTATTAACTACCACCTGTATGAAGCGGTCAACCTGCATCTAGCGGTCAATTTTTATTTCAAATAGTTGCACTTTGTTATATATTTAACCTTTTTTTACCGGTCACCTTGTCAATCGGTCACCTTCTCTTGTTCCTTTGACTGATTGCTTAAGACAGGTTTGACTGTATAGCGATGTCCGGCTATTTACGGGTGAAGGAGGACCCCGAGAACACAGACACATCCGGGTAGAATCACCGACTTACCGTGTATCAGCTGTACCCATAGAATTATATATAAAAATAGGATTTTTTTTCTTTTGTTTTAATTGTGTTGTTGTTGTTGTTGTTGTTGTTATTATTTTTAAACTGTTTTTAAAAAAACAATCAGTGAATAATTTTATTTATGGTTAGTAATGCTAACTTTCTTAATTTTAAATATACATGTACATGAAATACTAATATCACTAGCTATGTATAGAAAGGAAAAGGCTGTGAAATATAGAAGCCGTTTATATGTGATGTACATGTTAGAACTAAAAAGATATTTATCACATATGACATTGATAAAATGAAGAGGCACGTATTTTGACAAACTAGTGTATGATCACATCTATTCGATCCAAGACCCCGCCCATTGCTTTTGCATATACTCACGTACAAGGCATACTACGTGCATGACTTGTTAGCGCGTAATGGCCTCGTTATAAGATTAAAATCAAAGATACGAAAGAATCGTTGCTGAAAGATACAAGACATCCATGCAACACTGACATACCCTAGCTGCAATTCTGAGAAAATTACCCCCAAAAAGGCACTTAAACATTCTCATGGGACTGGGATTTACCAAAATTACATACAGCCTTAAGATTTCCCAATACTATGGTGGCATAAAGGAGGCAAGGAAGATATTTTTATATTGCGAACGCACGTGATAACAACAAAAGTTTGCATGGTAACAGCGGTAGTCATCGCGTTCACGCACAGTAGCTATCGCGTTCGCACGCAATAATTATTGTGTACAGTAAAAAAAAAAAATACTTTCCACGCCCCTTTAATACGATACTTCTCTGTGTGTGTGTGTGTGTGTGTGTGTGTGTGTGTGTGTGTGTGAAGTTATATATTCCAATTTACATACCAAAATTCCCGAATCGGGGAAGTAACATGATTTCACCTATCACAGAAAAGATAACCTAGACGTACAGAGCGCACAACACATGAATGCGTTAAAATCGTGTCCTCATATTAATCACATTGGTTTTATCAAAATCATACGCTTTATTAACCCTTTCCCTCATATAGACTCATTTTAACCCTTTCCCTCATATAGACTCATTTTGACGCCCTCAATAGGTATCACATAAAGCCTTATCTGCAGAAAACCACAGTTAAACCTTACCAAATTTAATTACAAAATCCTCATTTCCAGACCACTGAGGAGCAGCGAACAACATAAAACCTGATCAGCCTGCGAGTCACTCGCAGGCTGATCTGGTTTTATGCTGTTCGCATAGGTCTTTTCATGGTGTCCTCTATGAGGGAAAGGGTTAATGGGCATATTGTCTACAAACTCCATCTATTTTGATGGTCAATCTAAATGGATTCTTGGTAGTGTATTTGATGCAGAGGCGTTTGTAGAGTTTCTCAAAGTCAGCATAGTGTTTAGAGTAAGATGCTTACATCTAACTAAGGATTAATGATGTATTTATTATGTATAAGACTATTTACCCTGAAGTCATAAAAAAGGATACCATAAGTTATACTGAGCAAGCAAGTATTCTTAAAAATGTTATCCTTGGTGATGGTGGTTTTGTCAAATGATTCCGGTTCATATTCTTTTTATTATTTGTTAAGTTTGTTGGGTTTAACGTCCCACCGACAGTATTTCAGTCATTTGGAGACCATTTCTACTTGAAACAGATATGGTGCTGCCACACTGCAGTATCACACCGTAGACATATGGCATGATACCACACCCAGTCTTATTATCCTCACACCAGGCAACCAGTCCTGGAACTACCCTTATTTGCTGAGCACCAAGCATATTACAGCACCATTATTTAAGACTTTGGTATGTCGCGGTCGGAAATCGAACCCAGACCCTTCCCAATTTTGGACCAGACGCTCTGACCACACGGACACCGGGGACTGATGGTAGTGATTTTGGTGCAGAGATATTTTCACAGTCAGCATCGTACCAAGATTAAGAAACTGAGAATAAACAATGTTACGAAACTTCCTATATACATTTGCGTGTGTATATCATTAGTTCTTTGCCTAATTTTATTATGTATTAGAAAATTTGCCTTAAGTTATGAAAAGAAAAGATAAGATAAGCATAATCAGAACCACTAAATATTCTTCAGAAATGTTATCCTTGTTGTTGTTGTTGTTGTTGTTGTCTACTGAATCAGATTCATGGTCTTTGTGTTAAATGTCATAATATATTATGTTTACCATCGCTGCGATGGTATTTCAGTCATATAGAGACGTCAAGCTAATAACAGGCGGAGGTATAAATCCGAGTGCAAGTGAACATAGGAGCATGTGTAAAACTATTGACCTACCGCAAGTCAGCTGAAAAGCTCAGAATTTCAAGGGGTCAGACCGGGATTCGAACCTGTAGCGGCGACGGGCTTAGTGAAAATAATGTAATTGGTTGAAAATGAATAAGCGAAGGTTCGTGTCCATATAACTCAGATAGTACAAACATTAATCGTTTTAAGACCATACAGTTTTGAGATTATTGCGAGTAGCATTTAATTTCTTAATTTCATTATTGCACAAACTAAGTACATATAATCATTTCAAATTACAAAAAAATGTAAAATGCAGTGCTTAAAGGAATTGTAAGAGATAAATGCATGCGACTTTCACAATAACGCAAGGAAATGTTTTTCAAAATATTATTATATTAAAGGTTAAAAGTAAAGACAACAAACATTTCGATATGGAATTGATGAAAAGTAATATATGATATTAGCATGTAATTACAACGTCATGAAGATTATCTTTCACAGTGAAATAGAGAGTTCTTAGAAGAAGAAAAAATAACATAACCTGTATTTAAAATAATGTTCTGAAGTATTAATTAATGCCATTTCAACGTGTATCAACAAAAGTTTAATTATGTAAAGATAGTAATTTATGGAATATAACAATGTAAGAAAAATTAATCTTGTTTTCTCTGTGAAGTAGGTCGTCAGGAAAACAGTCAAGTGTACCGGAAGTGAAACATGCTGTCCTTCATCTGTGTCTCCCACTCGGCATCAAAAGCTTCACTCTCGGCCACAGTAAAATAATTTTTCCAGTCTCCAACCTCTCCTGAATATGAAAACATGGTCATATTTAATACGTATGAAAACATTTATACAAAGGGGTCTTGTCACATCCTCATTTTGGACTATACCACTAGTTGTTCATGGGGGTACTATGTCACTAAACATGGTCATAAATCACACAGATAATACAAGGGATAAGTACTACTTAACTGACCTAGATTCATGCCTTCCTAGAAAAAAATGCCAATATCTCAATCATTTATGAAGGATATATTTAAATATTTTACACCTATCGCAAGTATATACATTCATGTAACAGAAAAACACCTTTTTTTCAGCCATACAAACGCAAGACCTACACTGCGAAACTAACCTCATTTTTCAAGAATATTGACACGAGTTTGTACATCTGGTCTACCCGTGTTTTCAATCGTTTCAATGATAGGACACAGAAAACCGGTTTAATAATTCCATTAAATAAATTATGTGCTCATATCGGCATGTTTAATCTTTTAGATATCGCCAATTTCACCACTACTGGACACGTGATTCGCACAATGGCTTACCTGAAGAAGTAAAAGTAATGATTGAAAATAGCGATATCTACCGAATTCCTTGCGACCGATGCCGATCTAACTACATGTAATTAATTTCTTTTATGGATCTATGTAAAGGTAAACGGTTTGCCGCCAAGAACATCGAGGGACCATCTGTGAAGTAGGTGTGGTATTTTATCAACGTCAATAAATTCATAACTCTGGAACGGGTACTACACATGGAATGGCAGAACACTCAATAATATATCCAGAAAGCAAATCCACAGCATAAGGAGGCAGTGCTTGGCTGTTTAAGACATGACAAATATTGAACAAATCCAGACTTGTTTTTAAATGGCCCTCCTGTGTGATGTAATATCTTGATGACAAAAACGTTTGGGTTGATGATCATTTCCCTTGAATTTATTGAAAGGGTTGAACAAACTATAGGTAAAGAACAAGAATAAGCCTATTTTTTTACTGGTTAAACATCAATGGCACACCTTTCGTACAAGATCCTTTTCGAGGGGACCCATTTTCACACTTCCTGAAGTTATTTCTCGGATTTAAACAGTATAGATAAAAAGAACCCAATCAAAATTATGGAAGGGGATATCCACCAGATCACTCATTGATATGCTATCTTTTGTTTTATTCTTGCAATATTTAATTTCTTCTTATATGTTTGTTCACAAATACATTATTTTAGTTGTGTGTTTTCATTTCTCTCATATGACATTGAATATAATACTATTAGGCATACAGTTTTTTGTTGTTCTTGTGTTCAGAATGTTTACTGTCAATTGAATATTTAACGTTTAAATATTCATTAACAATAAGTTCGTATTTTATACTTCAAGATAGTATTTCGTTCATGACTATGAATTTGTAATACTAAAACAAATGAGAAATGTCGCAATACAATGTCAACGTCACTTCAAAATATATATGAGGCGTCTTCATTATAATAATAGTAACTCAATATATCATCCTCATCATATGTTTAACGTTACTATGATATGAATTTTTCGGGAACCAGATCGAATTTTAATGAACCTGTTCGCATACTGCGAATACTGCTCCGGTATAAATAGCCTTTCGCCTCTGCTAAATTATCCAGTTGTCATGTTGGCCGATTAACCCTAAATTTAAATAATGTATTCGTCATCAAGCATGTAAGAAGAATCCAAATATTGAAAGATTTAATACAATCGGTGACATACTTAAATATCATAATGAGTGAATTGGCAGATATCCCCTTCCATACAAATTACGACAACTAACAATAACAATTTATTTCGTAGTGTTGGTTACTTTGGTTGGTTAATTAGAAGAGAGTCCAATTTAGCATTTTATTCCAGTTCTGTGTTATTATGATGTTACATTAAACCGATTTATTGCCTTAACTGTTTTATTATATCGTGTATGCGTTCTTCATTGAGGTGTCGTAGCTTTATCCGTGTATTGTTAATATTACCGTTTGCACATAAACATTACTCATTTCTTTGTTAAATAAACAGTCGATGTTTTGACATCTCAGTTTGAGGATACATCACTATTTGTAAGTGTGACGTTTATCAACGACTTTTGTTGTTGTTGTTATTACTTAACCTTTTTTCGTCCAATCGTTGAAAACGAGACGATCTTATAGCTGAATTCAACATATATCTCCGCCCTCATTAACAAGACAAAAAATCGACCCATTCGTATGAACTTATCGTTCGCAACCTTTTTGTGTTGCATACTATAATGCAATAGAAAGCCAAAGAACTGAGAGCCCTAATGTTGCGTAAAGCATAAATTGGAACAGTAAAGGGGAAAATTAAGTTGTTTGTAATTAGGAACTGTTTTATTATTTTTCCACATCAAGTGGATCTTGTAGCTAATATATCATTTTGCTATGAGGGCCGAACATATTTCAATGAACGACAAATTCTATGTGCTATATTCCTATTACATTAGCCAAGGACATATTACATGCAGGGTATGTTAACTGCTGCACTTCAATGGCTACGTCACTCAATTCCATTCATAGTATTTTTATTGTTTTTATAGTTTTCCTGTCATGCATCGTTGCAGATCTATCGTTCGTTGTACGCAACTTCTATAACAAAATAATAAAAAAATCTTATAAAGAAGATTGTTTTGCATTTTATTCATGTAAAGGTATGTATAAAAAATATTATATACCTATGTATGAAACTAAACATTTTCAATCTGTTTCCTACAGCAAAAATACAGAAACGCGTATCAAGGCCCCAACGTTTTCCGAATCTGCATTACGTCTCTACCTTGTGTAAACATAATTATATGTGCATAGAATGGAACTACTTTTATGTACGTCACTGCACAGTATGGATGTCCCTGATTTGAAAACAAATGCCGTTTACACATTGCATATTATTACGCACTGTGAAAAACACGACCGTATTACTCTATGTACTGTAACCTTGCTAAAAAAGATTCTTTGTTCTTTGTTGTTTAAGTTCAGAATTTATATATTTATATTATTTGTAGTGAAAAGTAGGTATATAATAAAGGGATCATCTAAATCGTAGATTGATCCGAACAGTGTTATTAGCATTCGTGATTCACAGATTTACGGAAATACACTCTCGCGATTTTCCGTACATTTATGTATCACTCATGCTGATAACACTGTTCGAGTCAGTCTACGATAGTAATAATCTGCTTAGCACGTCTAAAAAGGAGCTTGTCATGCAAGCCTTTTTACCTACGAGAAACAGCTAGAGGGCGTTTAATTTAGATGCCCGGTATCATGATACCCACGATCAGTTATGTTGTAAACAATGCAACATAAAAATAGTTCAAAAGCTCTGAACTTTAATCGCAGTTTGTTTGTTTTTAAAAATCGTGATACGTATAATGGTTACATAAGTCTCTATTATAGTTCGAAATCCATGACCTTTCAAATGCCCGGCCCAGTCGACAAATGACTCACTCTAAAGGTCGAAATCTGTCCAGCAGCTTGAACTCCTCGTTTTATAGGTTGAAAGGTCACCGTTTGCCAAAGTTCACACTTGTGATAGGTCAGTAACACATCTCTATTATATACATGTACTGTTTTAAACAAAACAAAATGTATAAACAGAGGAAGATGGTGAAACCATGACAAGTAGTGAAAGCCAGGAGTGCATGTCAACTGCCAAATTACTATGTGACCTGTACATCTTATATAGAATTTAGAGTTAACCTTTGATTAACAGTGTATCATTCAGTTACACAGGGCACGTTCCCAATAGGAACCGGAAATCATCGGGTGCACCGTGGGGAAAATGATGCAACCAAGTGATAGTTTATATTAATCTCTTGCAAACCTTTCCGACATACTAAAGGGTTTCCACTTTATATCCTTACAATCCTCTTAGTCCTTTCTTCTTTGGTAGTTTTACAAATATTTCGTTTAGATGCACTTATAATTTACATGGATGTGTTTTATAAAGAGGTGGATTTTTTTTACTTCATCCAATTAAGGAAAAAAATAATATTTCAAACCTTTTCGAAAGATGATAGGGTTTCCATATTTGTCTGTGTTTATCGTCTCAGTCCTTCCCTCTTTGACGTCATCTCTAAGTTTTTGTAGAGAACACCTGTCCAAGATGGCCTGTAACCTCTCGTCGCTATGGTTATAGCCCAAGTATTTCTGCAACCTCCTCATTTCTTGGAGACCATTCTGCATTGAGAATGCTCAAACTTAAATTCACTATAGCAAAGTATCTTAGTCCACAGAAACTTACCTATTGTCACGATACATACATATATACTTACATACATGTGTTTACAAAGTTAAACATTGAAGATATTTTATCATGTTTGCAATAATGATGCTATAATTTATCATTTTCGTCTGATAAAGAAGTTCAAATTTTCATTTTCTGTGTCTCATAAGCCATGTGAATAGCTGGGTTGCAATCCTATTCTCAATCTGTGAGAAATATGTTTACACTTAATATATCTGAAACATTGCGATGGTTTACTGTAGCATACACCTATAACAGAGATTATTAGTTTAATTATATTCTATTTCTATCATATATACATACAATGATTACATGAAATTTAAGATTTATTTGATAATACTCTATGTAGATGAAAAGTTAAAAGTTGGAGATAAAATGAGACACGTATACGGGGTTCGAAACCATAGTAGGATCCATAAGTATGTACGTTAACACTGTATTACGATACCAGTTTTCTGGGAATAATATGACATATGAAATAATATTATATCGTATATTAGTTTACAATTACCTGTTTCAAATCTTCGTAATACACAACACATATGTCGACGTCCTTATAATTCTCCATTGCTCTCTCGAAAGATTTTAAATAGTCTGTGTATGGTCCCCATTTCACTAAAGATATGCGTAACAAAAAATGTCAATTTGAATTTACCCATATTAAGCATAGATGAAATGATATATTGTTTAAATCATGTTCGAAACCGAAACGAAAAGTCAAAGGAACAAGAACAATTACAAATAACATACGATCGTTTAGAACAGGTTTCTCTAGTAATTTTATATTAATATAATCCCATTCGACAAGCCATTAGAGGGTACGCCATGGTAGTGGTTGTAGGTACGATTCTCGGTCGCTTGGCACTTATCACAAAAGGCCGGGTTTCCGGGACTGAGTGGGTAAATCATGCCACTTGTCTACAACATGATCATAACAACAAAGGTCCATAAATGATTAAATACTTTCAATTGTATATCAAACCAAAGAAAACAAATGGACATATCCCATTAAGATACGACCGTAAATAATTTATAAGTTGTTTACAATATGTTTCACATCCACCATTGGTTGGTTAACCATTTTACCGATGTTTTTAAATATTTTGAAATAGAGATACGTATGCAGTTGATAGCACAGAAAATAACTACAGCTGCGAGGTCAATCACAATGATGTCACCAAATTGGTTAATCTATCATAAATATTCAGTGGTAAAGACTACACCACATGTCTTTAGTGTAAATACCTTATGTAGTTTATATCATTATATCACAAAATGAACAAAATCCAGAAGGAGATGCAAGTGAAGATAAAATGAAGTAAAACATAGATACTTAAGAATAGAGAAAAATACATTTGTTTAATATCAACCTTAAAATAAGAAAAAGTGGTTATTGAGTTATTCGAAGGTCTTAAAAACTGTTATTAATGTGAAATCGTATACCTGGTCCAGTCAGAAAAGTGCTTTGAAAATGGTTCCAGGACTGTTGTAACATGTAGTCTCGGTACTTCTGTACATGGCAATACAAAGAAACAACAGTATCCTTTGGGTTCCTTGCAATTAAAATCACTTTACACTTGGTATACATTTCTGTTGGCAACCTGTTGCACATGAAATGAGAATGGATCACTTTTGGACTTGGTATTGCACAGATACTCTCGACAGGGAGAACATCAAGGCACAAGGGCATAAAAGATGGAGACTCTGCCATTGGTCCGGAGTAGAGGAGAAGAGAAATCAGATTTGTAGTCCAGTGAGTTCCTGTGATAAAAGTCGGATAGACACTTTTACTGAATTCATATGATTGTATCATGATAAAATATTTGCTCGAGTTTTAAAATCCATATTGTCAGTTTCGAAATGATTACATGTGATTCAGAATGGGTGCCAAGAGAAGATAAATCAGATCAAATAACCATAAACATGTAAATAGATTTGCCATTTCTTCTTTTCGAGTACTTTTCTGTATGAAATTACTGAATAAGATACAAAAATATACCTGTTTTTGGATGTGCACAAAGCATAACATCTCCTTCTGAGAGAGGCATATTCTTTATTTGCGCAAGTTTCTCTGAGATTAAGCCGTTTGGATATTGGTCTACAAAGTTCTTTGGTATCAGTACCTCTTCGTACTGGACCAAATTTATGCCCCTTTGTCCACTTTCATCCACTACTTCAATTATCTTTTCCATTCTTCTAGTGTAGAGAAAAGTGACGCTGAAAACGTATATGTTGCGTTTAGTGAGTGTCATTAACAATGAAAATATAAATCAATAAAACCTATGCAACTGTTTTGTGCTTTTACGTTGCATTTTGAATGCGTCAATTGTTTTACTTATACATTAGTTTGAAATTGTATTTATTAAAAATTATAAGCGTTAATAAGTCTTACCAGGGTATTTTAATAATATATAGAGAGTATATAGAGAGATACAAGAGTAACATAACATTCAAATTCAAAAATTCAAATTTAAACTCCTAATGTCGTAAACAGACCTAATTAGCGACTTCATAATTCAAATTTTTATTCTGTACCATGGTGTTTCAATGAATCAGATGTAGTTGTTATAAAGCTTATTATTTTTTAATGCAAAAGTCAGTTATTTTTATTGTTATATTCTGCGTCATTATTCCTAAATTTCGATGATAATGTGTTAAGAAGTAGTTACCTGTTCTTTTCTTTCTTAAGTAAATTCTTCTTAAGTTCTTAAGTAAATTAGCTTTCGAATAAGAAAGTTTAATATTTCAAAGAAAAAAGTATTCGTAATACTTTAAAATCTAAGGATATTTCGCGATCAACGCCCATGATTTAACAAAGACTAATTGTTAGCTATTTTACTTGATAAATAAGATAGGAAAGATTGTAAAATGTCGATGTCACGTGGATAAATTTCAAATACAGTTAAAATGTACATTGAAACAAATATATATACTCGAATATATATCTAAATACTTTGTTAAAAACCGTCAGTATAAATGAATATTTAAATTGTGAAAAAATGTCACTATAAAGTGAAATGTGTATCTTTTGCCTTGATTCTTGATAACTCTACACTCTTAATTCAAATGCAAGCAACTTATTATAACTTCACTTTATTATTGATAATGTCAAAAAAGAAACTAAGTCTAAAAAGGATCAAATTGCTGCCCTAACTCCAAATTAAGATCTCGTTTAGAGATTGGATTATTATCTTTCATTAAGGATTTAATTAATTACGAGCAGGACTGAATTTAAAAAAGTACAAAAGTTTAACCTTATACACGTATAATGGCATAAGTATGATTTAATAATATATTAAAGTGTTTATATAATTAACTACTCTAATACTTATACCCGTGTGATTTCACACAAAAAACAAGCACTCTTTTACGTCTTTCTAAATTGAATTATGCATATTACATTATGTAATTCAGCATGTTATTTTATTGTACGCAATTCATCGGTAAATATTGGAACATTTATAATACAAAAGTATGATGTACCTGTAAAAGGCAAATTCAAATAAAAGTATAACAGCTCTGTTGACTTGCTTTCATACGACAGTTATCCCACATAAGAAGTCATCTTCATCGTGCAGATTTAATCCTGAATACAGACACATATATTTATTCTTTGTTAGGTCCCGCGATAATGAGAGGATATGAATCGTCATGCATACCGAGCTCTGCATCATATACTGCCTAAACTTAAAAGACCGCTCCAGTTAGAGGTTAGGTCATCTAACTCGGTCTATCTCCGATGTTGTTGTTTTTTTCTTTCACAAAGCGCCTGTCTACATTTGTACAAATGAGTTCTTATATTTTTCCACTTAAGGCAGTATTGATGGTCTTTTACGAATACATGTATACACTTGCAACGTTTTATTCGCTATATCAACTATGGTAATTGTATTTATTAAAAATATGATTCAAACTTAAAATCATCTCTGAATCATTGATCATAATTTTAATTTAAATTTGCGTGAATTGGTTTTATTTTATTACTTGCAAAACCCAAGATTAGGCTTCCAAATGGGACTTCCGTGAAATTGATTTCCATTTGTTATCAGTTTGAGAAGCTAAAAATATCTTAATTATCGTGTCTGTGGTAAGCAGTATCATGCAAATAGCCAATATACTTATTTTCTGCGTTTTCACTTAATTGAAATGACTATTTTTGATACACTGTAATACACATGAATACAAGAATTTGCATTTCAAATGTTATCACCGATAAATGATCAGTATTAAATGTTCTCTTGTGACTGACACCGACTTTTGTCGGGCCAGATCGCTGAATTAATATTTAAAAGACAGAATATAATCTTCAAATACCTTGGGTATATGTGTTGATTTTATATGCAAACCTTTCACGTTGCCATTGTTTTTATATTTGTCATTATTGTAGAGTGTTGTTGCTGCTGTGTCACAGTTTATTTTATGGCAATACATTTCCAGGGTGACAAACGTAAAGTATCTATTCCATTTTTTCTGTTGAACCTCTTTTCACAGAAATATAATGTAATCACATCCATCTAATTTCAACCTGAGCTACACGGAGGAAAATAAATGGGATATCAAATTTTCAAGACAAGCAATACGAAGTATTTAAATAGTATGATGCAAGATATAGTCAAACAATTGTAGTGAATATAGAATTAAGAAATACAACTGTAATTCGTTAGGTTTTTTCTCATTGAATCAAACAAAAAGCTAAACGATGGCAATGATTCAGTTACTTTTTCAAATTGTATGATTTATTGTTCATTTCTTCATAGGACTTTTCAAATAAACGTTAGGGTATTCTTTAAAAAATGTATTTTGAATAATAACAGATGAATAATATAGAAAATTTAACCTTGGTATAGATTCTCCTTTTAGCAAGCACTCAAATTGAACATGTAAATGTGTCAACGTTTAAAGATATTTACTTCGGAGACAATATTTAGTGGAAACAAAATGTATGTTTTAAACATGAGGTAACAAAACTATGTCACAGAATCATTTGAACAAATAAACATTTGAAAATGTTTCAAATGTGTAAAAATATTGAATAAAAAGCATATATATGTTATGTGGTAAATCGATTTATTACGTAGATATCACTCTTGACATTCACCGGTTACCGAAAGTGAACCATGCTGCTTTTTATCCCTGCCTCCCAATCAGCGTCAAAGACTTCGATCTGGGCCACAGTAAAATCATTCTTTCAGTCTCTTACCTAACCTAATTAATTTTAATAATAAGGTTAAAGACTAATTATTTTTATCAAATCTCTGATTTATTTAGTATTTGCAGTTTGCAGAAAAATATTTAACTGTGTCCAAGGTAAATATATATGTATTCTTTTTTTGCGATAAATCATACATTTATGATACTGCTTACTAACTCATATTTTTACTATCAAGGACTAACTGCAAATATTTTGTATCTGCTTCTTTATAAATGTGTTGTTTCCATAGTTTTGCTCCAAGCCCCCGATATCAAACCCTGTTTTCTCTGTCATATATTCGACATTTATGAATTACGATATTTTACGTTTAGAATATCACTGGGAATTGTAAATTGTAAACTCGGATTATCTGGTTATTATGGTGGCATATTTCTGCCAGCCATTTATCCACTTAGCTATGTTGAATCTTTTCTGAAAATTGTCACATATTCAGTTATTATCTGGCAAGTACAAAATTTTCAAGTTATCCACTTAGGTATCTAAACAGGATTAAATTGTCTGTTAGTGCCCACTACCGCCAAACACATATTCACTTAAGTTAACTGGATATCATGCTATTTTCCAGATAATTATGTGAAAAAATGCTTGTTATCCACATAATTTAACAGACTAACTTGAAAAAGGGCGAGATATCCAGTTATCTTAAGTGAATATATTGCTGGCAGTAGTGGGCACTAACAGGCAGTTTTGTTCTGTTAAGATATACCTAAGAGGATAACACGGAAGTTTTCTACTTGCCAGATACTAACTGAATATGTGACAATTTTTCAAAAACGTTTCGACATAGCTAAGTGGTTAAGTGGCTGGCAGAAAAATGCCACCATAGGTTACTTAAAACATCAGAAAAAAATTATAACAATGTCTAACGATCGATAATATAAGTGTATACCTCCAAAGAAGCTAAACTATTATATTTTTCTTCCTCCAGTAAGTGAAAACAAGATTATTTCATATTGAATTTATATCTTACCAATCTTTTCGAAGCATTATAAAGTCTCAATCTAGTTTTTGTCCTTTCTACTTTGACATCATCTCTAAGCCACTGCAGAAAATACTTTTTATGAATTGCCAGTAACGTCTCGTCGCTATGATAACGTCACGCTACCCTACTTTAACCACTGCTAGCAAGTAACTCACGTGGCGATGGGTAAACCAGTGTGACAGTAAAATTAAACCGTTATTATAGTATGAAATATTCTTATTTAATTTTTAGTATTTACATATTTCATTATTATTTAAATGTTGTTTAAATGAAATAAAACTAAACTGATATGTAATACTAGAATTTAAAATCAAAATTGAAAAAGAAACTTATCGACACACTTGCCGATTAAAATTGTGGTGACAATGGTTACTTATCAAGGGAAGTAACTGTTGCGATGTGTCTTCAGAAAAATCAAGTTTGTTGTCAAATGTTTCATATATGAAATATAGCAGCATGACCGATGTTACAAAGGAAAAAGGCCTAAATGTCGACTTGATTCTTTTATAATATAAGTCAATATATGTGTATATATTCTTTATTTCCTCTTTTGCTGAAGATTAAAAAAAAACATAATGTCATGCTTTACAAAAAAAATCATTTCGAAAGGAACAACATAAAAAAAGTAACTTTCAAAGTTGAAAAACAGATAATGATGATGATGATGATGATGATGATGATAACAAACATGAAAGAGATATAAGAGCTGCTGCTGATGATAATGATGGTGATGACAAAAATGCTAACAAAGAATAATAAAATGCATATACATTTTGAACTAACATACAACTATACTATGTAGTAAGAGACAAGTTACTTTGATCTTTTCCTACATTGCAAAAAGAAATGTGTTTATACGCATGAAAACCAACAGATCGGGAGAAGGACGTAATGCTGGACAAGATATAATTGTATATCTGCTGATAAACATCTAATCCCGTATGTGAGCCAGATCGTTTTACGTGATAAAGTGCAATACTTTCTAAACCCAATGTGTCCAGCGGCATACCGACATCTCGATCATGGACTGGGGCGAAAGAACTGATAAATGGCGTGTTTGCTTTACATCACGAAAGTGGATTTGGTCCTACACTCTCCCATAAATTAATCTTGAATCGGTTGAAGGCAAGTTTTCAATTATTTAACGCCAAAAATCTTCAAGTTGCGTGGACACGTCTTCTAAAACATACAAGTGCATATGTAAATAAGAAGCAATAGCACTTTAAGCATTTCTCAAGCTTCCGTTCAATAAAACAATAAACGATAAAAGAGCACGCTTGCATACAATATGTGTGCAATATATCATATGCAAATTTTTCTTATATCGGAAGTAATTATGAGGAGGCGGAGAAGGAGGGGGACAACATTCACGTTCCCAGGAAAAGGAAAAAGTTATCTTGAAAGCAAACAATTGAATACATTGTTCTAATTTCCAATTATCAATGCTTTCAGGAATAATGGTATCTGGTATTGCAACCAGATAATAGAAATGTTACCATAAAACTTATCATGCAATTGGATAGATAAAATTAATTAACACGAAACCTGGAAATATACTAGAACGTTGAATAACATTCATTTGTTTAAAAATGTCAACATGTTACACCAAAAAGTTTTCCATACGTATTCAATGTAATTAATATTTGTTATTTTAGTTTTTGAATTTACCGTTAAGAGAATTACTCTTCTAATCTGAAATAATTTGTAATTATTTCTTTCAATACATAACTCCTGACAATACGCGAGCGTTTTACTCGAAATCTTAGAATTTCTTTTCTTTTACTGAATCATTAATTCTTATATACATGGAATTCTTTTACCGTATTCTAATAATTGTTGAATAGTTGAATAAACACGCTAGCTAAAGTCTTACTTACTGAATTTACGAGAACACGGCAATCAAAGCATGTGTAGTTCTACCAATAAAAAACATCTTATCTAGAAACTGCTATTTTCAGTGGAAAAATTTACATGAATTACGCCTTTGCCCTTGTTTGTACATTTTTTTTTTTAGTATTTTCAATTGGTTGTTGATGATGATGTTTTACATATGTTGAAAATTTTGGTTTGGTGTAAACCTAATGGCAAAATGGTTTGTGCTAATTTAATAATACTTATTCACCTACTTACCGACACTTGTCGATACTTAGTTTACGGCTGTAGTTTTGTTTGTGTTGTATAAGTACCATGGTTTAGTCTATTGATTTCATATTTGAATTAGATACGATCAAATAAAGCTATACTGACAACCGACAATCAGATTATCATTCTGTATATTATACATACCCTACCGTTTTCTTAATTGCGCTAACCTAATTGTCCCTTATACTTCAATTTGACTTTAGAATAATGATTCATTTCAAAAATATCAAAAAGGTTCTTGCGTAATAAGCTATATCAAACTTCAAGATATACGTTTATGATTATATTTCTTGCATATCTAGATATATCGGATATTTTTTGCTCATTTTTTTCCTAAAATATCTTCATTCTTGTATATTTAGATAAATATACAACCATTTGCAGTGATGTTTGATATAATTCTGAAATATCATGTACAACCAACTTTGTGCAACGAAACAATTTGGAGATATTTTTGTTGCTGTTTTAGATATACTGAATGTCTTTGATATTTGTGTACAGGCGGCAATTACACTCACCTGATTGGCGCTAAGTAAGACTGGGTTATTTCAATTTTAATTTATGTTAGATTTATCAAAGGATCGTTTTGTGTGTCCGTATAAAATACTTTTCCATCATCCCCATTTACTTGATAAAACTATCTAAATAGTTTATTTTTAACAAATAGTTTGAATACGTAAGTGGGTCCTAAAACAATCAACATTATTTTGAACATTTACTTGTGAAACAAAAATGAAACACGCATTATGTAAGATTTAATGTATTACCAAAGTATTATCAAAGTATTGTTGAAACACAAGCAAGGTTCTCAACCAAGATTGTTATTATCGTTAATTCTGAGTTTTTTCTTCTGGTATTGGCTTATACGTTAATAGATTACGTCACTACTTACTGATTTAATATCGCAATGACTCTTGTAACAAATACCTCTTTGAAAATGTCCATTCTGTTGTAGGCAAGTCAAACATTTCGTAAGTGGCATTGAAGCAAGTTTACACACGCACAAATAACGATAAGAGTGATTCTAGTCTTGTTTCTTAAACATTCCAAGATTTCCTTTTCCGTACTTTAATTAAACGCCAAATAAGGGTTTTGGAACAATCAGGGTTACGTGCGTGAATGTGAAATTAAAATGATAAAAATAAAGAAAAATCAGGTTTTTAGAAATTAAATGGATTTCATGAATGGCTCCCATGCAATGCACAGTTTAGATCAAACAAGAAGTGCTCTCCATCTAGCATAAAAATGCTGATTCATGTTGTTTGTCAACATGCTGATTCGAAGATTTGCGACACTTTTAAGAATTCCTCTGCCATTTGACTGTCTTTTTTGTAGGGCATGAAAAAGGTTATCCAGAAGGTTGTGTTATTTAAGACTATATGTGCTGAAAAAATCGCAAGTGCTAGAATTGCAAATGATATTTCAGCGAGTTGCCAGCGTTTAGCTTAAACTTTTTGATTTTACGTCGACTGGGAAACTGGGTTTTTGCTTATGCTTAACCCTCTCGACGGTCCTTTGGGTCACCCAGCGCCTTGGAAAGGCATGCATTTCGCCCTAGCGGGGTTTTAACCAACAACCTTCGGATCAGAAGACATGTACCTCTAGACCATGGTGCCTTTACTAAAGTTGTTTTAGCGAGTGATAAGTAACATTTAAAAAGGTTATATTTAACACAAAAATTTACAAAATTATTTATTTCGCGTGTATAAAATGTATATATTCTACCTAATAGCATATTAATATAAGCAGTCGGTTTTTTTTTTGACGTTTTGAAATTCATCGGATAAAAGTTTCACTGAATTCAAAATTTTAAGTTTACCTGTGCTGAAACTGAATAATCGGCCAGAGCATTGGATCCCCGATACAGTATGGCTGAGTGGGTGAATTCTGTCAATAAGCTGTTGTTGTTTTTATTTTTTTGTGTTTTGTTTTCTTTCGAGGATGATAACATATAATAAATATAAATTCCAAATTGAACTTGAGGTCCAGAGTTTGATTCCAGCTCGGAGCAGCAGCACGATTCTATTGATAAGGCTGACAGAAAGGATACTCTAATGTCTAATTGGTATTAAAATATAATATTACCTACCATAACATATCATTGTATTATATCTTTGTTCTGTAAGAAAGAAATGGCACTATCTGTATTTATGACGTACGTTTTGTTAATGAGCACACTGACCTTTGTATTCAAAGATTAAATGTGAAACTATAAACTCCTTTTCATTTTAATTGCTAATCTAAAGTGAAAATCTGTTATGTATTTGTTGTAGATGATTTGCTTAAGAGTTTCTCATCAACATCATAAAAGGAAAAGAATTATCGGAACCCGCAAAGAAAAAACAATTTTATGGGGAAGAAATTGGGGTCCATTTTTTTTTTTTTTTTTTTTTTTTTTGCTCTTTTATGTCATTCTTAAGGGCATATATATCTCAATATTATGGCTTGTAATTACTCATTTGAATTTCATCTCGATGTTTGGTACTTTATTCCCTGTCACTTCTATGCGACAGATTTAATGCTATAGTCGCATACGCGAATGTATAGATTTATTTTCTTCAAGAAAAGCGCAATATGTTTACATGCTGAAACAATAGTGAATTCTGTTGGAAACAATTGTTTTGAGCTTTGCATAACGACTGAAAATTAAATAACAAACAATAAGAAATAAATTAGGTATTGATAAACTGATTTTGAGTTATCTGCCCTTGAAAATGACACACTAGAGCAAATGAATCACTTTTACTGGGAGGTAACTCAAAAAGTAGAATTGGGATCCCCAAGTTTTCCATATATTTATTTTTAGTACTCTATCATCAGAAACAGTTTAAGAAAATTCTCTGCTCTAGTTTTTCTTTTTTTGTCATACAGCTAAAAACTGTCACTGTAGGAAACACCTTTAAGGAAATTCATCTTTTCGCGAAGCAGTAGAGCTGTCTTTTATCAGGGATTCGTTCAAGAATTAACAAACAATCAAGATATTAAATATGGATAATTATGTTTAACAATCAAATAGAGAGTTCTTAGAGAAAAAAAATTACTTAATTCGTGCTTAACATAATGTTCGGCAATATTTATTGATTCCATTTAACGTGTAAAAATAAACATTTAGGCTTATTTTATGAATACACATTGCATCGAATTTTCTGTCGTAAAATGTCACGTGTACCGAAGTGAAACATCTGTCTTCGTTTGTGCCTCCAACTAAATAATAAAAATTCTTTCAGCCTCCTACCTCACCTTAAAGCAACAGGAAATTAACACGTTAAATGTATGTGATATGTAACATTGATAGTGTTGATTGGTTGTACGGGAAGTTGATTACTTGTGATAATATTACAGTATATATCATTTAGCTGGTTGTTTAAACAATCAAGAGGGGCCAATTTAATCTTTTATTCTAGTTTTATATCAATTTTATGTTACCAATAGTTTACCTTATCTGTTTTATCATACAGTACCCTTACATGTATTCCTTTCGAATTTCCTGCATCATCGTTGGATATTAATTCCGTTTCGCCTCAAGACATACAGCTATGGGAAAATAGGCAAGAAAACATGGTTTTACAGCAGTCATTGACTAAAATACTCGATCGATCTCCAGGCGTGCTTTAGATATGATATTAATTTGTCTTTAGCGTGGCATAATTAATTCAAAATCACAATTCATTTTTGTTCATATTGTTGGTCGTGAAATGTATAGTGATGACATAAGTCTCTAACATATCTATATGCGTCCAGTCATCGCTCTCCAAACACTGACATCTATCAGTCCTGACCGGTCGACAAATATCACCTAACTCTGAATTTACCGATGGCTAGCTTTGAACACCTCCAGATCGGCCATGGTTCATATAAAGTGGATGTCAAATAGTCACGGTTCTTGAGGAGCACTATTTTGTTTCCGGTGAGAATGCGTCAATTTGTTTCTCCTAGAAGCAGACCACTCTGTGGCGACGCGCTTCTCCTAGAAGCGGATCTCTCTGATTCGATCTGCTTCTCCTAGAAGTAGACCTCTCTTTAGCAACAGACCTTTCCTCTTGACTACCCTTTCAGAAGCGGACCTCTTTCAATGGAGATCTCTTTTTTGTATGAGCCGACTCATTTTGATATCTCTTTCTTGGAGTCGGCCTCCTTCATCATCCTCATCCTATCTCTTTCTCTCTCTCTTGGATATGGAAGAACAACCAAGGCAATTCTTGTTTCACCAACAAGCTAACTGTTCCATCCTCAAAATAAACACACACACACACACACACACACACACACACACACACACATATATATATATATATATATATATATATATATATATATATATATATATATCGCGCAGATCGATAAGAAACCACAACGTCATAGTAATAATGTTATAACGTTAAATTCATTATGACATCATAACGTCATAATTGTTATTCTTTACAGTGGAAAGGTCCATGGTTTATGAATCTAGTAGATAAATGCACTAGGTTGTTCATAGACAATGTGTTTGGTATAAATGGAGAAAAGCATGACGAATTGTGATAGCCAGGAGTTATTCATACTGCCAGCTGCCAAATCACTAACAACTTTAAATCAGTTGAAAGGTAAATTTAAGTTAGCAGTGTAACATAAAGTAAAACTAGGCCATTTCCTTTATAGACCTGAAGTCCTCGGGTTTGGATATCCACCCAACCCAGTGATAAATTCTTCGAATCTTCGAGTCGTGTTATTCTCTTTCAAACCTTTCCAAATACAATCGTATATCGGTATCAATGGCCTTTGCCTTTGTCCTTTCTTCTATATTTTCACGATACATTTTATTTACTAATATATTTTATGATATATGACACTATTGTATTCTTCTTGCTATCATAGCGAAAAAATATTTTCAAATGAGCTCATCTCTAACCAACCTTTTTGAAATATAATAGGATTTCCATCTATGTCTTTGTTTATTGTCTCGGTCCTTCTTTCTTTGACGTCATCTCTAGGCATCTGCAATGAACATCTGTCCAGGATTTTTTGTTGCTATTTGTCACATAGATAAAAAAAATAATTAAAACTACTTAAACACAATGTGTAAACACCCAGGCTATGATTTCGACGAGTTACAGCAACACAGCCATGATCACTACTCATATGTCAATGTATATATTTTTCAATTGCCCTCTCAAAAGATTTTAAGTTGTCCATGTATGGTCCCCACTGGCAACAAGCCACTGAGCATTGCTTCAAACGTTAGTAAATAGTCGAAGTTTCTCAAAAGACTAAAACCTTTATAAGAATGATGTCTACTTACACTTATATTCTTGGCACAATGACAAACTGTGATTTTTGCAGATGAAAAAAATAAATAATATACTAAAGTCGCATCAGCGACAGCATCGGTTTTTGCATATTTGAACAGTATTGAACCTGATCAGCTAGAAAATATAGCTTTAAAAATAGACACAAGTACAAAGAAAAAATGTAATTCGTACCTCAACTGTTTCAAAAAGAAGCAAATGAGTGCAATGTAATTATCATTTGCAGCTAACGGAATTATTTTCTATTTTCTGTAACGAAAGTGGGCATTTTTTTCGTAGACCTACCCTCATTTATCATCACTAAAAGTTCAAACAATCAAATTCTGCTAGCGCAAGTATTGTTTGGTACTCTATACTGAGATACATCATATATTTTAATACTGTCAACAAGGAACAGAATGTAAAAAAATCGCATTCGAATCTGCCTTCAATCTTTTAGTTATAGACAAAAACGCCCCATAGCGGCAAACTTTGAAGAGAAATAGACACAGGTTCAGATCCATGTTATTGCATGTCTAAAATTTCATAACTATAGCTATAGTTTTCATCTGGCCACAATGTCGTGCAAAAAAGTGGATAGGATAACAAAAAAAAGCAAATTTGAAGAGGAACAATAGGTTTTCATCCTGTGGATACAGCGAAAACCTAAACAAAAAGTAATTGGTGTTTACTCTTGAGCAGCAAAAGCCTAATAATATCTTAAAAACGGAAAGTCAAAGATACAAGAACTAAGAACAGGTGGTGAACAGCTTACAGTTTTCTACTGTTGAAAACAATGCACGATATGTTTAACGTATACACAGGTAAAATCATTTTCTCTTTCATTTCATTTTCTTCGTGTAGAATCGTCTTAAAACAAACAAAGATACATACAATATAGACAGGAGAGATAATATAAAACAGACATAGGTTAGAGGTTCGATTCCTGGTCATGTACATGATAGGGTACAGTGATCGCCCTTCAAGACACGGGGGTTTTCTCCGGGTTCTCCGGTTTCCTCCCACAATAATGACCTCATACGCCATCACCAGAGCCATCGAGAGAGATTCATATACGCGTAAGTTGTAAAAAGTTATATCGTAATCGATGTAGAATAAATAAAGTTTAAACTACAGAGGTTAAATGATGTTTTTCTTTCTGTAGATGTATAGTGGTAGACATTGGTTTTTATTATTTACATACATATATATGGAACGCCCATGTACATTACGTAAATCCCCACAGCACCGTAAAATAAAATAATACGAGAACATCAAAAAAGTGGCAAGATACTCAAGCTTCTGCTAAAAACGCAAATCTTAAGAAGGTGTCCGTAAGTGTTATAATAAATTGGCGTCAATATGAAATCGTATATCCGGTCCAGTCAGAAAAGAGATTTGAAAATGGCTGCTGTGATAGGTTGTGTCGACAATTCTGTTCGTAGAAATACATGAAACAGCGGTATCCTTTGGATTGCTGACTATCAAAATGACTTTGCGCTGGGTAAATATTCCTGTTGGCAATCTGTTATACATAAATGAGATAACAGAACTTTAGGACTTAATATTGCGCAGATTCTCTCGACAGGGAGGACATCAAGATGCATGGAGACTCTTCTATTGGTCCGGTGTAGAGGAGGAGAGAAACCAGGTTGGTAGTCCAGTGAGTCGCTGTGATAAAATGCCGATAGAGCTAATGCAAATTCAGACAATATTGTTTTACAGAATTTATATACTCATATCAAACATTTATTTGAGTGTTAATATCCATATTTCCAGTTACGGAAGAAAGTTTGAAGATGTTACATTATAAAGTTATATGGGAACTTTTCTGCTTCTTAATATTTGGATACCGTCTGAATGGGGTATAACTTTTATTTGCGTTAGTTTTTCCGCGATTGAGACATTGGGTTCTGTACGCGTATTTTATTAAATCTTATATCAGGTAATCCTATGCATTTTTTACACATTAAAACGTAGGAAAAGGTATAATTTTTATAGTTCCTTTAAATCATGGACATGTTCTATTTGAGCTGTAAATAAATAAGTTTTCTTGGTCAACCGTGTCTAAATACATGCTTTTTTATGTATCATGAATTCAAACATAGAGATGAAATTATAATACTAAACATGGTCGTATTTAAAAAGTCTTCTTGTGGGAAAAAATTGTGGTCGAGCTACATAATTGATGTGTAATTGCAAATGGGCTTTATTTAATGTATAACATATTTCAAACTCAGAAAATAATTTCAAATAATAACTGAAAATTCCTGTAATTATTACACATGTACTTCTCATACATTTTCAACATCATATGAATAATGCAGCATTTTTATCAAATTAGTTGCATCGAACACATTTATACCAGCTGTTCGAGTTAAACACACTATGCATGTATATAGAATACACGCGCGTGACGCGTAGTGATGTAATTCGGCCTAAAAGTTATATGTAACGTGTAAGATATAAGAACATATGTGATGGCTATACGAATCCGGAAACAGCAGTTTCAGCATAATGTCGTATGATAAAATTGTATATCCAGCGGCATGCCGGCATCTCGATCCTGGACTAGGACGAAAGAAATTATATATGGCGTGTTCGCTTTACATCACCAAACGGGCTAAAGTGGATTTTGTACTACATTCTCCTATAAATAAATCTTGAATCGGTTAAAGGCAAAATTTTAGTTACTTAACGCCAAATTGCGTGGACACAGCCTCTAAAACACACAAATGCATACGAAAATAAGAACCTCAAATACGCTTGCATACAACTTGTGTGCAAATGAATACATTATATGTAACGAATTCTTATATGTATATGATGAGAGGAGAGGACAATATTTACGTTCGCAAGACAATGTAAGAAAAGCTTGAAAGCAAACAATGGAATACATTGTTCTATTGTTTTAATTTATCAATTCATTCAGGAGTAATGGCAATTTATGGTACTGCAACCAGTTAATAGAAATGTTCGTTTTGTGTTATCATAAAGTTTATGCAGTTTTAGAGTTACAAAACTTAATAATTAACGCAAAGAAATATAGACATTAAGCGTTAAATACCGTATGATTGATTTGACAACATTGTAGGAAAATATCAACATTGTTACACCAAATAATTGTCCATACGTATTCAATGCAATTCATAAATATTATACAGTTGAACTTGTATTAGTTTTTTTATATGCTACCTTTTTGGCCCCGGGTTTTTTTTTACCGTTTTTTGACTGTATTGTCTTAAGTTTCCCGTCAAGAGAATTTTTCTCCGATATGAAACCATTTTGTCATTATTTCTTTCGACACATTACTCCTGATAATACGCATGCGTTTTATTCGAAATCTTAGTACAGTATTCTAATAATTGTTTTAGTTGAATTAAACCACGGCAGCTAAAGTCTTATTTAACTGAATCTTGCGAGGACATAGCATAAGTTTTAAAGACAGGCAATTAAAGTTGTCTCGTGTAATCTTCTGAAAACATCAAAACCACTGTAAAAGTTTATCTTATCCAGGTCAAATACTAAAGAAACATCTAATCTTAGAACTGCCATTTTGCGCCATTGCCTTTGTTTGTATGTTTTGATTTTCTTTTCTTCAGACGTATTTTGGTTTGATAGTTATTGTTGACGATAAATTACATGTTATATACATACATACATATATGTTTTTGATATTTTTCGTTTAATGTGAACATTATGGCAGACTCGTTTGGGCAATTTAGTAATTCTTATTCATTCACTTAATCTTTCACACACTGTCGGTACTTAGTGTATGACTGTAGTTTTGTTGGTGTTGTATAAGTACCACTGTTGAATCTATTGATTTAATATTTGAATTTGATACGATCAAATAAAGCTATTCTGACTTACGTACCGCCGTTTTCTTATTGTCGCTAACCTTATTTTTCATTTTGCTTCAATTTACTTCAATTTTTTACAATAATGATTTATTCCAACATATCAGAATAAGGTATATAATAAGCTATATCAAACTGATATCCGTATATATCAAAAATATACAATGGTTTTATTTCTTGAATATCTAGATGTATCGGAATGTTGTTGTTAATTTGTTTCCTAAAATATCTTCAATGTTTTGCAGATATATTAATATAATTCTGAAATATTAATTGTGTCGAACTCATGAGCATCGAATACAATTTGAGAAATGCCTGTTGCTAATTTAAATAAACTGGATGTCAATATTTTCTTTGATATTTGTGTAAAGGCGGAAATTTCGCTCACCTTAATTGGCACTAATTGAGACTGGGGATAGTTCAGTATTAATCCATGTTGAATTTCTCAAAAGATCGTTTTGTGTGTCCGTATAAAATACTTTTTCATCATCCCCGTTTACTTGATAGCAGTACCTAAATAGTTTATTTCTTTACAAATAGTTTGAATAATAAGGGTGGGTACTCAACATATTGTGAAACAAAATAGTTAAATGAATCCACGCGTTATGTAATATTTGATATTTTTATATCAAAATTCATATATCGTTAATTCTGATTTTTATCCTAGTAACAGCTTATAAATTATGTTTATAGATTACATAACTTCTTATTAAGTTAATATCACAATGTCTCTTGTAATCAATACCTCTATAAATGTTTCCAATATGTTGAAGGCAAATCAGACATTTCGTAAGTGACATTAAAACAAGCACACGCACAAATAAGGATAATAGTGTTTCTAATCTTGTTACACGTCAGATAAGGGCTTTGGAACAATCAGGATTACGTTGGTAATTGTGACATTAAAATGATAAAAAAAGACAATAATAAACAGGCATTAACCAAAATGGGTGTGACATTAAAAGATCTCGTTTTTAGAAATTAAAACTGATTTCATTAATGGCTCCCATTAAATCCACAGCTTAGATCAAACAGGAATTGCTCTCATTCTAGCAAAGAAATGCTGCTTCATGCTGTTTGTCAACATGCTGATTTGAAGACTTAAGCTTTCTTCTGCCTATGACTTTTTTTTTTGTAAGGCATAAAAAAATATTATCCAGAGAGTTGTGTTATTTAAGACGCATTGTGCTGAAAGATCGCATGGAACGGGAGTGCAATAAATATTACACCGAGTTGCCAGTGTTTGTTTAAATCTTTGATTTTACGTCGACTGGGAAACAAGTTTTTATTTATGCTTGTCCCTCTCGGCGGTTCTTTGGATGGAAAAGCGCTTTGTACATGTATATAGGAAAGGCATGCAATTTGCCGCAATGGGGTTTAAACCAGCAACCTTCGGATCAGCAGACATGTATGATATCGCTAGACCACGGTGCCTTTACTAATGATGCTAGAACGAGTAATAAATAACATATAATAAGGTTATATTCTACTTAAAGTTTCTGAATTTTTTTATTCCGCGTGTATAAAACGAATATATTCTGCCTAATAGTATAGTTTAGCAGTCATTGTATAATATGTGTGTTCTGTGAGAAAAACCTATTCGAATGACATTTTCTTATAAATAACGTAAGTTTTATTAATGAGCTCATTGACCTTTGTATTTAAAGATAAAATTTGAGAGTATAAAATTGCTAATCTATATAGAATAACTGTAATGGTAATGCATATGTGGCAGATGCGATGCTAGAGGGTTTCTCATCAACATCATAAAATGAGTAAGATGAAAACACTAAAAATGGGAATTTTGTTCCGCTTTACTTTATTATTTTTTCAAAATCTAAACATAATTAAAAGAATAGGAAAAGAATAATCGGAGCCCGCTAAACATTATTTTTTTCTCATTACGTGTGAAGGTAGAACCCTAGTGCACAGATACGAAAGGGTAGAAACGTCGATGATCTCAAAAAAGTTCGGTCTATTTAAAATAAAAAGATCCAAGTGACCAGAATGATTTCTCAATTAGACAGCGGCGAAAGGCTACGTAATTGTTGAACAATGCATGAAGACAAACGAATGATTGAAAGATTGAATCTACAAAGATCTAAAAGTACCAGCAATAAACATTTTATGACCATGCACTTTTGTAAAGTGTGCGAGGAGAGTTTGTTTTATTTACAATCCACAAATATGTAACAAATCATCATATCAAATTACTAGAAAAGAAAAAATAATTACGGGAATCTTAAGAAATAAAAGCACGTGACCCCCACCAAGAATGAAATATATTTTGATATAGGTTTGATAAAAGATATTCGCAAAGTGATACCTAAGCATTTTGAAACCGACGATTCGAATGGCTATAAGAGGTTAATTTAAGTCGGTCTTAAATGCGATGTCAACAGATCCTGCTTAGGATTAGCTCATTTCATTAGGATTAGCTCATTTCAACCGTGACGTATCATGACGTCCTTTGAAGATAAAAGTTGTAGCATTCAAAAGGGCCAAAGTCACTCTCCCTACTGTTAAAATTTCATGTTGCTGACTCATCGGCAACCTGTTTTAATTTGAACCTCAAAGGCAAAAAAAAAAAGAAGAAGAAGAAGAAGAAGAAGAAAAAATAATAATATAAATGTACCTCTGCTTGAGGCAGAAAGCCCTACTAATAATAATAAACATAACAAACCCTATACGTTTTCCGCAGGTTTGCGGAAAGCCGTAAATATGTGAGATCCACACACTGTATATGTGAAAACAAACTCGTATGCCTACACTAGGCGCGACACGGGCTGCCACGGGGGACTTACGGGGGCAATGCTTTACAAAACCACCGTACATGCACCGTAGAGCCACCTTTAGGCTGCCTTACGGCGCCCATGGAAATTTTGCTGTCCATAAGAATCCATAAGAACTTAGGGCAGCCGCACGGCAAACGCACGGCCACCGTACGATCGACTTATAGGCTCTGTGAATTGCTCTACGGCGTATCGAATTTCTACGGCGACGTAGAAATAAAAGAACATGTTATAACTCCGTGTTAATATTCTACGGCGACCCCTACGGCCTGCAAAATAAAGGTACACGCCCTAGGGAGACCGTAGGTCACCGTAGAATTTCTGCTGTCGCCGCAGGTATTTCTCGATGTAGAGGGCGTACGGTCGCCGTATCTTAGCCGTAGAGCAAATGTGACTGAGGTATTACTTATTTAGAAATGGAAGAAGTCCTCAGGAATCTATCAACAAGATAGCTAAGTTAGCTGGTCATTATTTCAAGAAATTTACTTTTGAAGATTTAAAGCAAATACTTTTTTTTGGATTCTAGCACAGTATACAGCTTCATTTGTAAATAAAACATATTTGTATTTGTCCGAGTAACTCTACGATTGACGATACATGTCAGTCAGTGAACGTCAGTGTAGCAAATCCTATTAAATTTCGATGTGACTCCAAATAAAACTTCATCCGTTTAGAGATAAACGAGGTTTACAGCATTTTGAAATAAAATATAAATGATATGATAGTAACAATATAATTTAACATTTGTATAAAACATTAATTAAGTACACACATTAACTACTCCATTATACTGTGTGAATCCATAGGTATTCCTCACATGTCACTAAATAAATTATGCATATAGTATAGGCATTATTGTTTCCAATTCATAATATTGTTTTTGATGATTTGAAAATTATCGCTTAAGAATGAAATATTTATAAAACGAAAGCATGGAATACCTGTAATTAGCGATTTTAAACAAATCTCCGCTAGCTCCGTCGACTTGCTTTCAAACAACAGTTATCCTCTGTCGTGCCTCTGTAGTTTACATGTTCATTTATGCGTGTTAAGTCCTTTGATAAAGAGAGATACGTGCACCATTATGTATACCGAATTCTATTTCAAATGTTGTTGTTGTTGTTGTTGTTATTGTTTTCAATTAGAGGTACTGGGATCAACCTAAGTTCGTCGTCTTTCTCCATTCTTCATTCGCACAAAGTGTTCAAGATAAGCTATAAGTCTCATGAGCCTGTGTCCATTTGTATCTTTTTCCTACAGTGGCCTATACGAATAGGTACAAAACTCATGTAGAATTCTGATCGCAAGAAAACCTTAATATTTATTATAAACTTACAAACTCCTCTCTGGAATAAATGATCGAAATCTTGTTATCAATTTACACGAATTTGCATCCTTTCATAAGATGGTGCTTTAAAATATCTCAGAGAGAAAAATCTCCGGAAATTTTGAGGTCGGAGCTTCTTAAAAGGCTTGGTGTAAGCACCCTAGTTGCTTATTTTCGGATGCCTTTCTAATGCGATGACTGTTGTTGTCTCTCTCTCTCTCTCTCTCTCTCTCTTGCATGCAATGTCCTGTCACTTTCATCTTAAATTTGCTTTGATTTTCACATCCTTCTGAGCTAGTTCTTTTTTAATTATTATTATTATCATTGTGCTTTATTATTCATTGGATGGAGTTCTTTTCAATTTGTTATCAGTGTTACAACTGAGGAAAAAATATTCATCGTGTTAGTGGTTGATAATATCATATAAATGATTTATATACTTATTTGTTGTATTCTGAATCACCTATTCTTGAAACAGGTTTTAAAAAGATTTACCCTAAATCAAGAGTTCGTTTTGCTCTGCGTAGAGGCGAAAGTCTAACGAAAATTATCGGTAAAAAATTTCTGACTTAATTCTCACACTGAAAGCTATGATCGTATTATTTTTTGTAATGGTTAAACATATTCTATGTTTCGGAAATATGAAGCCTTTTCTTTAGGAAATAAACACAGAAGGCTGAATACGTATTTAATTTGACCTTAGCATAAGTTCTACTATTAGAAGTTCTACTATTAGTAAAAAGATGTTTAACAATCATAAAGAATATGGAATTGCATCGAATTTATAAATGAATTTATTTAGGAAGCAACTATTAGGTGAAACAATATACACGTTTAGGAAATAAAACTTATATCACATGGACATAAATATGAATGAATGAACACTGACAAAAATGTTTCAAATGCGTAACAATAAAATATATTGCATTATTCACATGCATGGTTATGGTTCGCTTTAGAAATAAAACAATGTATTAAGACTCGGATATGACATTCTAATAGGCGAGTCTTGATTACATTCGCCGGAAACAATGAAGTCACGTGTACTCGGAAGTGAAACATGCTGTCCTTCATTTGTGCCTCCCACTCGGTGTCAAACGCTTCACTCTGAGCCACAGTAAAATAATTCTTCCAGTCTCCGACCTCACCTGAAAATGAATATTAAATGTTTGATAGTATTTTGATCGATAATGTCATTGTTAATTGGTTGATTACTTTTGATCATATTATATTAGGGTGTTTTTGATTTATAGAGAATTTCTTTTCTACAAATACAGACATTGGCTTAAAGGCATCTCCCCCCCCCCCCCCCCCCCCATTTATTCACCCACCCAGCATGTGTGGGCATATGTTTTCTGATAAGCCAGGCTGCACAGTCTGTCACGATGTAGGTGTAGGTCACACAGGTATTGTTCAAGATCCAAGTGTATGTATGCTATATTTGGGGGTTGAACATAGTCATTCACAGTTTGTAAAGGAAATAGTTGTGAATATACCAATTACGCAATCCTAAATACCAGAAATTATTCTATCAGTTCTTTTTTATTCTTTTTTATTTAATTAAATATAAATCTTTATTTGTTTTCTTTCTTACCTTGTTGGTTGATTTTGAATGTCAATATGAAGAAACATGGCCATGACAGCATTAACAAATATGTGCGGGAACAACAGCCAATGACTGTCAACCAAAATAAAACCTGGCATGTTTCTGTTTCGATTGAAAAAGAAATGAAGAAGATTTCATCAGGGGCTAAATGTAGAGAAGGGAAAACCTGGTCTGCCCAGCTAGTGGATAAAGTCAAACCAATAAAGACACACTTTCATTATGCAATGAAAAACTGTGGTGGAGATATTCAAAAGTTGAAGACATGTATAGAAAATGTACCACGCCACTATCAGAATGACCACCAAAAGTGCCTAAGCGAATCTCGTTGTAAGACAGATGGAAACTACATTCCAAGCAGGCAAATTCTGACAGATTCAGTCGCAGTAAACCTCCTAACGAACGCATTGCGTGGAACAGACGTGTATAAACACCCGGAAAATTATGTGCGTTGTATGGACACATTCTTTGTCGAGTCCTTCAACAACGTATTAAATATGATCCAGGACAAGCGAATCGGGTCTATGGGAGACGCCAATTATAGCCTGCGAAGTGACTTAGCAATTTGCCACTGGAATGAGAATATTGGAAGGAAACGAACTTCTCATCACCATCAAGACAAGGTTTGGGCCAAGTGGATGACGTCCGTGTTTGAGCAGCACATCTGGAGGCCATTTTGATATATAGATTTATTTAAAAAAAAAGATACGGATGAATGAATAATATGAAAATAACAACAACAAAAAAAGAAGAAAAAGAAAAAAAATATGGGCTATGATTAGAAATGCCTCTTCGTGGTGTGGCCTGGATGCAGTTTATTCAATAAGAGAAATTCTGTTGAATAAAATGTAACGAAACGTTTCTAACAAAAGCAATTTAAAATGTCATTCATTGTCAGAATAATGTCCTTCAGACTCATTTTAAGTCATTTTGAATACTAAAACTTGTATCTCTTTCATATATTTTCAAAATCAAATATTTAACTATGAAATAAATACATAATCATGCAGTTACAAAATTGTCACCTAGTAATTAATGCAATAAAGAATATGTAAGGTATCATACAGTAAACAACCCACATTATCACTAACATTCATTAAAATGTTTATGGCTTTGTGTATAACTAGCCTACTGTCTCACTTCCATACTAGCAGGTAATTTAGTTTTGCATTAACCCATCAGAGGTTTTACTGTGACAGATTAGTACTATATTGGCTAAAGACTCCCTGCAGTGATGACCAGCAATTAGCAGGTCTGGTCACAGCAGGTGGGGGCCTGGCTCAGTGGGATACTACATTCCTTTCGAGATGCCTTTAAGAGAGGCCAATTCAACCTGTTGTTCCAGTTTTAAAGTTTTTAAGTTACTTTAACCATATTGTTTCAGCTGTATACAATGTATATGAATCATTTCTTGCGATGTCATCTTGTTTATTAATAATTCATAAATTCTGATTATATTGCCTACTTATCAGTTATTGCATATGAAAGTATGTTTCCTCTGTCAAACATTCATTTTTATAGAATACCGACGGAATAATATATAATGTTTCGTCCAGTCATGAAAATGTATCTTATATTGAACTCATCTTTTACTAACCTTTTCGAAAGATGACAGGTTCTCCATTTTTGTCTTTAATAATCGTCTCGGTCCTTCCTTCTATGACATCATCTCTAAGCCTTTGCAGAGAACATCGGTCCAGGATTGCCTGTAGCCTCTCGTCGCTATGGTTATATCCCAAATATTTCTGAGGTTTTCGCATTTCTTGAGACCAATTGACAACATTTCATTATTGCTTTCATTTATATGTTTTTTCTACTGTTTTCGTTATTTCTTCAAAATAAGATTATTTGGGGATTTATATCCTATAAACAACATAAGAACAACTTAAAATCAGTGGTCAAATGAAAATTTTTTAACCCAAAAAGATATATCCGTATATAGAAATGTGATAGTAATTCTAGTGCATGAATAATGAACAAAAACAGTATAAGTTAACAATTACCTGTTTTAAATCTTCGTAATACACAACACATATGTCGACGTTATTATCTTTCTTAATTGCCCTCTCAAAAGACTTTAAGTAGCCTGTGTACGGTCCATATGGCGCTGAAAATAGGTTTCTCGAAGCAATGGGTAAATTACATAAATACAAGTTCAGACTTTACTGCGCACAGCTACAACAAATATGAATTACTCGAAATATCTATGTAAAATAAAACTTCATATCATAAGAATGTTAAATTTCTAGTATGATGAGTAAAGCTGAATGTCTGCAAAATGAGAGACGGTGGAGGATTAGACAATCATTTGTCTTAATAAAGCATTAAGACAGCAAAACAATTTGCATAATTAAAACATTCTCAGGTACTATTAAGCAAACCTTTCTTAACTAACACAATAACCATGAAATATGATAATAATACACAGAACTGATAAAAAAAATCAAGATTTGCCAGAATATACATGTAGATCTTAAAACGAAATAGTGTCAATATATTAGTGTACCAGGTCCAGTCAGAAAGGTGCTTTGAAAATGGTTCCAGGACTGTTGTAACTGATAAACTCGGAACTTCTGCAAATGGCAATACAATGAAACAACCGTATCCTTTGGGTTCCTTACTATTAGAACTACTTTGCACTTATCTGACATTTCTGCTGGCATCCTGTTATACATGAAATGGGAATGAACAATCTTTGGACTTGGTAATGCGGAGATGCTTTCGACTGGGAAGACATCAAGACACCTTGGCATGATAGATGGAGACTCTTCTATGGGTCCATTGTAGAGGATAAGCAAAATCAGGTTTGTTGCCCAGTGTGTTCCTTATTTGAAATGAAAAACATAAGCATAACCACCATGATGATTGTATCAGACAAAAACGCTGTAATGGGTTTTTTTGTTTGTTATTCTAGACTTAGAATTGAGTCCATCTACGTGTATATAGTATGTGTTTATAGTTTTGCAGACCTATTTAAAAGTGACATAGTCCCGTCTTAGATAGAGTGTAGAGCTACATTTTAAGTACGAAATGTCGATATAGAAATTCATTGTTTTCCCTATTCTAATAGAAAAATTCGTAACTTTCAAAATATGTCGAGATATCTGAAATGTCGAGGCACGCGATGTCGACACTAGTCTTACCTGTATTAGGATAAACGATGCATTCATAACAAATAACGTAACTGATGTGACTAAGGAGCACTTTACTTTTGCTTAGAAATGAAGAACAACGTACAATAAGTTGTATTTAAAAAAAGAAAAACGCTTTATACTTTGACGTCATATCCAGTAGATATTCCCTTAATATTCCTGATAGCTAGATAAAAATAAATGAATAAATAAATATATATATACCCGTTTTCAGATATGTGCAAAGCATGACATCTCCATCTGAGAGAGGCATATGTTTTATTTGCTTGAGTTTCTCCACGATTGAGCCATTTGGATATTGGTCCACAAAGTTTTTTGCCATCAGAACTTCTTCATACTGAACCAAATCTAAGCCCCTTACTCCATTTTCATCCACTACTTCGATCGTTTTTTCCATTCCTCCACGGCGACACTGAAATCAAAGTTATGGAGTTTCTATATATTATACGTTATATTCCTGTCCAGTGTGTGTGTGTGTGTGTGTGTGTGTGTGTGTGTTTCAAAGTTAAGAAAATAGTTAATTGCTTGTTGCTTGTAATTCTATTTGTTGCTTTGTGAATGCTTTGAATACGTTAGGTTTTTTATTCATTATCATTACCTTTTTTTTTAGTGTTTGTTTTTGTTTGCTTGCTTAGGATAATTATCTCACCGACAATATTTCAGTCATTGTCTACATGAGATAGAACAATGTGATTCGCATCATAAAAATGTTTCATGATACAACACCCTGTCACATTATCCTAACACTGGGTCACAAGTTCTGAAACTATATTTACGCGCTAGGCGCCAGTCTCTTTGTCGATATACCAGAACCAAATAAAGAACTTTGACATCCCCGACCACATGGTCCCCATTACCGGTAAATATTCTTTACGATTTGCTCAGTCATGTAAAAACAACAGTCACATATTGAACATAAGTATCATCATCATAGTTATGATAGTATCATCATAGTTTCTTTACATTTGCCATTGGTAATCTCAACAAATCAAACAAATCAATAACAAAAGACCAAACAATAAAACATTCTTTTTCATTTCTTGTATGATGTCAGTGATTCGATACTCTCTCTGTGTGTGCTCTTGCACAGACCGGTAAGTGAGGTCAATTTTGTAGTCACTTGCTTGCGAGTATCACACATTACTCGCCACTGAGGACGTCCCCACTTGGTTTGACCCTAATTTATTTCGTATTGGTTAGGTAAGGGTAATGGTAGGGATTAGATAAGGGTGAGGGTAGGGGTCAGGGTTAGTGTTTTGGGTTAGGGCTAGGGTATGTTATATGTATAAAGAGCATTATCCTCACTCTGTGTGTGTGTGTGTGTGTGTGTGTGTGGTGTGTGTGTGTGTGTGTGTGTGTCAATCTGGAAAAGAATATGCCAGCGTTGGTCTAGAAAAAAAGTTCAGGTAAAAAAGCTTTGGTCACGTAGATATACGATCAAACTATATGAGGTATCTAATGCAGAAGGAAATATTTAATCAGATATCAGCATACTCGTACTTTAAAGTATGGATAAGAGAAAACTGTACTTTGAAACTTGTGGTAAAATTATATAGTAATCGAGTCTTAAAAAGTAATGCAGTTAAATATCAAAACATACCCATAAGATTTTAAGATTTTCGAAAGTCCAACACCGGGATGATTTCATAAGCACCCCCTTGCTTCATATGATGTACTACTTAATAAACGCGTATATTAAGTATATGACAGTCATGTGTGATTATTTTTATCATTATTTATAATACATCGATTAAGTTAACAGTAATTATTTTATGAGAACACATGTAAAAAACAAATTTGAACAAACCTCTATCACGGCTATGCACTTGTTTCTTTCGCTGTCCTTGATTAAAAGAAGTCCATTTCTTTATGCAGATCAAACTCTCTACACGTGTTAGATAACATAGACACTGTGTTAGGTACCTTGATAATGATAGACATGTGCATCGTTATGCATACCGAAATCTATACCATATGTTACCTATACTTAGCACATGTTCAGTTTGAGATAGAGTACTTTATCTTGACCCAGCTTACATTGTCTTTCTTCGTTGTTCTTTTGCACGAAGTCCTTAAAATAAGCTTTATTTTGAAGACCAGTGTTCTTCAATTCTATCCCGTGCTAATTGCATTTATAAAATTATCAGATGGTCTTTCACTTGATTAAGTCAGACTTCTAATATACCAATACAATTATAATTATGAATTTCGCAATCACCGTCTCTGAAAACAATGGCTTTAATTTTATTTCAATTTACACCAATCACTTGTATTAGCTCGTTGGTTTATAAATACATAAATAAAATCACGACGCTTGTTAATTTCAAAACCAATTTAATTATACGTGTATTAATGATCACGAAATTTAAAGACATTTCGGGGAGCTATTAATCAGAAAGATAAAATTAATCATATCCAAGATGACTGGACATCATTTCCAGCAATTAACTGTTAATATTTGTAAAGATCTAAAATATACCCGATTTTATATCATATTTGTCATGGAAAGAAAATTCTAATAACAGCAGTCATATTCTACCATGCCATTAATAATGTAATATTGGTCTTTGAATGCCCCGTCATGAGAAATATTCCTCTAATCTGAAAGCATCATGTAATTATGTCTTTCAATACTTTACTGTTAGAATTTCTTTGATAAACTGAATCATTTCTTTTTATTTACATGAAATTTCTTAGTACAGCATTCTGGTTACTGTGTTAGCCGAATTTAATCACGCTTGCTTAAATCTGAATTCACGGAATCTTGCAAGAATACGACAAACAAGGCCATGTACATATTTATCAGCTTCAGTTCATACTAACATACAATTAAACGTTGACCTCAAATAATATATGTGTGTGTGTGAGTGTGTTTGTGTGTGTGTGTGCACATACACAGTTTCGAAAAAAGAAATATGAATGCAAATATGAATGTGTGAATTTAAATGGTTTATTGTGTCTTGTTTGTATTAAATTTTTTTTTTAATTAAAAGGAGGAAATAAAGATATATTTATTCGTACATTTTTTTCTTAAAACTTATTTAGCCTTATGCTTTCATGTTATTTCACACACATGTTGATATTGTTGACTTAATGTGAACATTGTGACAGACTGGCTTTTGTCAAATTATCTGACTTAGTAATACTTATTCATTTACTTGTCGTTACTTTCTTTGTATGAGATTATAATTTTGTTTGTGTTCAAAGAAATATTTTTGTGTATAGAATTTTAGATTTTAATAACATTTTAATTACATCGTATGAGTTCAATCAAGCACGAAATTGATAGTAACGTTTTTTAAGTACCATTGTTTAAAGGCGCACCGATTAATTTCGTATTTGTATCTGATACCATCGAATAACGATACCCCGACGTTCGACTATCAGTAATTAACTACCGTGTGTTTTAAATTACATTGAGAATTTATATTGCAATCGATATTTTGTAATTAATTGGTTTCCTAAAATATCACCATTTATTTAATGATTTTCAATGAGATTCTGAAATATACCAATGAGATACTAGTATATAATTCATATCTAACTGTTTGAAACTGAGTGAGATATAGAATTTTGGTTCCCGTTCTGTACACTGAAATATAGCAAAGTAGAATGTAAAACGGATAAACCTACGCGCTCGTGAAAAAAATATTGAAATTGTTTCTCGATGAGATATATTTCATTAGTTGTATATTAGTTGTAAGAACTTGTTTCCCAACGACGTAATATAAATAAGTTTAAAATAAATAATAAATAAATATATTTCATATCCACCAAAAGCAAACAAATATCCTCTATTTCTATCCTCTCATCTATAGATGAATTTGCGATCATTTATAGAGATATGTTTACATATCTTGAATATAGTAATAGTACCCATATTATTCGTATCGTTTTACAATTTGGTAAAAGTTCTGTAAATTGAGTGTCAAGATTTCCCTCAACTCTTAAAGCTTAAGGTCTAGAACTTCCTTATTTATAACATAGTGAATGTTAATTTTGCATATATGTTTTGATAATGTTCTAAGGTAATCCGTCACTAAATTGTGACCATGGTCTATCAAGCAATCGTGGAAATTTTATAGTAATTGCAAGCCTTTATAGACTTAGAGTAAAACAGCCTATAACCCCAAGTCAATATATGCTTTCATTTGCACTGAGGTCATTTTAAGCATTTGAAGGACTATGATAATAATTTTACGATGGGTGGTTTACCTAAAAGCCAGTACAAATAAATGGTATTAAATTTCCTCAAAATTACTATTTCACTGACACAGAATTTTAACATTTAAACCTAACCCTAACTATGTATAAAAATAAGTGTAGTAATATTTGGCAGAAAGATTAATCATACAAAATTGAGACAGTGCAGAGATCAGCTGCAACGTTATGTTATGAATTATTTTTCAAATTATAGCAGTGTCAAATCCATGCTCAACACATTAAATTAGCAAACATTCGAAAATAGAAGAAATTACATGACTTTGATAACATTATACAAAATTTCAAATAAATTTGTAGTTGTTGACAATATGCATCTTATTCCTACCAGAACTCTAACCTATCTAGTACCATTCAAGGACATAATACCATCTCAACTCATTGTTCCCCGGACTATCAGATTTTCAAGGTCATAATACCATCTCAATTCATTGTTCCCCGGACAATCAAATTATGGAATGCGCACCCATAAAATGTTAATGACAGCTTCACAGCTGGTCTTCAATCATGCATGTTCTAAACCATCAGTATCTGTTGATATTTATTTTAAGTTTTAATACATGTATCACCATGTCATATTTTTAACTAAATGTCCCCAACCTCTCAGTCATAATTAGAAATTGATTGTTGAGAGTATTTAATTTTAAAATTCGAGGGGTGAGAGCGAAACTAGGCTAAGTGCATATAGACATATAAGCGCTTAGCCTAGTTTCGCTCTCAACCCCTCGTTATGTAGATGTAGATGTACGAGTATATGACTTTATTCCACCATAAATGTTTGAAGTTCTATCAATAAATAAGTGATATAGAATAAATAAGTCCCGTTAAAAGTGTTTTGTTGTTGTTGTTCTTGCTGTTGTTGTTTGTTTTGGGTTTTTTTTAAATATATGTTATATAAACGGTGCTTATTTTTACTATATCATTTATTTATTGATATAACTTCAAACTCATGTGATTGCACCAACCATACTTGGTGCTTGATAGTTCTTGAATATTTAAGGGCAAATTTCATCTTTCTTGATTTTCGTTGCTAAAATATGCATTACTTCTTCATTTCTTAACAAAAAAAATGTTAGTTATGAAGGTAATTAACGCTTATAAAGGTTAGTGGCATTTGAGTCGGATTTTCAATTAAGCTTTGCATATACATCGAATGCATCCTATATATTAGTTTTTTCTTAACTTATAAGATAATGTATTACATGTCATTTCTTGCTAAACTGACATCACCTTTACGTTTTGTAAAAAAAAAAAAAAAAAAAAATAGAGGATATGTGTTTGCTTTGGGTGAATATGGAATATCTCATCGAGAAGTGATTTCACGGGCGCGAAGTGTATCACTTTCTTTTTATCTTATATTATTATTTTCTATAGTTTTCGAATTAAACTATGCAGTTGCCAAATCACTTCTAATTATTTGACGTAACCGTGACGTCATGCGTTTTACGTTCTACTTTGCGATATGCATGTTATTCAATATACAGATCGAGAATCCAAATTCTATATCTCACTCGATACAAATTATATCTCACTGATATATTTCAGTATCTCATCGAAAATCATAAGATATAGAGGATACTTGTTGGTTTCAGTGGAATATGGTTTTTAACTCATCGATTGAGGAGGAAAATCAATCTTTCACGAGTGGCGCAGCCACGAGCGAAAATATTAAATTGCCTCCTCACGAGATGAATTTAGAATAATATTCCGCTGTAACTAACTTTTTTTTTTATTTAATGCCTTTCTGTGACGCTTTACACATTGTTACTAACTTCAACCACAGGGACTCGAAGTTGCATGGGGCGAATCATTTCGTACTTAATGGTAACATTATAAAAAGGAAAGGAGGACACTGTTTTGATACCAAATTTGGAAAACGCGTTTATTACGAAATTCAATAATGAAAATGGACCAGGTCCTGTATTAAATGCATAAGTTTAGAAAATCCTAAACGTAATTGAGGTAGTTTTTCTCTTGTAATAATAATAACGTGAATTTATTGCTCCAATCGAGCTTGACAACAGCCGGGGGAGGCTATTTCCGGTTTTTTTCGTAGTGAATATAAAGGTGAGATTTTATGGTCAATTTTCCGGGAAAATTTCATTGAAATACGGAGGTCCAGAAAAGCATAAACAATTCGGTTGAAAATGGGCACAATGTAATCATTGTTGGACATGCAGGTACAGGGAAGTCATACATGCTTACATAATATTCAATTTAAATATATTCACCAATGAGCGCTTACATTTTATTCACTGCAAAAGAAACCGGATGTAGTCATTAAAAACACCTGCTAGTCATTTATTAAAGTAAAAAACAACACGGGAAATGGCTTGATTCTATATTTCTATTCATTTCAAATGCATATAAGCTATTTTACTGATCGTTATTTGCCGAAAATGCGATATTAAGGAATAAGCCGAAAACAGTTTCCTCCCTTCCTTTTTTATGTTACCATTTCGTAAGCAATGATTTGCCCCATGCAACTTCGAGCCCCTGTGAGTTCATCATAACTTTACCCTGTGGGGAGCCCCAAATTTCCGAAGTCGCATGAATCGCCATTCGGTCTAAAAAAATCCAAGAAATGAACACAAAGGAATGCGTGAGATCAGCATTTCTTTCAGGTATTTCTTATTTCAGTGTAGAAATCAATATTGAAATGTCTTGAAAAGATATGATAGTGGTAGTGATAATGAAAGCAGTGAAAATTATAAAAATGGTAATATTCACTGTTTGAAATAGTGAAATTGCCATTTTTTAATTCACTGAAATTTCCCTGTAATCCACCGAAAAGCATTAAATAAAAATCCTTCTATAATAATATCCTGTTTATTATAGGAAAATCGCATATTATATAACTGGTAATCTCTCACACACACAGTCACAACACAAATCACTATGAAAGATCAACGAGTCTTGTTTTTATAAACATTCCATCACAAGGATTATTGAAGCATTGTCCTTTTTAGCACTTTAATTACACTAAAATACGGGCTTTCGGGATCGCATGCGTTAATGTGAAATTTAAATGATTATAATGAAAAATGTCAGTGACAAATAGTGAAAAAGACATTATCCAAAATGGGAAGACATTCAACAGATCTTAAGAGATTTAATGGACTTCATTAAAGGTCCCCATAAAATTCAAAGCTGAGATCAAGCGGAGAGTGCACTCCGATTAGCAAAAATCATGTTTTATGCTGTTGGAAAAACTGTTTGTCAAAATGGTGACGGTAACTCGCGACACTTCCGAGATTTTCACTGCCACATGTCACTCTGTCCTTCCTGTTTCGCATAAAAAATAGTTGTGTTAATTAAGACGTTGTGCGATGCAGATATTACAAGTGGTTGGATTGTAAATTATATTGCAACGAGTTACAGGCATATAGTTAAATTTTATCATTTTATTTAACGTCGATTTTGGAATTTTTTACCGATTACTTATTCCTCTCGACGGTTCCTGGATTGGCAATTTATATGATCGACGTGATATTGTACGAGTATATGGCTGCAGATCCGAAGATTATAGATTCAAACCCCGTTGGGGACAACAATTGTCCAAGGCGCCAAGGGTCAAGCCCAGGAACCGTTGAGCAAAAAACAACTGGTAGGCATGCAGATAATATCAAAAGTTTCAATTGGATAGGTTTAATCATACCTTTTTGCGTTCGTATGGCACTTTTTAAAGACATGTTCGCGTACCCCATTTCAAAGAATTGGATACACCTTTATCTGAGGTAGGATGTTTATTGTAAATGTTTTGACAACTAATCGCATTTCATCAAGTTCACGATCCCCAACAAGGTTATCTTCCACTTTCTTTCGATCTCTAATCTAACGAAACTTTCTAAAACAGGCTCACCGTGTGTTATGGATGATATCTCTGATAGACTCGATTTTTTACATCCTTCTAGTAACTAGCTAGTAGTATATCTTTTTTATCAAAAAATAATCTTGAAGATCGAAGATTCTTTGGTGACCTTTCCCAAAACTCAGAGAACTGGTTCGAGTAGTAGAGCGTGTACACATATAATATTTTGGTGCAGGAAAAAGGTTTTGTGCATGTAATATTTCGATGCAGGTAATATTTTTGTTCGGTGTTATATTATTGACAGTTAATATATTTGTGCAACGAGCGCGTTGTGTCTGTTAGCATATAAACGTGAACGATTGTCATACCTGTCAAGCTAGCGAATTGATAAATAACATAGATTGCTATGCAATCCAGTTTTCCGCACAAAGCTAGCACATGTGTTCGCTGTTTCTCTACCGTGTGAAACAGAGTACCGGTAAATATGGTTAATTTCGTGGAAAACGGAGACGTTTGAACGGTCGGAAAATGTTCAATACCGGGAATACTGGCTAAACAATTTTGGATTTGAATAAATAAATAAATAAATAAATAAATAAATAAAAACTTTTATAATCTAATATTTAAACTATTTTGTTTCGGTTTACAGTATAGAACATATCAAAACTGATCTTTATTTGAGAAAAATTAAACAAGTTTTGATTAATATCAAATAAAACGTACATAATTTTTTTCATGACATTTTCTAAAATGATGGATACAGCACTCAACAATTTGATTTAAAGAAACCCAAGGATAACGACATAACAACATAATGGCTGTTCTAAGTAAAACAAAATGGATTTAATACAATATAATGTCAATATTTTGTACAAATGAATTATCAAAGTAACCATGAATATATGTTTGAAAATAGTCCACATGTGTGTACCCGTAATTTGTTATATCGTTCTACTTTCGGTTTAGCGATATCCCCTACGGAGGCGTGACAACCAGTACCAAAAAATAGCATGTCGCGCTGAGCGGTTAATTGATGGGACTAGATTGAATTTTAAAATGTTTAAATCAAATATCAAACCATATACCTTAAATTATTTTCTAAAAAGGCATACAGTATGGAAAAGTGACCATCATTTTCCCACGACATGATGAACTGATACGATTATTATCTACACCTTAGTTAATATTCATTGTTTTACAAAAATCACTTTGACCTCTAAGCAACATTTATTCAAAAAATCAAAACATTCGAATTGGAAATTACACACTAGCTTATTTCACTCTGGACATATAATAATTTTTGGTTGATGATACTATCTTACTTACTAGAATAGATATACACCATAAGAAACAGAGCTAGACAGTGGCTCCTGCAGTTTTTCTATTTCTTACTTCTCTAGACGACGAGAGTCAAATATTGACATATTAAACCGGGAGTGATATTTGGTCTAGTAAATCATATCCATATATATTAACCCTTTCCCTCATATAGACTCATTTTGACGCACTCAATAGGTGCCACATAAAGCCTGATCTGCAGAAAACCACTGTTAAATCTTAACACATTTAAATACAAAATCCTCATTTCCAGACCACTGAGAGCAGCGAACTGGTTTTATGCTGTTCGCATAGGTCTTTTCATGGTGTCCTCTATGAGGGAAAGGGTTAAATGATTATTGAGAAATGTTTTTAGATAAATAAATCGATCATTGTTATAATGCCCATATTATACGCGTTAGTATTATTATTAAGTGAATATATTTCATTGTTTACTTTATATTTTGACCGCTCGGATATAGAATATTTTGTTACATTTCGAAAATTTAGTTTCACCTCTCGGATTTGATATTTTGATAGCTCGGACTACTTTTTATTAAAACACGGGGCTGTATTTGAGGTTTCTTTTGGTGTGTATCAACACATGTGGTATTTTATGTTCATATATTCTCCGAATTTAAAAGGGTATGGTGTAAGATTTTAATTAGATCATCTTGGTGTGTTGAAAGTTTGGCGTTAGGTTTACTTGATCCAGAAGTTATTACAAATACCTACAGTGGGTAACTTGTTAATTCACTAGCTTGACAGGTACGATAACCACTTCCGCTTATAGCCACAACGCACTATCTATCTGCCCGAGATACGCTCGTTTGCCTTGCTGCACAAAAATATTACACTACACAAGTATTTTACCTGCACCAGTCTCAGTCGGTTTAATAAACATGCAAATTGCTATCATCATCTTTGGACACTGTAAATGTTAATTTTTAGCCACTCTGATGCATGCCTGACGTGTATTACACAATTAAAACTAAATTCAGTGCGTATACTAAAATCATCAACTTTAAAAGTTTGTTTAAAGTTCGACTTTGCATAATTGAATATCTAAAACAATCCAGTGGTTCAATGACGTAGTAATAACCATGTCTACGGCGTAATTATGCAGTATGACATCACTTTATTTTCCAGTGGTTCAGTGACGAAGTAATAACCATGTCTACGGTGTGATTATGCTGTATGACATCACTTTATTTTTCCAGTGGTTCAGTGACGTAGTAATAACCATGTCTACGGTGTGATTATGCAGTATGACATCACTTTATTTATCCAGTGGTTCAGTGACGTAGTAATAACCATGTCTACGGCGTGATTATGCAGTATGACATCACTTTATTTTATGCTTACTGGTAGAATACTGTGTTCCATCAAAGAGATAATAGCCATATCACACAGTGTGGGTAATATACGTTTGCCGGAACTACTTTTTTACTTATAAAGTTAATAGTTCCAGCTCTATGTCTGTCTAAAGTAACCATAGTTCCCAAATGACTATAATACGTTAATGTAAACTCAATAAACAAACAAATTTTGACTAAAATTTTGACAACAGTGTCACAATGATAGAACCGCGGCTTAAGGAAACTTTTGTAACCCCCCCCTCTCTCTCTCTCTCTCTCTCTCTCTCTCTCTCTCTCTCTGATAATAGTTATAATACACTAAGTATACTTTTTGTTTTCTTTCTGTTTCTAATGAATCAGTCAATGCTATAAACATATGTAATAAACTGTGAAATGTGACATTAATATTGATACAGTGATTAAATATGTTTCTGCTACTTGATATTGGGTTTTCCGGGGGGAATATATTTCCTGGTCATATAATTTTCAGGCCTATATGTAAATTTCGTGTGCTCAATATAGTGAATATCACCATTGTGAACCCCTACTGAAATAAAGTTCGCCACCCGACCAGTAAACCAAGGCCCCTGCTGTTTCCGATACCCCTGCTGATAGATATCCGCTGTCACGTGGATGCTTTAATCCAGATCAATCAATTTACTGAATTTGCAACAAACAAGCGTCTGAATGTCACAGATTAACGGGATTACTCTATGGCATTGAAAATTTTTGCCATTTGTATTTTAAGTTATTTTTCATTCCAACTTGGCGCCGAAAACACAAAAGGGACCAAAAGTACAAAAATGTGTAAATTCTTTAAGAAATTTTGGCTTAGCCAGCCTATTTATTATACAGAGAGTCAGAAAAAGGACAAATTTGTTTTATCTTCCTTCTTTTTCTATAACTCACATCTCTCTCTCTCTCTCTTTAATTTATTTATTCATTTTTTTTTAATGAATCTTTAAAAGTGTATTGCCTGTACCATATTTTAAGTACAATCAAGCAAAAAAAAAAAAAGTTGTTTGTTTCCACTAACATCTCCGAATAAAAAAAAAATAGGGTCGGTAGGTCGGCTAAACTTTTTTTTTATTTTTAACTTTTTTTTTATTTTTACCTTATTTTTTGTAGGAATTGACGCAAAACAGCGTTTTGCAACCGAATGCTACGAAATCAGTTTAAGGTCGGTAAATAAATTACGGTCGGTCGGGTTAGAACAAGTAACTTTTTTTATTACGCCCCATTGGACTTGCTTCAAAGCTTGACTCATTTTATTGAACATTGAATAAATATGTAAGAAATATGAACTTTTATCACGGCGGTTAGAATTTACGTGAAGTACCTAAAATCATACTTCATTTTAGCTTGGTAGATGGCCTTTTTAAATACCTATATAATTTATAAAAATAAAGTTGTTGTTTTTTTTTGTTGTTTTTTTTCTTTCGCACAGTAAATCTGATCAGAATAATACAGAACTAATGGTCAAAGAGAAAAATAGAACAATCTTAACACATTTTGTTTAATGGTCGACTTACAATAAGCACATTCTTCCTCTGTCTCCCCCCCCCCCCCCCCCTTTCTTTCTCTCTCTCTCTGTCTCTCTCATAAATATATGTATTTAAGTATTTAAATCAAAAGGTAGCAAGTTTAAAACAACACACGCACAAGAATAGATTGGTAAATATATGTAAAATCTAGTAAGATATAACCCCGGGATGTTTATAAATAAGAGCCCAAACATATAAATGTAAAACATGCAGGGCGTACTTAATTACTGCATTGTACCAAGTTTTTATTTTGTGTTAAAGTGTCATAATATGCTTATGGGTTTTAAACAACTGCATTCAAAAACTAATTATTCAATAACATATATGGTATACGCTGACGCAATAATTTCGACCCACAGCAAATGCAGCAGTATAAGGCCTTTTACATATCTCCATCTCCATCATACTAGAAACATCTTTTTTCTAGGGGAGCATGGACCCCCATATATTATCACGAAGCTACATATTAGATTTCAAAATATCCGCTTATTTTTTGTCTTTAATTTACGGGCCTTTGGCGAGAGCGTTCGGCTGTTTCCGTAATGTCGTAAAATCGATACTGCGCGGACAATTTGAAAACAAAACTTATCATACTGTAAAGTGTGACTCACCTGTGCTGCATCGAGCAATGCATGTATACAGGATGTGCATAAATTCAAATCGAATCCATTGAGAATTAAATTGATTAAGGTGGGTAAAAGCTATGTAATCAATGAAATAATTTGATTAAACATTTAAACTGAGGAGAAATTAAATGCATGAACGTACGAAAACGTCAGTTATGTCGATCGCCGCGGCTATCAACAGGTGATTCTCACCTGTGTTTTTATCAGGTCGTATATTACATCAAAGTTACATCAAAAAGAAAAAAAATCTATGCATCCGGAAATTTTATGAATCAAAACAAAATTCAAAAAAACTGTTTGTTTCAATTACATGTTCGTCCCAAGCATATTCGTACTTGAAAGGCAGATCAGTGATATGCAAAATATCAACCATTGATTTGTTTTTGTATATTCGTTATATTTAAAATGGCATATTATATATTCAAAATATGGTTACTGAATAAACCATTGGGATGACAATTATGTATGGTAGTTTGTAAACTTAAACATGCAGTGTTGAAAAACAGGTGTATTTTGCAGTTAGGAAAAAAAATTCTTTTAACTTTGCAAATTGTATATATTGATTGTGTAATCTAATTTAAAATAAAAGGTGGCGGTGCATGCAAGATTCAAAAGACATTTGGGATGTACATTATTTATACATTAGAAGTATGTTATAATTTGTTTAGGAATAAAATGACATTTATAAAGGTCATAGTTAAGCACTCTTCAAATTCATAATTTTTTTAAAATTGAATTACAATTTAATGATTAGTCGACCAACATTGTCTGCTAAAGACTCACGCTGTTGATTTCGTGAGATGTGATTCTAAGTTGCAATCATGCAGCCATGTTGTGTAATGTAACGCTCAGTTTTACTTAGCTTTTATAAAGCTCTGTGTGCTAACCAATGATAACTGAAAGATGAAAAGGGTATATCAATTTTAATTATTAAGAAGATAAGATGAAATAGTCAAATAAAACCGTGAGGATGATTGCATGCTGGAATCAGCTTCGTGAGTACTGCAAATTAAGTCAAATACATTAAATGTCTGTTTGGAAAATAATAAAAAGGCTAAATGCAATTAGTTTTATGTGTTCACATTTTCTTAGGTATTTTCAATAAAATAATTAGTCAAAATATGCTTTATTTGGCATGAAAAAAGGTGGATTCCGGTAAATTAGTGGAATTTTATTTCCCTGTAAGCACTAAGTGATTAAAAATATTTTGTTAGTTTAAACTTATTTTACATCAACTGAGAAACATGTTCTTACATCTTATACTAGTCCC
>CM037777.1:77388498-77418166 GCA_021229015.1 Solen grandis
TTCAATTTTTCAATATAGTTTTTTCACTTGACGACTGCATTTGACACGTGTCATTATTATCGCTGGTACTGATGTCAACGTCAGTTCCAAAATTAGTTTGTAGATCACTGATACTTGATGTTTTGTTAATACTTAACAGTAGGAGTTCCAGGGAACCACATCACGTGCATACACCTCATCACCTTTGCACGAATCTATCTCCGATTTTCAGGAAATAGGTCCCGTCTAATTCTACATCCGGTTTTTGCTTTTTTTAATAGCTCAATAAAATGGATATTTCAACCCCTTTTCATTATGTTTTTGTACTGAATATATTGAAATTTATAAGGAAAAGAGATATTTTCTATTTTTTCGACTGACAACCATTTATTTCGAAGAAATAGTACATTTATTGCAGAAAATATGTTATTTGTTGTTTTGTTTGTTGTGAAGAAATTAAACTAGTATGTGTTTTGGCTTGTTTCTAAATGAATTTCCCGAAATTCAGCCCCTTTTCGGTAAATTCGGTACATATTCTTACGTGTAACAACTCGGAAGCGTTACTACAGTAACGGTTTTCCAGGCTATAATAAAAGCCAGCGTTCATTTTTGGCTAATAAAGTTCTGCTACATTATCAATGAAATCATCAAAGGATTTGAAAATAAAGGTAAAGTACATTTTCTGGAACTAATTCGTTACAATAAATTGTGTTATATTTTGAGTTAAATGTATATTTTCAGGGTTTTTTTTTTGGACTGTCTATCAAATGTCATGGTTCTGCTCGCTCCATTTTCATCGCACATAATATTCTTGTAAAATGTAAAAACTAGGTTGTAATTGTTTATTTGATAGACACCCGTTTTTAAAATAAACTTTTACATCTACAGAAGAAATGAACGTTTTATTGAGACGCCTTCAAATGATTGAATCGCAATAATTATCATACGCATGCAGACGACTGTGTAAAGATTTGTAAGTTATAGGATTATGAGATTTTTAAACTATTTTTGTAAATATAATAACTGGAATAATTTTGATTTTTCACTAGCTAAATCAATACACAATTTAGTCCGTTCATCTGCTTATTCTGTCAAAATTGTTTTTAACATGAATTTCTAACTTTTACTCAGTGATCCCGTGTATTGAAAGAAGGTTGTTTCAAAAGCATTATTAACAGTTTATATGAACAAAATCCACAGGACTGTATTGTAGTCAATATCTAACAAGACATCCTTACATGTTTTCAGTCTCATTTCATGATTATTACAATAATGATCTTCTTTACACCCACAGTAAATTAATTTCTAATAAAATTAATTTTTATGATAAAATCAATTTTAAAATAAAATATTTAGCTCTGCTTTTATAAAACTAGTTATGCAGTAAAACAATATTTTGAAAATTAATTGACAGATATACAGTACCAATGAAGTTTAATTCACTTATTAGTATGTTATTTGAATCATATGCTATTTGAATCATATTTTATTATAGAATTGTACACAAAAATGTGTTGCAAAATCCTTATTGAAAAATCTGAGTTCCAAATTAAGTCAAATTGTTGAATCTTCCTGAAAGCAAAGGCCATATTCTCCTCCCGAGTTTATCTGGACAACATTTTTCTTTCTTTATTTTTTTCCCCTTTTTTTTCAGGTGTCTTTTTGGCTTTTTGGGACATAATTTTAACCATGACTTTTCGTCATGCAGAATAACCAAATTCATTCTATGCATGGCTTCTTGTTTCTAATCTATTAGTTTTACCTAGTCGAAAATAAATAGGAGTTTGCATAAATGAACGATTTTTTAAAAATATATTATTTGTTTCAGGTCCAAATCAAGATTTGTTAAACAAAACCATGGTGTCATTACTCACACAGCAGTATTATGTGAAGATAAGATAAAGATGAAAAAAATGCATCACTTTCCATGGAAACTATTCTGCACAAGTCTATAAAAATTGAATTCAGAAAATAAACAAATAACAAAGTTCCTAAGTCATAAGTTATAGTTATAAGTCATGCATATGTATATTATTTACTTAACGCAGGACAGAAATAAACCAAAATGAGCTGATCCAGAAAAAAATATGTTTCAAGACAAGAATACTTATGCAAAGTAGGAAACAACTATGATTTTCATGTAAATTGCAAAGCACACATTTATTTATTATCTACATTGTTAATTCTTTGTTTTGGAAAGAAAAAAAGACTACAAATCAAATTAAATGTACTGTATTTTACTTATTATGTGAACTTGTACTTTGCTTGACAAAAATAGTAATTCAGATCAACACACGAAACAAGCAGTATTACTTAATCAGTAAAAAACATGTTAATGTTATTAAAACCACCTTTCACTCACAGTGACAGTTATGGTGAAAAAAAAAGAAAAATTGCCAGTGAATGATAATGTTTGAAAATATTACAATAATTTGATGGTATTTCACCTCATGCAGTGTTGGAATTTGGAATAAATCTGTTTGGGTTTGAGTTTATATTTATGTTGAATATATCACTGAAGATGTGAACATGTTAAAACGTATTCATACTAATGATCATTATTACTTCTATTCAGATTACAGAAAGCAGATAAAGGTGTGTGCTCTCATTTCAAAGTCTGACGTTGCTGAATGTGGAAATTATTTGGTGATATCATAAATGTTATCTTAGGATATCAATAAACAATTAAAAATATATTGTGTCATTATTCAGTGCGCGCGCGAGAGAGAGAGAGAGAGAGACGTCCAAAGCCTTATATTACTTCAATACCAATACATTAAAACTAGTTTCCAAAAAGAAAAATAAATTAAATTTAAACAATTAAATACTCCAAAAATAAAAAAATCAAACAATTAAATATTCTTCAAAGTAATCTGGCAATCATTCATCTAAGCTTAACAAATAATGATTTTTTTTACTGTATATGAAATACAATATACAGATAACTAGATAAACAGATTCATAGGTTTAGTTTAATATTGTATTGTATCAAGAAAATGTACTTAACCTTTATTTAATAAGTTCTTACAACTTACAGGTTCATTAGCTTGACCAGTACTTTGTGGCTGCACTTGGGAACATGTACATGTTTAAGACTGTATGGTATATGAAAATGATATAATTAAGGGCATCATTTAAAAAGATATGTTAACTGCTGAGCAACTGAACCACAACAGGCCCCTACTCATTTTAATCTAAAAAGGGAGAGGGGCAGTTTTATTTCCTTCTTTCTGATGATGAATGTTTTAATGCCCTAATAACATTGGAATGGAGTTGTGTGTGTGTGTGTGTGTGTGTGTGTGTGTAGATAAAGATTATTGCATAGATACGGTCGCAACGACGGTAAACTCAAAAAATCAATCAATCAATCAACCTTTTATTAACAAATGATTTCTCTCTTTAAATAAATATTTCATTCATATGCATTTGCATGATTTCTTGCTGATTCTCACTGCTTTTAAAACCTCCAATGACTATAATTGACTCTCTCTCTCTGTTTTAGTATTGTGATAAATGTGTATTTGCATCTTTTCGTGTTATTCATATACTGTACTGATATTTATTGCGTGTTAATAAAAATAAAGATGAGAAAAAGAAAAAGATCAGTTAAGTGAAATATAAAGAAAGAGGGAGAGCGATGGAAAGTGCATGCATTTACATCATTCCCAGCATATTTCAACAATTATCTTTTGTATTATGTACAGAAATAATGCAAATTATGAGTGGAAAAGATAACAAGAGAGCCAAGATGGCCCTGAATCGCTCACCTGAGAAATATTGCTTTCATTGCCCTTTTTTACATACTGAATACAAAATCCATGCAGAGGTACATCAAAATAATTGTATTCCACAGATTGCTCAAGAAATGAAGTTTTTTGTGTACACAAAGTGAAGTTTGGCATTTTTTATCTTCAAAGGCCCTCCTGATCTAAAGGAAAGATATCAGCCAAATTAGTCAAGACATTATGGCTATAAACAATGTCAAAAAAATTGCTTAAGTAATGAAGATAGTAGAGTGTACACAAAGTGAAATCTGACTTTTTGTGCTAGAGCGTACACAAGAAAATGTTGACGTCCGACGGACATTGACTGTCCACAATAGCTCACCTTGAGCACTTCGTTCTCGTGTGAGCTACAAAAGTCATTTTTAGGAGTAAATCGGACTTTAATCCCATGTAAGTCAAATGCAGATCTTAACAAAAATGCAGCATCCAAAATCTGTCTCTCTCTCTTTCTCTGGTAAACTTTTGTAACGAACCTGCTTATTAGTGTGTAATTTAAATGTTTTCGTCAAAATAATTTTAGTAAAGTTTATCAAAGTTTCTACTTCCGGTATCCCTATTCGATGTTTTCAACGCCGGCATTCCATTATTTTAGCCACAATAATAAAAAGAAGCATCAAATCGTAAGTTTAAATAGCTTATCATATTTCATTGATTTAATTCATTAATTCAATTTAAATGCTTTAATCACGGTCATTTAGTCTCTCGTATAAGCTGGCACCCCTTTGACTATTCTTATTTAACGGAAATGGTTTCGCCCTGGAAGATTCTATGTTTTGTCGGTCACGTGACATGTAGAAAAGTATATAAGGCGGGTCCGCTCAAATTTTCAGTCAGTTTGTTGTCAACTGTCATCAGGGTAAGATCTCAGATAGCACAAGTATACCGTCGTTGATTGTTAGGCTTTGATATCTCGATGCAAGTTCTGTCTCCTGAGTAGTCACCTAGCATTGTTAGGGGCGAAAAGATTCAGAACATTCTTGATACCAAGGGTTCCGATACATCCTGGAACTTGGGTTTGGGAGCTAATTTTGCATCAATATCGTTTGCTTGTCTGTCGGTACAGAGATTGTTACATGGGTAGGGTTTGATCATCCTAGGATATTTTCATTCATCAGCTATTAATATTAGGTGGCCTGAGATATCATTTTTAGGTGGTTTTCATCTCTTTAATTTTGCATAGCCCAGGAAGGGTTATTTGTAGGGTTTCATTACAGGATATTTTAGAGTTTTACATTTATTTTAAACCAATCCTTGTTGATTATATTGTTTGATCCCCGTGACTTTTGTGTCACCATAATCATTTTTATTGAATCATTGGTCTCTAATCATCGGCTAGATAAGCCTAAGGAAAATTAAGTATTATTATGTACATAATTAGAGATAGTTAGCCCCGATACACGTTACACTTTTATAACACCCATCACTGAATACACATTCTTCCGATTCGAATTTTGTAACCGTGTCAATTTCATAATGAGGCAATGACAGTGGCTTAAGATAGACTAGAGTGTGTCAAGCACCCTGGTTTAAGTTGTATTTTCTCAAGTGTTTATCATCTATTATGACGTCAAGTCAGTAAAAAAACTCTTTCATTATCAAACAAAATGGGCGCCGATTGAAAAAATGTCGACGTCGTTAAGGTGTCGTTAAGGTGCAGGAATGTAATGCGGTGGAACTCCTACTGCAAACAAATTTTATTTTCCTCTAAGAGGGTGTTGATTAAACAGTACAACAAAAAAGAACTCACGATGCATTGATTAACGTGGCGTATTCAAGTGTGTCATTATCGATATTACTCCGCCGTGCGATTGACTTTGACTTTTCCAATAATTTTACATCAATAAAACTGCGGTCGCGTTCCCGTTTACTGTAGTGTAACGATTTTGCGCAGAGTGATATATAAATTTTCCTTGGGGACTACCTGTCCTAATGATTAGACAAAATAAAATCTATAGAAAAGTAAATGTATCTTGTTTGCCTAACTGGCCTAATAGGAATTATAAATACAAAGAACAGACAATGATTGGGGCATTAAAACAATCACCTTTCAACCTAACTTATTTACTAATAAAAGAAAAGTGCCTTAAAGAAACAATAGTTGTGAAATTTAACTTAAAAACAATCTATAGTTTTGAGATGAAAATAACCCTAAGCTGTCTAAGTACAGGCTCCCTGAAGCCTTGGCGCTATGGCGCTATGGCGCCCGGCGCTGTGAGGATGTCTTCCTGAAGCCTAGTCGCTGTGAAGACAAGCGCCGTAGCGACCGGCGCTGTAAGGACAGGCGCTGTGACGACCGGCGCTGTAAGAACAGGCGCTGTAAAGACAAGCGCTGTGACGACCGGCGCTGTGAGGACAGGCGCTGTGACGTCCGGCGTTGTGAAGATGACTTCTTGAGACTCAGTGCGCTGAAGCCTGGTTTTTTTATGCTGGCGATGTAACGCAACCGTCGTCCTAAAGACGGTCTTTTTATGCCCCTATGGCAATATACTACTTATAAATATGTGATCCTAGTACCTTCCAGAGTCAATGATGCGGGGCTTCCAAGACTCTGAAGGCAGACTTCTTTTCCTAGGCACCTTAAATACAATAGATTACAACTAAGCGACCCGAGATGCACGACGCCGGTTCTTATTCCAGACCACTCAATGAAGCGGGGCTCCCAAGAGTAGGTTAGGAAAATACCGTCGTCTTATTTACCCAAAGTCCCCTATAATATAATCGGATAGTATTATTCAGAGCAGCGCCGATGTTAACTCTATGACTGAGCCAACAATTATCTGAAAGTGTCGTCGGGTCGGGCTTATATAGCCACCCGGAACACGTGACCTAAGAGACTCCGCCTACCGATTACACTGCCCCTAGCGGATTCCCGAGTATACCCGATCTGATCACGGAACTTAACGAGTCTCTATGACAACTGGCAATATTCAAATTAATCAACGTAAACAGATGAAAGTAAACAACATATTTCAAAGTCTATGCTATATATAGTAAAAATTGTAAAACGTTTTAAAATAACATACACACATGCACACACACTCATAAAGTAATGAAAAAGACAGTTAGGCCGTCTCTCCTGTTAACAACGAAATCGAAAGTAGCAAGGGAGGCGACTCTTATCATATTATTTACATAATCAAAGAACCGAAAGTACTAGGTACGGAGTTATTTTGTCACAGTAGAAAACAAAAGGCATTGTGAATGCCAATCAGAACGTAGCTCCGCCCCTTGGCTTCACCTGGTTATTGATTTTTGCTCAGTTCTCAGTTAACTTTCATGATGGAAGTGTCGGCTGAGACGGACTTTAAAAAATCATTATTCCTATATAGGGTGTCAGCGGTGCGTTTTGGAAAGGTTTTGAAATGGCATTCTAGGAGTTTATATAATTCCTACATGGAGAAGTACCGCAATTAAAATTGCTAGATGTCGTTTAAAGCCACACGTTCGTAGACCATGATGACAAGGACAAATGTCACGCTCCGTATGACAGTAACTACGCCACACTGCTTTTGCTGTGTTTTATTAATTCAAGAAAATTATTCTTGCTAAAACACCCCGAGTTTAATTGCCACCTTTTTCGTTTGAAACTACATACTAACATAGTTGTCTATTTAAACTCATTCATTATTTTCTCGCAAGATTACACGTGATACATATACCAGCAGTTAATATTCATAATTCCTCGAGTTATAAAACTGCAATGTGTCAACACTGGTCTGAATGAAGCTAGAGTGACGTCACAGTCTCTATCTATAGATTTATAAAACTGTACACTTGATTCCTCTCGCTAAGGAGGCGTGGTTTATATTCGTCAACCGAAGCGACGTTCTATTTGACAGGCGATAAGGTCGAATGGAATATCGTTTTTTTGTTGAAGTGTAAAGTGGAGAAAAGTCAAAGTCAATCGAACGGTGTAGTATCGATATTATTAATTTACTGTACTGATACTACTGACTATATCACCCATACTACATTTGTGTTTAAATGATGTTAAAGGCAACTAGATCTTTCATTAAATTTGAATAATACATCAACCACGCCGCCTTGTACGGTGGTTATATTATAACTTATTTCATCCCTCTGTATGGAACGCCTCACCCGTCTTATAATAAACAATTGTATTCCACTGTATAAAATGCATTGACTGTCATATATTATCCAGTTTTGATCCACTGTATGGAACACCTAAACCTTATTTTTTTCATAATTCCATTATATGGAGCGCCGACTTTTAGTGACGAATTTTGTTCTTCTGTATAGAACACAGTTATATGATAATCAGCATTGTTCCATGCGGCGTAAAGTAACAACTCTTTGTATGGAACGCACAATCATATAATAACTTGATTTAATGTCAAAGCCGTCTTATAATGTCCATTTATATTCATCTGCAAAGAACGCATTGAGTGCCATACTATACCATATTTGTTTACAATACAGAAGGCCGCGGCTGTCTTATGTTTAAAACTAATAGTGCATGTGGTACGCTTTCAGCATCTGAAGTAACTCATAGATGTTCGGACAAAAAACTTTCTTGTTCGCATTTTCATGTACGATAGTGAGTTGCGTGTCTTTATTATGCTCTCGCCTAATTATTTTTGCTCTCGGTAAATTAGAATAATGATGGTTGAATGTACATAATATCAGGTTACCGTTGTCTTTATTTGTTGTTTATGGAATTGCTATAGTAGCTCGTTTACAGATGGTCATTGGCTAAGATATAATTTAAGCTATCTGTGTGTATCACGTCTATCAACGCCCACCTACATAGAACCGACATAAGGACACCCAATGCAACAAAAAATGGGTGGTTTTCACATAACAGGTAATAGTGTTACGAACTGTACTGAATCCCTATGTTTAGAAAATTAAAATAAAACCTATATTTAAAATTTCTATTTTCGTGAGCCATCACTTCATTTTATATCTTCAAGGCGAATTTTCTATGGTATTGAACACTTTTTGCATCTTGATTACTAGTCGCATATTTCTTCAGTAAAAGAGATCTCAAAATCTCTAACTCTTTAAAATATATGAACCATAGAGAAAGATGTGCGCTTTACGCTGGTGATCAAAGGACCTTTTGTCAATAAATGTATGTAAACGTTAACAGCTACAAGATTGATCCTCAGAGGGACTTTTTAAGATTTGTAAAATTGAACGTGCACAGACGAGTCAGATACTGATCGTGAGTCCAACATAGCCTATTTAATTATGTAAAGCAGTGTTGTAACAATAGAGAGATTATACTTACCTTGAATGTTTTTGATCAGATATGACAGACGGCTTGTGGGAAGAAATATGCTCTGAACTTCGGTGATCTTCGTAACAATGCTCACATAAAAATATACTACAATTTAGACAATGGTGAAATGCCTCTTTTAGACTGCCTTTTACTTTGCAAAATTGACAAGGTCTAAAGTTACATGTCGTATCAGAGTTTAAATCGATAATCTTGTGATTTTTCGACGCTGTTTCAGTTGAATGATCCTTCCAACAAGCATTACAGTAAAATTCAGAACAATCCTTACAATATCCTGTAGCAAGTATTTCCTTATTTGGTCGATCTAGGCAGATTTTGCAATTGATTTCAGGAGTTGAGACGATATCTGTAAACTTATGGGACCGTGTTGCTTTTTGTGATTGATGCATTAACTGGCAAATCTTACACATGGCTTCATCACAGATCACACAGTTTCCCACAGCTTCTTCAACAATTTTCTTCATCACTTTACATGGTTCACATTCAAGTGTGAGTGTCTTTGGTTCCGTCATGGTGCTGGATACAACTGAACCGCAGTAACCTTTAAGTACCTTCACGTCTAAAACATAAATATGGAATATATTTTCTTTTTGTAGAATGAGTAAGTCAATATCAAACAGGGTAGAATAAAAAGCCAAATGATTTGAGATTTGATAAGTGTGTGGTCCAAATGAGGAAAAACGCGGGGATTCTATGGAAATCACATTGTTGACATTAGCAAAAAAATCTACTTTTTCATAGTCTATATCATAAGTAGAAGTTTTAGATTTAAGAGCATTTTTAATAAGACCAATGATAATAATACTTGGGTGAAGTTCTTCTCAAATCAGATCACTCGCCACCACATTCACTGGGTACTCTTGACACATTATTTTGTTCAAAGGTTCCAGTTTCTTTATACATGTCATGTAAGCAAAACCTAAATTTTGACAAACTGTTTTGTATTTATGTATATAAAGTTCAGATATTTTTTTTCTATTATGAAATCATTTTTAAAACATCTATAGAGATCAAATGACTTGATGCACGCATATCACTTTGCCACGTTTTATAATGCATTATGCATTATTCTCTGTTAAACACGACTTGTAGACGGGATCGATAACGGACTCGAGCGAAAAAGGTATAGGAGCTACTTCATACTTCTGTTTGTGAAGTAGGGCCAAGCAAAATAAAGCTGTGTCTCAGGTTCTTTCCAGACATAAATTATTTCTCTTTTTTAACATATTAATCGAAATTGGAAAAATCTAAGTAAGCTGACTCCGAATCAGCTTAGGTGTTTTTTCTTCTGATAAATCAATTATATCTCGTTTATATGTGATGATCTCTGCCACCGGGTACAGCTTCTAAGGCTGTACAGCAGGGACCGGAGGTCCTTGGTTTAGAGCATTATCAGAAGCGTTAGCCTCAACATTAGTAGCATTACCTTCGTCGGTGATTTTTTGGAAAGTCGGTATTTCTCAAAAATGTTTAACAATACAAAATGTGTATTACTCATACGAACAATCCCTTTAAAAAGTTTAAGAGAACATAGCTTCCTTTTCTTAAAATGTGTATTTAAAGAAAATATCCATCCATTCATAAAAACGATACAGCAATTTGAAACCCAATATCTCCGATCAAAAATCTCTCCGATTAGGTCGGAATCAATCGATATCGTTGTCGATTTTTTCCCTGTCGGAATTCATCTGTCCGAACGGGGTTTTCTGATACAATCATTATCTGTTAGGATTTTTAGATTTTAGGCGAATGATAACGCAGTTTGTCTTATATTCACATTAAATGTAAGGTAAGTATGGCGACAATATTATTCATGTTTCAATGGTGTGAAAATTTGTATTACCGGAATTAAATCCAATCTAACAAAGCTTAAGCATTTGCGATATTTTCCAATAAAAAAAAGTATCATTGGCATTTTGTTACATTAACTACTTTAAACAATACTGTTATTTCATCTTTTGATGATATAAGCTAGTGGTTTAAATCTACATTTACTTATTTGTTTATCTGTCTATCTGTTGATCGCTTTCTTATTTTTCATTTTTTCCCTCGGATTTACTAGAACTTTCAGGATTCTGAACGGAAATGCGTTCTTTTCAAGGTATTCAATCCAAGATATCTCTCAAAAATGAAACATACATGTATTTAGAATTGAGAAACAAGGCTCTTTCAAAATCAGTAATATAACAAGAGCGCCATGGTGGCCCTGAATCGCTCACCTGATTAATATTGACTTCATTACCTTTTATAAAACAGTCAAACTGAATACAAACCCATGCAGAAGTACAGCAAAATAATCGTAACTGCACACAACAACTGTACCTGTGGTCAAAATTTTGATGGTCATAGCTACAAAATCAGGTAACCCTTAGGTCATGACCAATTTATACCCAAGAGCCATGAATTGAAAACTTGGTTCAGGACCACAAAGCCATGTTACATACCAAATATCTAAACCCATGATCTTGTGATTTCTGACAAGCTATTTTAAAGAATCTCCTAAGTCTATGTAAAATCAAGTGACCCCTGGGAGCGGGCCAATTTTGACCCCAGCGCCATAATATGAGTCAACTTTGTACATGTCTATAAGGCCGTGTAATACACTAAATATCAAAATTCCAGGCCTTGTGGTTTCTGACAAGAAGATTTTTCTAGTTTTCCTGTATATGCCTATGAAAAATCAAGTGACCCCTGGGGCAGGGCATATTTTGACCCCATGGCCATGATGTGAACGAAGTTGATACATGTCTATAAGGTCATGTTACAGACCAAATACCTAAACTCCAGGCCTTGCAGATTCTAACAAGATTTTTTCCCCTAAATTTTCCCATATATGCCATGCAATGTAAAGTGACCCCTGAAGCGGGGCCAATTTTGACCCCAGGGCAATGATTTGAACAAACTTGAAAGAGGTCCACTTGGCAATGCTACGCACCCAGTATCTTAAATCCAAGCCTTGTGGTTTCTGATAAGAAGAATTTTCTAGATTTTTCTACATAAGCCTATGTAAAATAAAGGGACCCCTGGGGCGGGGCCAATTTTGACCCCAGGGTCATGATTTGTACAATTTTGGTAGAGGCTTATAAAACAATGCCACACACCAAATATCTAAGTTCTAGTCATTGCGGATTCGGGGAAGACGATTTTTAAATATATCATTTTAAGATTCTATTTTAGCTCCTGTGACCATGATATGCAATGGACCAGAACCATTTGAACAACTATGGTAGAGCTTCATGCAAGGGACATCACAGGCGAATTTTATCAAATTTGTCTCAGTGGTTTCAGAGGAGATGACGTTTAAAATAAATGTTGACGCCGGACGCACGGACGACGGACAAAAGGCGATCACAATAGCTCACCATGAGCACGTTGTGCTCAGGTGAGCTAAAAAAAAAAAAAAAAAAAAAAAAAAAAAAAAAAAAACAAGAGGGCCATAGAGGCCCTGAACGGCTCACCTGAGCATAGGGTTACCCAAGTATCATCTGTACTAAAACATTTTGAAATCTGGCCTGTAGTTTTGAAGATGATTTTTAAAGTTTTCTTTTTTTTTTCTTTTCTTTTCGTTGCCATGGCATGATATATCGTTTAAAGCTTTCGATATATACATATAAGGCAAATAAGCCCCGCCTCTGGCGGTTTTTTTTGTTTGTTTTTTTTTTACGGATTTTAGCAATCTTGGTTGAGGGTTACCCAAGGAACATCTGTACTAAAATATTTTGAAATCTGACCAGTTGTTTTGAAGGAGAAGATTTTTAACGTTTTCATATTTTTACTGTTGCCATAGCAATCAGAGTTCTACATGGATAAAGTTTATTCTAGCAACTTTTGTGACGGTTCACCCAAGGGTCATCCCTGCAAAGTTCAATCAAATTCTGTCCAGCGGTTTCAGAGGAGATGTCGTTTAAAGCAAATTGTTGACGACAGACAACGCACGACGGACGACGACGGGCGTAGGGTGATCAAGTTTTGCTCAGGTGAGCTAAAAACTGTTGTTTAAAAAAATGTTGGTAAAATTAACTCGACGTTCCGAAAATTAACCGACGCGGGTAACTTGATGTATTTTTCTGAAAGTCATGAAACTAGAAGAAGATATATGCTATTGATTTGTTTAGGTAAAAAATGACAATTGTAAAAGCTGCTTTCTATATGCATGTATGTGTTTGGATCTGAAATATAACAGCTCATGCATTTTAGTTTGTTAATAGGATTTAGGAATCTGCAAAGAGGGCCGCTGTCACGCCAGGTCGGGTTTATATATCGGCCCGATATCATGATGATGTCGGCCCGATGTTAACCGTATATTGGCCAAATGTTTTGTCCTATATTGGCTGCAAAGAGGGCCGCTATTAGGCCGTCGCCGGGTTTATATATCGGTCCGATATCATGATGATGTTGGCCCGACGTCCACTGCGTATCGGCTGAATGCCGTTTCAAATATCGGTTGCAAAGAGGGCCACTGTCAGGCGGAAGTAGGCTGTATAATTATATCGGCCCGATGTCGCCTGTGTATTGGACAACTGTCGTTTCTAATTCACTAAAAATGCACCATTTTCTTGACATAATTTTGAAAATGCGATCAATATATTACACATAAATTTAACAATGCAATATTTCTTGCAGATATTCTTTTTAAGAGGGGATTATAACTTTCGTGCAAAAATCAGGTATCCGTTTCAAAAAAAAAGTTTTAAATTTTAATGAAAATTCGTTAAATTATGTTACTTTAATTAGGCGCAATAATTTAATGGTTTCCATAAACACAATATAATTGTCACAACTAAATATGAATGTATAAAATATAACAAACAAAACTTACTAACAATTTACTGTAAAATAAAAAGTTTACAATTAATTTAAAAACAGTATAATTCGTCTGCAATGTTTTATATTCAAGTAGGCGCTATTCTATGCCGGAAATGAGGACATGTTTAATTTGCGGACCTTTACTCTGTGCCCGGATTTTCGTGGGGAAAAAAAACACCTTTTATAATGTTGAAACCTTATTAAATGTAATCAATGAGTGTTGAAAATGTTAAATATTTTTATTTTATTTTACTATATTGAACTTTAAAGATGAATATTGAGAAATTAACAAAAATATTCAGATCGGTCCGATGTAGGTTCGATGCGGTTAATCCGATATGATATTATGTTAAAGCAAATCACAAATAAATTCGACATATGCTGTTTAGAGAAATATATATCGAGATATTTACATGATCATTCTTATATCATTCCAACATTAGCTCAACGTAGGCCCGATATCGGCCCCAGATCGGCAAACTAGTCGATTTACCGATATTATACCGACATCGGGCCGAAGTAGTCATGTAAGCTGAGAGTCTACTTAAGACTAATATATACTGTTTCTGACTTGACTTGACTTAACTATTTGAGGTTACCCTCGCTTCGACAGTATTTCAGTCATATAGCGACGTCCAGCTAATTACAGGTGGAGGAAGACCCCGAATGCACAGAGGCATCCTAGTGACCCTGTCGGGATTCGAACCCACGCGGTGAGGGGCTGAGTGAATGTTAATGTCAGCGACTTTACACTCTCGGCCACGGATGCCCCTATACTGTTTCTACCCTGGAGTATCATGCCATAGACATGTGATATGATACCACACACATTAACATTTTCCTGACACATAACAGATATGAAACTATATTTGATTTCTAAATGCCAAACAGGGGGCCGCCGTGGCCGAGCGGTTACAGTCGTGGACTACAAATCTCTCAGCCCCTCACCTCTGTGGGTTCGAATCCCGATAGGGACTTCGGATTTTTTATGTGAGAAAGCCTTCCAGCTGGCTTGCGGTAGGTCGGTGGTTCTACCCGGGTACCTCTGTGTACTCGGGGTCTTCCTCCACCTCTTATTAGCTGGACGTCGCTATATGATTGAAATACTATCGCAGTGATGGTAAACCCCAATACAACTACAACTAAATGCCAAAAGAGAGCTACAGATAAAGTATGTTCGACTATGGTATGTTGCATTCGGGATCGAACCGGAGACCTCCAGACTATACAATACTAAAATGCTCACATCTCAGAAAATGAAAACAGATGCACATGGAGCAACATCTTAATTTACACCTCCTATGAAAATATCGAAAACATCATTGTTTCATACGTGACAAAGTGGCTTTGCTTAACACACACACACACACACACACACACACACACACACACACAATGCTCCTGCCTCCTCCAGAACTGCACATTCTTTCTCAAAATTGGTGTCCCACAAGGTAACAAACTATCACTGACTCTCTTTACATGTAAACTGGTTATACATTATTGTTCCTTTTAGTGAAATAGAACAATTCAGAGGGAGCATTGGGCACACTTACACTTCTTTGTAACAAGTTTGTGAGTTGTTCATACCAATACAGAAATAAAGGATATGGATATCAAGTATGTCACTTTTTCATTTATGTTGTTTCCCAAGTGATCGAGGTACGTATGTGAGTGAGGGACCTAGTTTAGATCTAAAGTCATGGAGAACCCCCTGAAAAACAAACTTCTATTCCTCAATCCATAAAATGTTATAACAAATCTACTGCAAAGATAGGCATGTGTGAGAGAGATCATATTATCTATCACCAATATCTATTTCTATTTGTAAGAACATGTAATAACTTTATCAAGTCATAAATTATTATGAGAACTCTCCATTAAAGATGTAATATATACATAGTTATTGAACTTATTGTATGCTCATTCAGTAGACTTTACATGTTTACAACCTGATCACTAGGTTTATTCACAAATCCAATATGAGCAGCCGAGACATGTGGCTGTAGGAAGTCATCTGCATGATCCGAATGACCGTCACATGTTCCCATTTGTATACCTGGTTGGATTGGAACAGTTTGAGATTAATAAGGAAAAAAATAATAAGTAGTGCCCAGACTAAGATTCGATCCACCGACTCGTGATCTTGATTTGTGCATCCTACTACTTGGCTATCCCAATCTTTTTTTGATGTCACATAACACTACAGTAAACAAAATAGATATGTAAACAAGGTATTAAGTGGACATGATTTAGTAATTAGTCTTAGATCGTGTAATTCTTAAAGATAGTATGCGACAACAAGAAGACATCATGTTTGTCTGGCATAGTTAGCTTGACTATACTATTTGAAGCAATTATCTTAAACTGTGTATACTGTAATATTTCTAAACCAGAAACCTGTTGTGGTGATATTGGACACTGAATGGGGTATATGGGTCATTATGTCCTGAAAAACAACAGGGATTTACATTACTTAGATGTTATTTAGCTTCGTAGTGACATGTTCTGATTGTAAAATAACTGTCTCTTATCATGACCGATCATGTATGTAACCAGTAATAATGTTACTATGGTTGTATATTTGGTGTATTGTTTGTAGTTGCCACTGGTTATATACAATTCAGTAGCTGACTAGCTAAAGGCTATCAAAAGTTTGATCGTTTTTGAAATAATTGTGAATCAGTTTGTATGCTTCAAATTGTGATATAAGAAATAGAATGTTCGTCTAGTGGCACTTGTATACTTAATTGAACTATTTGCTGCATTGCTAGGTATCTTATGGTAAGATTTTTATCAATTTTGTGTCTCATTTTGTCGCTAGGGGGCGCTTTGATTAAAATCACTCTTTTGCTTATAATATAACTCAAAAGGACGAAGTCTGAATCAAATGCGATATCCAGCATTCTGTTCCTTGTTGACAGCACAATAGAATAAGATGGATTTCAAAGTATCGGGTACGGGAAAATATTTCCGCTAGAAGAGGTTGAATGTTCGAACCTTGCAAAAAAACAACTGTGCAAATGAAAGTAGGTGTATGAAAAACCTGCCCAGTTTTGTATGAGATTAGATAAAAGAATTTTGTTTGCTGCATGTGTTTCACAAGACATAAACGCACGAAAAATATTGGGTGACGAATTTAGGGTATGTATGGTTTGTCCATAGTATGCGGTCAAACTTCACTAATATTTTTTTGCAAAATTTCAAAAACAATTTGTGTGGTCTTATTTTTTTATTTGTCGCTCCTGACTTTCTTTTTTGTTCAGTCTTCATCATCGTTTCGTTGGTAATGTAATTTTACGATTTCAAGAGCCTCAAAATCAAAAAAAAATGCAAAGGTCAAGGTCAAATTACAATTATATTTTTTTCTTCGGCCAAAAATAGCTCCAAAAGTAAAACGTTTTTATCGAGAGTATATGGACAAAAGTATAAGTTCTTGAAGAGCTCTTTCCAGTGGTATTTAGTTCCTGAAGATCGGGCTTCATTTGGTCATTTTACGGAAGTACAGAGTTTGATCCTTTGTTGAATTGAATATCAGTTTTTAAGCTTCAAAGTGTGACATTTAAGAAACAAAATGTTCGACCCATACATATTGTATACATAACTGAACTATTTGCTGCATTGTTAGGTACCTTATTGTATCATTTTTGCCGCTGGTGGGGGAAGGGTTGCGATTTGCTTACATGTAAAATCACTGTTTTGCTTATAACTAAAAAGTCTGAATCAAATGCGATTTTTTGAATTATGTTTCTTGTTGATAGGCTTATAAAATATGAGAGGTTTAAAGGATACGATTATGTGAAAGTATTTAAGCTAAGGAAGGTTGAATGTTCGAACCTTGCAAAAAACAGTACAAATGAGGGTAGGTCTACGAAAAACGTGCCCATTCTTGTTTGAGATAAGAAAGAAAAATCATGTTTGCTGCATATGATTTGCAAGACAAATACGCACAAAATATATGGGGTGGCGAATTTAAGGTATGTATAGTTTGTCAACAGTATGCGGTCAAACTTCACAAATTGTTTAGAAAATCAAAATTTCAAAACATGACGTTTTAGTTTTTTGTCTGTCCTGACAATCTTCAATCTTCTTCTGTTCAATCTTCATGATTTTTTTTTCAGTTGTAATGTAGTTTTATAAATCAAAGTGCCTCACAATTGTAAAAGTAAAAAAAAATTACAAAGGTCAAGTTCATATTACAATTTTGTTTTTCTTCGGCCGAATATAGCTCCAAAACTAAAAATATTTTATTGAGAATATATGACAAAAGTGTAAGTTCTTGAAGCGCTCTTTCCATTGATAATTAGCTTTTTCAAGATGGGCTTGATTTGGTCATTTTACAACAGTACAAAGTTTGATCCTTTTTTGAACAATTGTAAATCAGTTTATAAGCTTCAAATCTTGACATTTAGGAAATACAATGTTCAACCAGCGCATATTGTATATTTAATTGGACTTTTTACTACATTTCTAGGTATCTTATGGAAAAATTAATCAATTTTGTTTTTCATTTTGCCGCTAATTTGCCGCCAAGGGTGCTTTGCTTAAAATCAAAAAGTTGAAGTCTGATTCAAATGCATTTTTTTTTCATTCTGTTCCTTGTTGATAGCCAAATAAAATATGACAGGTTTCAAAATATCGGGTACAGAAAAACATTTGCACTAGAAGAGGTTGAATGTTCGAACCTTGAAAAAAACTGTACTTGAGAGTAGGTCTACGAAAAAAACCTGCCCAGTTTTGTTTGAGATTAGATAAAAGAATTTTGTTTGCACATATGATTTGCAAGATATATGCACAAAATATATGGGGCCGCGAATTTAGGGTATGTATGTTAAGTCCACATGATGTGGTCAAACTTCACTAATGTTTTGAATTTTTTTTTTCAAAAACGTGACTTTTTAGTTGTTGTTTTTTTTTTTGGGGGGGGGGGGGGGTGCAGTTTTCAGCATTTCAGTTAAAAAAACGCCAATGTCAAGGTCATATTACAATTATAGTTTTATTCTTCGGCCCAAAATAGCTCCAAAACTAAGAATGTTTTATTCAGATTATATGGACAAAAGTGAAAGTTTTTTGAAGAGATCTTTCCATTGATATTCAGTTTTTGAAGATCGGGCTTCATTTGGTCATTTTATGGCAGTCTAAAGTTTGATCCTTTTTTAAACAATTAATCAGTTTTTAAGCTTCAAATTGTGATATTTAAAAAACAGAATGTTCGGACCATGCATATTGTAAACCTAATTTAACCATTTTCTGCATTGATAGGTACCTTATGGTAAGATTTTAATCAAATTTGTTTTTCATTTTACCGCTAGGGGGCGCTCTGTTCGAAATCACTATTGTGCCTATTACTTAAAAAGTTGAAGCGTTCTGTTCCATGTTTACAGCAGCACAGCAGAGTATGATGGATTTTAAAGTATAGGGTACGGAAAAAATACTTGTGTTAGAAGAGGTTGGATATTCGAACCTTGAAAAAAAAAACTCTGCAGATGAGAGGCCTACAAAAATCCAGCCCATTTTTGTTTGTGATTAGATAGAAGAATTATGTTTCCATCATATGATTTGCAAGACATATATGCACAAAATTTAAGGTGTAGACAATTTAGGGTATGTACGGTATGTCCTCTCGAAGAGGTTAAATTTCACTAAATTTTGGAAAAAAAATCAAAAACGTGACATTTTAGGTTTTGTGTCGCTACTGACTTTGTGTTTTGTTCAATCTTCATGACTTTTTCACAGGTTATGTAGTTTTATGATTCAAAGGGTCTTATAGTTCAAAAACTTAAAAATTGTTGCAAAGGGCAAGGTTATATTACGACCATTGTTTTTTCTTCGGCCCCAAATAGTTCCAAAACTAAAAATATTTTGTAAAGAGTATATGGGCAAAAGTTCTTGAAGAGCTTTTTTTCATTGATGTTTAGTTTTTTTTTTTTTTAATGCTTCAAATTTTGATGTTTAAGAAATAGAATTTTCGACTCATGCGACTTCTTTATTAAAATAATCGATATTCTGCATTGCTATGCACCTAAGGGTAAAATTGTAATAAATTTTGTTTTTCCTTTTTACCGCTAGGGGGCGCTTTACTTGAAATCACTCTTTTTTTTCTAAAAATTCGAAAGCTGATTCAAATGTAGTTTTCAGCATTCTGTTGCTCGTTGACAGCCCAATAAAAAGGATGGATTTTAAAGTTTTGGGTACGGGAAAATATTTGCGCTAGAAGAGCTACTCACGTGTAATTAGCTGAAAGTTCCAATATATGACATGTATACTATTACAGCGACGGTACTCAACTTTTCTTTACAATGTAATATATACATAGAACACAAAGGCCTTTTAACTTCTCGACAGTTTTTTAAAGCTTTCCATAAAAAAGGTTTTGTGCAAAATGAGTAACATGAACACCACTTTTGTTAGGCTATCGTCTCTTCACTACAATTTGCAAATTATTGCGGATTGATGCGAAACGCTAAATTCTTATAATTTTATTCAATTCACAAGTTACAAACGTAACATTGAGTGAAATATTTGTAATTCACTCATTGTTACTTTTGTAACTTGTGAATTTAATAAAGAAGAATTGGATTGAATATAATTTTAAACATATTACAAATGTATCACATGATTTGTATCAAAGTAATTATGTAATTTTTTTGTTTTATTAGTAGATCTATAAATGTTAAATTTCAAGTTCTGTCAACAGTTGTTTCCCAGATCATCAAGACATGACTTGATCCTCATTTCTATCTCTGAGATATTACACAAAGACCATTATAAACGAATACAATTATTCATCTTTATTTCATAAAACCCTATTGTTACAACGGTATGCTCAGCCAGTATCTTTTCTTATCTTATTTGAAAGTCTAGCAGGAATGAGATGCATTTTAGGGTGATAAAGACAGATTTTATGCTTTTAAAGATGTGAAGCTTTCGTGTTACTTAACAATAAATAGAAATCCGAAGGTCTTGCTTACAGATGGGCGTTTATAATGTAAGAAAAAAATCTACATGATTTCACAGGTCAGAACTGAAGACGTCCTGTGCTATTGCAAGCTCTTATAATGCAAAATTCAACTTATTACATTATTATTATTCAACTTATTTCCATGATCGGATAAGGAAAAAGAGATTATATGATAGATGCAAAATGAGTTGGGAGAAAAAATAACAAAATGAAAAAATATAGGAGTAATAGCATGTTCAGTAAGCTAAAGTTTATTATCAAATTTGATAAAAAATGTATCGTGAGTACATTGTACAAACCTAATCAGTGAAACCTCTTCAGACTCCATCATTGTTCCATTTCCATGAATGAATGGATCCCTTTCAATCTGTCAAGGCAATCCATACTTTTCAGTTTTATATCTGAACTAAAACAAATATAATAAAAACAAGTGAAACGCCTTGATAAGTAATTCAGATGTAAATTGAATTAAGTCTAAATTTATCTAACAAATACTAAAAGTTACTCTGTAGAAATGCGCACTACGAATGACAAAGTCCATTCAAGTTTTCAATTATATATGGTTGACTAATTGATAACAGAGTTTCAGTCTCATATCTATTCAAAGAAACACGTCAGATCCATTGCTTGCATTTTAAAGGTGAACTCCAGTATATTTCTTCGATCTTCGAAAGTGTTTTAGATTATATGTACGGCGTACATTGTATATAGATATGTTATTATGCATATTTTATTTTGTTCTATCACTAAATACGCGTTCTCTATTTTCCTACTTGACGTGTAAATCAATTTTGTAATTGCACATTTTGATATTGGAAAGAAAATCACTTGCGTGTGTGTGTGGAAAAAACGGAGATTTTCTTAAATACACTGGACTCCTGCATCTTAGAGTGTATAGATTGACATGAAGCAGCCATATATAAATATATGTATGTTTTATTCTATATAAACACAAATTTAATATGACAAATGAAGAATTCAGTTTGCATGGTGGCAGTTTAAATGGTATCAATAGCAAACGCATGTGTAAGTATGCATATCCACATTTGTAAATTGTGCGTCAATATGCCTGGATTTTGGCTCAAAAAGAGCTACAAACCAAAAATTCATCAAAGTGCCTGAGAGCCAATGTTCCTTGACTGAATTGGTATGAAAATAGTTGACAGGCTATGAACTTGGCTGCCCCATTTGTATGAAATACAGAAATTCCAGTACGAAAGATCCGCTAACACTACATGACATATCCAGAAGGCCACTTTTTACAAGACATAGTTTATACTTAACAAACATATTATAACAGACAATGGACCACATTTTATGTATGGTGAATGTACAAACTTTTCCAAGAAAAGAGATTTAAACCCTGTCACATCACCCATGATGCACCCAAACTTCAGGGGTCTTACAGAGAAGACGATACAGACAGTCTAACCATCAGTTAGGAAAAACAGAAATGCCCATTCTGCGACACTGTTGCCCCGCTGGCATATGTTCGTCAGACCCGGATATTTGTATGCATTTCTTGAGGTTTATAAAAGGTAAACCTGAAACAGGACAATCAATTTTGCTATGTTAATCCAAACGGAAATTATAGGTCACATTCATAACCATTCAAATGCATGTATATTAAATAATTTATATCATGATGTGCATGTGTACCAAGTTTCATGAAGAGGTGAAATCTGCTTCATATAAAAAACAAGCTTAAACAGAAAGGTTGTTGTTGTTGTATTGGGGTTTACCGTCGCTGCGATAGTATTTTAAACGGAAAGGTAAACCTGAAACAGAACAACAAATTTCACCATGTTCATTCCAAAATATTGTACAAAAATTAAATACATGTAGTTCATATCATGATGTACATAATTATGTACCAAGTTTCGTGAAGATGTGAAGCCTTCTTCATAGAAATAAGCTGAAGCGAAAATCTAAGATGAGACGGACGGACAGAAAGACGACAGAGAAATTATCCCTATGTGTCACCTCTGCTCGCAGTAGGTGATACAATAAAAGGATACAAAATTAATTGTCCATAATAGTTCATAATGATACAATTTATATGAAAAAGAAAATATAAAAAAAACATTTATGTGTATATTGTAGACCAGCGCAATGGAACATGATGTGTTAATATCTGTTTATCAAATTACCCCATTTAGTACTTTAGATGGATGTCAAAATATATATTTCTCATTGTTTTGCATTTGAGTCCTGTCCGTAATCGGAAAATAGTAAGAAAAACTGTCGCCGAATCACACATTTTTTATCTGGTACGTCATCAATATAGGCATTTGTGATTTATTGACGAAAACACACGGAAGGTCTATGGAATACGTCAGAAAATAGACGAAGATATGCGGAATATGTAAATCGGGTATTTTTGTAAACAAATAATTGATATTTAGCTAAAGGTTCTTTCTTACTTATGCATTGTAGTAATATTGTCGTCAACGGGTATGTACAGATTGTATCTCTTACCATATCTGTAGCACATAAATTGTTTTTAAGGTCCGAGGAATATACATTGCCGTTGGAAGAGTAATGAGCCTTTAATAAAATCCTTCGACTGATGCATAACTTAATTACTCTGTACCGAAGATATCTTATCTAACCCGTCATGTGTCTCAAGTTGGGTGACTTGAAGGGCACTATAACCCCGTTTGGGACTTTATCAACCTGTCGTGTGACATTTATGTAATCAGTCACGAGGATTAAAATCTTATCTAACGTCATTTGCCGATATATCAAATATACACTGCATGATCATGCAAATCAACAATGCCCGTTTTGCTGCAAAATCATACACTGAAAGACGGTGTTACGTGCAAAGGGGCTCGTAACATTGTTTGGGTAGTTCATAATACCTCATGGAAGAGGGTTTTATATGATTATTAGTATGTTAAACGTATCAGTCACCTTCATGTTTATTGTAACATCGCTTATTGTAACGGTGAATTGGCTCAGTGATAGAGTGTCCGCTTTGCGATCGGGTATTGGTTTCGAATCCAGGCACCCGGAAAAAGGGGGTTGCTATGGAATAGTATTCAGTACTGCTTCTAACAAACAAGGATAACCCACTAGTGGGTTCCTGTTTTGGTATGTAAAGGAACTTAACATTAACCTTGTCGAAGGTTTTGCTGAAATCTAGCAATATGATAATAATCCGTTTACTGTTTGTTGGCTATTTATAGGTTTCGGGAAAATTCATCTACAAGATTTATGAGATGAGTCTCACAAGACCGCCTTTTTTCAACTCATAGAGAATGGTATAATTGAAATGAGTTGATAGGCTAGATGTGATGATATGTTCTTGTAGTTTGCATAGACATTTAATTTACAGGATCGTTAGTGTCACTTTTTTCCGAACTGGGGAGATATATTTGCCTTCGTCCAGCCTTGGGGAAGTTTACCAGTATCTAGAGACTGATACTAGGTCAAGGATCTCATATCGAAGCTTCTTGAGGACAATCGGCTTTAACATATTTGGGCAGCTAGTCTAGCTTATCCAGAGATTCTATATAGCCACCATTTTATTTTTCTCTGTTTTTATCGATATTTTAACGAATTCTGTCCTATAAATCCAGGTGTTTCTCGGCACAAAACTGATTTGTTTAACTATTCCTTGCATATAATAACCCGCAATAGTTGATAATTTTGCCTTTAAATGTGTATATAACAGCCCTATTCACCGTGTAGCCTGAATATGTTTGACCTGACGGCCGCCATTTTCTTTGTTTACAACGATACCTCTATTTCATTCAAAATTTTCCTTCTATGTGTTTCTCGGCACCAAACAGGTTTGTTACACCTATTCCTTGCACACTAAAATCTTCAATAGTTTATAATATTGCCTTTAAATATGTATAAAACAGCCTTAGAGAACCCTAGAGAACGCTAGTTTCTTCACCGTATAGCCAGTGTTCATCATTTTGACCAGATGTCCGCTTTTTTCTTTGTTTTTAACAATATTTCAACGAGATATTTCCTATAAATTTAGGTGTTTCTCAGCACCAAACAGGTTTCTGGCATAGTCCAATCAATCAATGTTAATAATGAGCGACTTCGATCACCTACCATAGTAACTATGGTCAATGACAGAACGCACTTTAGATCATCTTGTCTGGTTACTCCGATCACACTCTTCAATCTGGAGGGATGAAGACTATACAGAGGTGCTCTAAATATCGACCATGGTACGACCAAAGACAATCGGTGGTTGAACCGTAGTTAATATTCGGTTAACCTCTAAAGTTACCTGTTTCTCTACTTTCTACTGAAGAGTTTGACCAGAGTAACCAAACAATAGATGAATTAAAGTGCGTTCTATCATTGACCATAGTTACTATGGTAGGTGATCGAAGTCGCGCTATAATATTACCTCTAAATAAGCTCTAGTTAGTTCAACATATAGCCTTTATTTGTCATTTCGATCCGTTGGCTGCCATCCTTCTCTGTTTTGAATGATATTTTAACGTGTTTTACCGGACAGTATTCAGTACTGTATATACATAACTGTTATTAAGTACTGTATATATTTGTATTAGTATGTCCAATTAAAATGGGTTTACACTTCCATTTGCGCATGTGCAAAATTGGTATTGCAGTCGAATGTAAATTTGTGATAGCAATATTTTTCACTGACCGATATTTTCTATGTGATTGTTTAGGGGTTTCACATACGTAGTTTGTGTTTGTTTTAAATAGTTTCCAGTGTAATTTAACATATTTGATAGATTGTTAGTCGTCGATCTGGACATTGCACATTCCATGTCCTCTGTAATGAGCTTATAATTATACATAGTAGTTTAGTAATTACATGATGGGTGGGATAAGTAATGCGTAATGTTTATCTTGTTACTATGTAACCGTAATACGTATAAAGAACGCATGGTGTAGATATCATTACAGTACAATTGTCTGTGTAGTGCTAGTCCTGCTGTTTTGACCAGGTTGATTATCTATAGCCTTATTTACACACGTATTTTACACTTGTTGAAATAGTTCAGTTGGTAAGAGCGTCGATCGGTACGTTTTTCCCCTTCAAGAGGTCATGAGTTTTATTCCAGCTGGGACCTTTTTTTATCTATATTCCTATTTTTTTTTTAAATTCATGTGTTATATTTGTATAGTTTGTTTGAAATAGTATTTTTATGTCTTTTATTTTGCTTTTGTTATAATTTGTATTTGCTTCCTTTTGATTTAAACATAAAAATTAACCAAAAATAAAAGAAAATATAAAAAACGGCCTCTGTATGTAAAAATAATATATGGAGAGGTCGATTGTTTTTTAATTTTAATTCCTAGTTAAAAAAAAAAAAAGTTTAAAAATGACCATTCCAATGATTTTTTTACCCATGCACTTTCCATCTTAGATGTAATGTCTTCGCTGTCAGGATTCAAAGTTTTAATTTAAATGCACCCACAAGATGCCATAAACAATATATGGAAAACGCTACTTAATTGGGAGTCGTATATTGTAAGCCTAGAGAGACCCTAGTAATAACTGCCTCTCTCTATATAAATAATATTAATATTAGGAGAGATCATTATTATTATTTTTTATTTATTTTTATTTTATATTTAATATAAAGGTCCTGTGCATAGACAGGTAAGGTTATAAGGTCAAAACAGTAGAAAAGAGAACTAGAGGGGGCAGTATGCTTATTATTAGCCGTCCATTAAAACATTTTGTTTAAAAATCTTTTCTTGTTCCTATAAATATATGCTTCTCGGCACCTTACAGGTTTACCACACAATTATTTGCACTGGCATAGTCCAATCTTTAAACATTTATAATATTACCTTTCATATGTGCAAATAGAGAACAATAGTTGGTTCACCGTATAGCCTTTATTCGTCATTTCAACCTGGTGCCCACCTGTATCTTTAATTTTGTTTTTAACGATATTTTAACGAATTCTGTCCTACAAATCTATGTGTTTCTCGGCACCTTACCTGTTTATTTAACTCTTCCTTGCATAGTCTAATCTTTCAACATTTATTACATTACCTTTAAATGTGTATATAACAGCAATTGAGAATGCTAGTTGGTACACCATCGAGAGATTGTTACTTATCTATTTTCTCGTTTGTACCTTTCAAATTGCAAATTAATCACACATTTTGTATTATAAATTGTGTCAAAATGCTCGAATTTGGTCTCGTGAATGCCTCGCCTAGTCAAAGAGAGGCATACATATCTGGCGTGATAGCCTCGTTACATATCCCTCTGTATATACTATCCCTGACTTACCTTAAGGTTTTGGAGGAGTTTGGGGACACCGTTGGGGTTAATGTTTGTTAGGCATGAGAGGGATTTCCGTGTAAGGTTAAAGGAGGCTGAGGAGATATCCGAAATAAAAAATGAAAATACTGAAATTGTCAGTTCAGGATGTTTGATTCACCAATCTTATTAGAATTTAAGATACCGGTTGCGGTTGACATGTATTATTTGAGCTTTGAGTTGGACAAAACATGTTGCATTTTATCTTTTTTATATTTATCTCTTTTTTTTTTGGGGGGGGGGGGGGGGGTCTGAATTTAGTCCGTGTCCGTTGGTGTCTTTGGTATAATGTGTCATTTTAATGTCATGGGAAACCCATGGTAGCTGGGTGACTTATATAATCTGATTTTTCCCATATATTTTTTTGTTGGAACAAACAATTTTATGCTTTCATGTTTTTCCGTGATCTGTACATTCGTATACCAAGAAATATTGCACCTCCTCCTACATCGAAAAACCATAGCTTCTTACACATACATGCAAATATATAAACATAGTATATTATCTATTCACATTTATTTTATTCTTATTTAATTATAACTTTTAAAGACATTCATTCATTATAGCCATATATATTTATAAGTGCTACGCAGTATGTGTGGTCTGTACTTGGTACGAATAGGAAATAGGGCGAACATGCGAACGGTAATGGGAAGGCACTCTACACTAGGTTTTTTTTAAGTGTGGGATGGGTGGTTGAGACAACAACCTAGGACAGCGAACAGGTATTTCATTTGATATGAAGCCCGTCATACAAGCCGGGGTTTTCACAGAAAAAAATCGGGCTCATTTTTTGTAACTTTTTTTAAATTTCATATATACAATGACATATAATTCGTTTTCCAAATACTCACATTTACGTATTTATCTATGATTATGCAATCAATATAAATTAAAAAAAATATATAAGAAAATACACAAACAAAAAGGAGAAATAAAACTATTATTTCAACCATCAAAGTAGAAAAGAGTTATGTCCTTTTGATTATGTGTTTCAAAATCTTTCATAGTACTTAGAATTTTATCTAACAAGAAGTATTCCAATCAAAAGAATTTTAATTTAAAAAAAGTTCATAATTCTTTGAAAATTCAATTAGAGCTAAATATATATATAAAGTATAAACATAGATTTTAAGTATTAGTTGCATATCCTGAATATCTAGTTTCCTGGATTCAATAGTTTGGATAATTTTTCCAACTTAAAAGGGAGACACGGTTCTGCAAAACTTAAGAATGCAGATATGTCTTTCGTATCTGCACCGTGTCACTATAAATATTGTTTTAAAGGTACTATTTAAATGTCTTTGATATTTACTAAGATATTAGACATACTAAACAAAACTAGATAATTAAGAAGACAGAGAGGGAAAAAGAGTCTACCAGATCAAGTACTATAGCTCAATCTTTCCTTCAAGTAGTCAAGCTGGAAAATTAAATAAAATAACTGTATAAATTACATTCACAAAAACATGAGAAGCTATGATAAAGTGAATGTATATCTTTCAGTATTTTTATATTGACTTTAAATGTAATAATTTTTTATGCACTGAGGTCATACTTGAAAAGAATATATAAAGATATTATATCCTTATTAATACATATTTTTCTTTTCTCTATTTATGTAAGTGTTAATAATACATATTCTGTTTTTATAAACTAAATAATAATAATAAAACATGAGAAAAATAGAAAAGAAAAAAAAGGCGAAGGATGTTTTTGTGTGCGCCTTCCCAGGATCAATTACAGTAATGCACAAGATGTTAAGTGTGCCTAAGAGGTTGGTAAGCAATCAGATTGAAACTGAAATAGATACAAATATAAATGACAGTGTCATTACTGGTCAGTCCTCCACAGGGCTGCAAAACCATCCCAGATTGTGTGAAATTAATTAAGGTGCCTAATTTTGTAGCATAATATTTTTCACTTAATATGTATGATTTTATCTGAAATTTAAAAGAGTCTATACTGGGCATTGTATTTTTCAATTTGCTCTTATATAATTGTTGTTTTGCTAACAGAATCACAATATTTGAAGAAATCTGAAGTCTTCAATTGCCGAAAATAATAACACAATTTGATGAGTTAGTAAAAATATCTGGAAAATTTGTATTTATCCGGGCTTTAATTGATCTCCAAAAGAGTCTGCAAAACTACAATCATATAATAAATGTTGAATACTTCTGAGTGAAGCTGGCAAAATGAACAGACTTCAGAATCTTATATGCCCATTTTACATAAACGTAGGTTTGTGACGAGAATTCTATGATTAATTCTATATTGTAGCCGTTGTTGCATAGAATCTTTTGTTACATAAAAAGGTATATCATAAATAAAATTCCAAACTTAAAGTGTGTGGCAAGTTAAGAACTGTAACTCATTTTTTTTTTTTGTGAATTTGAACTTATATTTGATTTACTTAGTAAAATTTCATATAGTTGGCGGCAACCTGTACTTGAGCCACAGAGTATTTAACGATATGTGGTTAGATAGGGTTATTTACTTTATTTAATGGAAGGCTATTATTTATTAGAGAAAAGGGTCTTTGTAAACAATTTATAATGCTTTGAAGCTGTAAGAAATAAATTTTAACTTTC
>CM037777.1:77418266-77445098 GCA_021229015.1 Solen grandis
TGTGTCTCAAAGCACGCTGGTCAGATCTTTCAAAATGCAACGCTGATGAACTGTCCTATCACAATCATAAACAACACCTCGAAAACTGACGACACTTCTCCTACCTTGCCCAAACGCCGGAAAAGAATCTGTCCAGTTATCACATCTCACACTGACAGTGATTGAAAAACGAAAGGTTTTCCAGCAGACATGTTTTATTCCAAATTCAGTGTTCACATGTTTTGTTCAAGTGTTTTTCATTTTGTTAAAATCCACTTAGCATTACAGTTAGCGTGTTGGCCGCCATTTTTCTTAAATACATTAGAAGAGGTGGGGGCGTGGCTTAAATTCCATAGTAAAATTCATCCGCCATTGATGATTTTTTTTCTTCTTTTTTTTTGAATAAAAAAGTAATAAAGCCATCAAAACCCTAAAAACTTTTTTCTTCTGTTTTGAAAATGTAAAGGTATATAATAAAAGGAAAATTATGTTGCAGTAGCTTTCCGTGGCTTCGTATTTTGCTTCTCGCAGCGTAGGAAGAAAGATATCTCGCTCGACCTTCGGTCTCACGAGATATCTTTCTTCCCACGCTGCTCGGAGCAAAATACAAAGCCACGGAAAGCTACTGCAACATAATATTCCCTATTAGTGTTGAAATTGAATGTTTCTCCATCAAGTGTAAGTATTCCATTAATCTATGTATATATGAATGTGTTATGCAGCTTAAAATGGATCGTGGTATTTTACCACGGTTTAAATTTAAATTCCATTACAGCAAATCCAGAGCCTAGTTCGCCGTTTATGGATGACTTTCACTCAGAAAGTATTGGACTAATTATAGCCGTAGTGGTATTTGCGATGATAGGCCTTGCTCAAACTGTGTTCATCTTGGTCCTTTGGTTTAAACTTCGGAGCACAAGGTGATATCTAATATTATGCAATATCGGTAACTGCATATTTGTTAATAACTCAGCTACATATGACTTCAACTTAAATTTTGATATATTAACTTAAACAGTTAAATGATATTTGTTTGAATCAGAATAATTTTATCGACAATACAGTTTTCTTACAGACAGCACATCAAAAATGAAAAAGCAGATGACAGTCCCGTTCAGGATAAATATTACGTAAATGAACTGGTCGAGATGTCTGCAAACGATCCAGATCCGCTTGCAACCCCAATGGACGATTATGAACCAATAGTGAACGTGGACGGTGTCGGTGTAGATGTTCACTCAGCCTACCAGGCTGTGTACTACAGAAACAACACAGAGGGAGCATATTCTCGCCTGTATACTGACAACAGTTCTGACCTTAATACAGCTTCTGAGTCTGTCGAAGGACTTGAATATTCAAATCTGGCTAACATAATTAATAAATATTGAAAAGTCTTCTTTTTTTGACGATATCAAAGATATAGATATTCGTATGTCAGTATATTGAGGATTTTACTTCATGATACAGACAATTTCCTGGCGCACTGAGATATCTGATTCAGTTGATTTTGCATTTGACTGTCCATCTAAAATGTCGTTTGAAATGTTAAATATGTCTTTATATGCAATGGTAATTGTAAGATGCTTTTCAACCGTTTCGTGAAATATAATTTGTAAATATTATGTAACTTAATTATTTTGTTATATGTTTATTGCATTGCCAGCAATATTTTTTGTATTATATGATTGGTCAGAAACAAACCATAAAAAATGAAACGAGTTATGTCGTTGCAAATAAATTTCTCCTTATATTTGACTATATATGAAACATGTATAAAACGTAATTACGATAACAACAGTGCATACATTGCAAAGATGCAGAAATATTTGTTAAGATACTGATAATTTTCGTTACAAGTATTAAACATGTTTGTAATATTTACTTGCAATGCATTATTAATATCCAGTATGAAACCTCATCAGATTAAGAATATTGAAGGGTTGATAAACTAAAAGAGACAACATTATCATTACCAAGACGGGGTTCGGATATTTCCTATCATTTCACGTGGACAACCCATTTCTTAAAACCGTGTATGATTTAACTTTACAACATTAGATCGTAATTACTGTATACGAATTGGACTCGGATTGAGAAACTTCCGTCATTGGGGTGTATCAAGATTTAAATATTTGATCAGTATTGTTTTCATAATTGTCCAATATAAGTTTCAATTGTGTAAGTGTTTTCTTTGAAGTTAATCATGGCCAAATAACACAAAACATGCTGCTCTGAAACAATGACAGTAATTTGACAGCATTGGATGATATGCACGGTAAGATATTTAAACAAAAATGTTTATTATGATAATTATACACGTAGGTATTATTGCACGAAACAGTTATAAGTTAAAACCGAATCTATATTCCAAATGTGTGTTTTAATTCAGATAACATTTTAGATACATCTTTAGGAATTACGCAAATGCAAATCACACCTGAATCATCACTAATTGTTATTGAAAAAAAAACATAGACATTTCGAGCCGCATTGTTTTATTGCACATTTGTTTTTAAATTAAGGTTGGTAAGAGAATTTGATTTATATATGTTATGGATATATTTTTCTTGGAGCACAGTAATTCTAATGTTTGACTTTAGTTTGTATAGTTATTTGTGTGTGTGTGTGTGTGTGTGTGTGTGTTTATCTCAAAAATCTTTTACCTCGGTTTGAATATTTCCGTGTTTGGGCCAGGGTAAGGGATATTTTTTGTAGCTAGTGTTTGTGTTTGGTTTCGTTTTTGATCTGATATAATAGTTCGTTCTAAATTTGAATTACATACCGAGCTTTACATCGTCTCGAGGACAAAAGTGTACATACAGACCGAGGTACAAACCGTAATAGTGACGTATGAGTCAAACATGAGATATCTATGAAGAGTTTCCAGGGATTAGAATCTTCCTATATACAGCCAATTCCGCATGTCATTCACAAAACGTTTAAATTATAAAGCTGATGAATTAAATCAACGGCCTAGTGCAACAAAGTCGTAAGTGCAAAATTTTCGAGAGGCGAGAACGAAACTAGGCTTAGTGCTTATATATTTATATGCACTTAGCCTTGTTTCTCACTCACCCCTCGAGAATGATAACTTTCGGGAAATTAAAAAATACGGTTTAATACAAATAAGCTTAAAGTTTTTAATCCAACTTTGCATATCATGTACACTATTGCATACTATCTTTTTTATAGTTTCAATCGGTAATAATGTTTTTATTGACAAAATTTCAGATACAACCTTTTAACATGTGTTATAATTTTGCTCATTATTATTGAAGATAGTCGTAACTACCTCTGAAGAAATGTTTTGTCCACGCGTTGCATTATTTGAAGGTTGTATGTATCACTTTATATGTTTTCAGTTATGTAGGATTTGAAGGTTACATTTACCAACTACATCATTTTTTTTTCAAAATAAATAATTGTTATTGTAAACCCTATATACTATATCAACGGATTGGTCATGATAGAAACTTTAGAATATCACATACATGCCAATGTAAAATAGAATAACATGTTTTTGGTCTTCAGTTTTTGGTATGGAAACATTAGAATTGGATTCTGGTGTTAACGTGATTTGTCACCGTATTATTTGCGTACGTAATTCGCTATTTTAATTTCATGATGGTGAACGTGAAAATGAAGGAAAGCAAAGAATGTAAACAATTGCAAAATATTTATTTTTTCTATAGTACAACTCTTAAAAATATAGTTGACGATGGCGAAATAAAAATAATATAATTTTAAATATGAAAATATTTTTCATGTTCTGAAATTAATTTCATTATTTTCCTTTATTTTACTTTTTTCGGTTTAATTTTTCTAAGTAGTCAACTTTTCGTCATTAATGAATTATTCCTCTTTATTTGTCATGACTTTTAAAAATAAAATAAAAACTCTTAAATCCAAGCATCAGTTTATTACCCCCCCCCCCCCGCTCTACACACAATCACATTGCATTCGGTCGTGGTTTTAAATTACCGACTACGACATACAAAATTCGTTAAAGAAGGTACTTGTAGCTCCCTGCTTGACATTCAGCATATATATAATGTATTTTAGGACTGGTTGGCCCTGTGTCGGAATATGGGATATGTGTCGGGATATGGTAACATGTCACGTGTTTACTACTGATGTTGCAGTTTGGCAGTACTATAGGACATAGTCTCCAAATGACTAAAATACTGTCGATGGGACATTAAACTCAACAAAAGAAACGAAACCTCGCTCTCTGTCTTATGGTTGATATCATTATTAATATTCCACGCAATTACGTATAGTCTTAAGCGGGCACTTTCACTGAGTTATTGCGCTTTATTGGTGAACATGAAAATTAATTAAACATTTTTTTTCTTTTCTTACATACATTAAATTAATAATCAATCGTATCCAATAATTTTCTTTCTAGATTTGACCTGTTGGTGGTACGCTTCGTCCAATAAACTGGTACAATTCGTCCTGGTACGCATGTGCAATGCTACGCAATTAGGCAGCATGCACACGTAATTTTTCCTAAAGCATTTGGAAGTAAGCATGCTTGTTTTTATTTTACCTTTTTTAAATGATTTTAAGGTACTTTGAAGGCGGTTTTTTACCCGACTTATTGAACTATTAAAAATACAAGACTAATTTTGATGCAAAGCATCAAAGACGCCGCAAATGTTTTTGAAGCACGACTGAAATAAAATAAAGCCCTTTCAGAATAGTTTGATAACATGTGCATGTATCATTTACAAAGTCCACTAGGCAATGATACATGCCATTTTGACATGTATCCTCAGATGTAGACCATAATTGGTTAGGATTTCTAAATTAAAAAGGCCAATTTTTTAAAGAAATATAGACAAAAAATTTATGTATGATTTGAGATGCCATAAATAAACTATTCTATAGATCAATAAAGATACATTTTACGACAGGTTATTCCTTTCTTATATAATAATTGGAAGAGTTAGGGTCTGCAAAATGCATGAAATTGCCATACAGTATCAAAAGGTTAATGTCAATGTAAATAAAATCATCATCTGCAGCAACAACAAGGACGATTATACGAAACAAATCATTACAATTAAGTTTTTCATTTGGTACGGGATTTATATACAGTGCTTGGAATTAACAATCTTTGATAACGTAGCGTGGCGTAGGAGTATGGCATTCTTTTTGTATCGATGATATGTATAAAATTAGATATATATTTACAAGACTTTACAAAATATGCAACAATGTTCCGTTTCAAGCACTCACAATCAGCATACATTAATTTCAACATTATTGTGGAGTTGACAGTGTTTTATATTACGATGAATGTCATACACTTCTCAGACAGATTTTGAATAATATTTAAAATTTTAACATTTTTTTGATAAATAAAATATCCAACAACATTATCAATAACTGATTATCCAAATATAACGCCTTCTTTACTTTTTATAAACTATTTTATAAATATCCATACGGAAGTCAAATATTCAAACTGATCAGCATTTCGGTTCGACAGTGATATCGAAAAACAAATCAGTCTTTGCATACATTTATTTTCCTTCTGCTTCTCACGTGATCAGATATGAAATCTATGTGATAATGATAAGCGGACTATATTTCAGGTGTGTGAAGTTAGCGAGTAGATCGTAGATCGTAGATCGAAACTAAAACTAATTTTCTTTGTCGATCTGGGTCGTAGATCGTAGCTCAACCATTGAAATAAACCAAAATAAATGGTTGAGCTGGGTCGTAGATCGTAGCTCAACCATTCAAATAAACCATTATAAATGGTTGAGCTGGATCGTAGATCGTAGCTCAACCATTCAAATAAACCAAAATAAATGGTTGAGCTGGATCGTAGATCGTAGCTCGACCATTGAAAACTTTCATAGAATGGTTGAGCTGGGTCGAAGATCGTAGCTCAACCATTCAAATAAACCATTATAAATGGTTGAGCTGGATCGTAGATCGTAGCTCAACCATTCAAATAAACCAAAATAAATGGTTGAGCTGGATCGTAGATCGAGTCGCCATTGAAAACTTTCATAGAATGGTTGAGCTGGGTCGTAGATCGTAGCTCAACCATTCAAATAAACCAAAATAAATGGTTGAGCTGGATCGGTAGATCGTAGCTCAACCATTCAAATAAACCAAAATAAATGGTTCAGCTGGATCGTAGATCGTAGCTCGACCATTGAAAACTTTCATAGAATGGTTGAGCTGGATCGTAGATCGTAGCTCAACCATTCAAATAAACGAAATAAATGGTTAGCTGGTCGAGATCGTAGCTCAACCATTAAAAAAAAGATCGCAGCTCGACCATTGAAAACTTTCATAGAATGGTTGAGCTGGGTCGTAGATCGTAGCTCGACCATTGAAAATGTTCATAGAATGGTTGAGCTGGGTCGTAGATCGTACTAACCATTCTATAACTAAATTTAGTCGGTAATAAAACGTTTCCGTCGGGAAATTTTCTGTTCGTCGGGAAAAATTATAAGTTGTGAAAATTGCATTTTGTTAAATTTTTAACGGGATTATTGTACTCGTCGGGAAAATTGCATTTGTCGGAAAAAAATGCTTTCGTCGGGAAAAGAGTTTCCTTCGAAAATCTTTGTACTTGTCGGGAATATCTCTTCGGGAAAATTCCAAATTATATGTCGGGAATTTAGTATTAGTTGTGAAAATTGTATTTTGTTAATATTTTTATCTTCGTCGGGATCATTGTACTCGTCGGGAAAATTGCATTTGTCGGAAAAAAGAGTTTCCTTCAAAAATCTTTGTACTTGTCGGGAATATCTCATTCGTCGGAAAAGTTTCCGTTGGGAAATTTCTGTTCGTCGGGAAAAATTATATGTCGGGAATTTAGTATTAGTTGTGAAAATTGTATTTTGTAAATATTTTTATTTGTCGGGATTATTGTACTCGTCGGGAAAATTTTTTCGGGAAAAAATGCTTTCGTCGGGAAAGGAGTTTCCTTCGAAAATCTTTGTACTTGTCAGGAATATCTCATTCGTCGGAAAAGTTTCCTTCGGGAACTTTTTCAATGGTTGAGCTACGATCTACGATCCAGCTCAACCATTTATTTTGGTTTATTTGAATGGTTGAGCTACGATCTACGACCCAGCTCAACCATTTATTTTGGATTATTTGAGTGTTTATCTACGACCCAGGTCGACAAAAAAATTAGTGTTGATTTACGATCTAGATCTACGCAAAACCCACGAAAGCATTTTTTTCCGACAAATGCAATTTTCCCTTTGAGTACAATAATCCCGACGAAGATAAAAATATTTACAAAATACAATTTTCACAACTAATACTAAATTCCCGACATATAATTTTTCCCGACGAACAGAAAATTTCCCGACGGAAACTTTTCCGACGAATGAGATATTCCCGACAAGTACAAAGATTTTCGAAGGACCCGACGAAAGCATTTTTTTCCGACAAATGCAATTTTCCCGACGAGTACAATAATGCCGACGAAGATTAAATATTAACAAAATGCAATTTTCACAACTAATACTAAATTCCCGACATACAATTTTCCCGACGACCAGAAAATTTCCCCGACGGAAACTTTTCCGACGAATGAGATATTACCGACAAGTACAAAGATTTTGGACGGAAACTCTTTTCCCGACGAAAGCATTTTTTTTCCGACAAATGAATTCCGTGAACTTTTTCAATGGTTGAGCTACGATCTACGACCCAGCTCAACCATTCTATGAAAGTTTTCAATGGTCGAGCTACGATCTACGATCCAGCTCAACCATTCTATGAAAGTTTTCAATGGTCGAGCTACAATATACGACCCAGCTCAACCATTCTATAAACGTTTTCAATGGTCGAGCTACGATCTACGACCCAGCTCAACCATTCTATGAAAGTTTTCAATGGTCGAGCTACGATCTACGACCCAGCTCAACCATTCATGAAAGTTTTCAATGGTCGAGCTACGATCTACGACCCAGCATTTATTTTGGTTTATTTGATGGTGAGCTACGATCTACGCCCGATCTACGACCCAGGTCGACAAAGAAAATTAGTTATAGTGTTGATTTACGATCTACGATCTACGCGCTAACTTCACACACCTCTATATTTCCGGTTTTGGGCGTTATAAAACATAATTCAGGCGTCTTTGATATTATTCAAAACATGCGTTTTGTGTAAAACAGGTTAACCACTGACAACCTATTATTGATTAACATTTCAAATTAGTAATGACAACATTAAGTTAAATTCTTGATGATTCATCACTTAAAAACAGAACACATTTGTCTCAAGCTGCAAAAAAAAATTATTACAACAATTTCCAAAATAATGTTAATGTTGGCAATTACTGGAGAGGCTCCTTAAATCACAATTTAGATATTGACCCGAAAGAGGCAAATCAAGCCACACGGCCCAAAGGTGCAAACTGGCGGCTCACCAAATATGTAAATATATACAAAGTTTATGTTACAACATTTTTTCGTCGCGGTAGACCAACGACAAACGGAAATAAATCTAATTTCAGTTTAAATTCAATCCATTTAACAAAAAAGGCTAAAATATATAAAAACGGCTCAAATTATAACAGAAAAGAATCAAATATATCGATAACCAAAGATATTCCTTAAGAGAATATATCTTATTATCCCCATTTGCTTTTGCATAGTTAGAGAGTCAATTTGAATACATATGTAAACTCTAGAATTGGTGTTCATCACATATGTACATTTCCAGCAAAAGGTCTAAACTGTTCACTGTTGGAAATATGACATAATATGACCCCCTTATCATTTTGAGTTGGCACGGATAATTATAACTATAAATATAGCCACAACGCATTGCGACACATGATACCTTAGTAAAACAAACTAATTATATGCTTGAATACGTTAAAGTCCTTGAAGCAGACATTGAATACGTATTTTACTTACTTGGGATATTTGATCAAAGTCTATATCTGTCTTATCAGTGACTTGTATTTGTTAATGTACATGTATTGTTCAAAGGGTAATGAAATGACGCAATCTTAGCTATGAAATCGGCACTCCTCTTTTTTTCTAACATTTATGTTCCATCAAATATTTGATAAGTATAGAGCAAGTACAACTGAATAAAACTTTTATCAATTTAATTAAAAATCAAGATTTTGAGAAAACAAACTCGCCTTAGGTATAGTGAGTCAATGTTGATAGTGGCCATAGTAAGAAGTTGTGTCAGATCCACCAGAAAAAAAAAATAGGAAAAGTAAAATAGAATTCTCTACAGTGCTGACCTAACACTTATTCTCCTTAATATTATGTGTGTTTTATTGAACAAAATGTAGCATACATATAGTTCGATCATATTTACAAAATGAATCCTTACCGAAGACAAATACTAATCAAAGGACTGGGCGTCTTATGTTGCGTTAAGCTTAAACTGGAACAGTAAAGAAGAAAGTTGGCTGTAATTTGGAACCGTTTATTGATTTCCGTATCAAAGGATCTTGTAGTTGTGGACGATATGATTATACATTATTTGCCACATTCGTATTAGATTTACCAAGGACACATTACATTCCAGAGGTGCATGAACTACGGCACTTCACTGGCTCACGTCATACAATTTCAATTTCTTTAGTATTTTTTAATTTCTAATATTTCCCGCCTCAGCAAACAGGTGCACGTATATTTTGCCCGCTAGAGGACATTAAATTTGTAAACAACGCAACATAAAAACTTACTATTTCTCTTGGGTGTCCCCAAAGGGTCAATCCTGTGACTCTGTCTCTTTATAGACTATATATTTCTGTGTGTTTCTTTATGAATACTTACCAAAAAAACAGATTTTGAATTATTCACAGATAGTCACTGACTGCGAATCTGATTTTTAACTTTAATTGTGTATTGGGTTTATCACTACCCATCTAGAGAAGCATTAAAATACTTCATTAATTTAACAATGATTACGAAATAAGTTCTCACACCTTTGATAATCACTCTCGATGGCTCTGGTTGCGGCGTATGGGGTCATTCTTGAGGTAGAAAACCGGAGGGAGCCTGGAGAAACTCACGTGTCTGGACGGGCGACTTCTCTACCCTATCAAGTATGTGACCAGGAATCGGATACGGGAGTTGGTGAAAAGCGAAGCGCGTTCCTACTACGTTATCCAGGCAAACAGACGCATTTTCACCAAATGCAACCATCCGTAATTGTAAAAAAAAGTGTTGTTTCCCCATTATAGCCAATACCGCCACAGACGTTATTGAAACTAAATTTTGACATATAAAACCTATATTTTTCATTTGCCGTCATTTGGCAGATCACGAGTGTAATGTAACCTACACTTGCCGAGTTTAGGAAACAAAGATTTCACCAATATTAATTTATTTTTTCTACCTCTTATCTATGAATGAGCTGCTTTAAGAGCCGGAGATGTCGTTGTTAAAAGGAAACATTGTTTATCTTTCTAATAGCAATATAATTATGATAATTGTCAGAAAAAAACAAAACAAAAAACAAACAAACAATATTACCTTAAGGTAATACACTTAGCTGTATCAAAATAGAGATAAAGAGTTAAGAAACATAATTTAATGTATGTCGGTCCACCCTTTGAATACTGGTATAACACAATACTATAGGTCTAATTGGTTTAAAGACCAGTAGCAAGCTTCGATTTGATGACTTTGGTTATATCCCTGCAAAGATTCACGGACGACGATTACCTTTGATAGTGAAACTTTATATCATGATCTTTTCGTTCATTGAATATTCAAAAGTAACAAAGTTTTCAATGTAAATGTATCCGTTCTCCTACTTAGTTCAAGAGAGAGAGGGGAGAGAGAGAGAGAGGTAATTATTTCTTTATTTACGTAAATGTTTCAAGAGAGAGAGAAGGTGAGAAGGGGGCATATTCTGCAGATGAAACGATATGACAATGCAGTTTTATACATATTTACTTGTTTATTATTTTACTAGCCAAAACATACAAGTGTTTTTCAAGGATTGTTCACCCCGCCTGGAGTGTTTGAGAGATACGATGTATAGTTAGTCCCCTACCGGTGTTCACACCGGAGGGGACTATAGGTCCGTCTGTCCGTCCGTCCGTCTGTCCGTCCGTCTGTCTGTCCGCTCAAATCTGGATCCCGCGATAACTTAATAACTAAGCAAGCTAACTTGATGAAACTTGGTTTATGACTAGATGCCAATGTTTAGATTATGCACGTCGTTTTATTTTTGTTCTTCGACTAAAATTGTGGTTGCTATGGTAACGGAAATAGTGAAAATATGGCAAAAAATTGGATTGATTACCATATTGAGTCAAGATGGAGCCGGTAGGGGACTTTATGTGTTGCATACAACACCAGTTACTTGTTGGATGCTGATTCTGCTGGTTGGGACGGGTATATTAATCGCCATCAGCGAAAATAGGGGTTTGTCACTGAATTATAGATGCATGCCTGTGAATAGCAGAATGTCTGATATAAATAGCAGAGAGATAAATCGGAACTTTCAAAGTATGACGAGATATACTAATTGTCGAGACTCACGTGTCGACAAAACAAGTCTTAACCGTGTTGGTGTTTGATGAAAATTAATGCAATAGTTAAAGAACAATAAGATAGCAAAGAAACAAACAATGTTATTATAGAGATCAAGAAGCAAATATTTTAATCTAATGCATTAGTGTTTACTGCACCAAATAAGGAGGTATGCACATATACACTATAAAAAAATAAATGATAGAGTTGTCACGTATAATGAATAAGGGACTAATAATGATACTCTAAGATCCGATACTGTTTATGTTTTATTTCACTCAGAACAATAAGCAAACCACAAAACCCACAATCAAAATACAAAGCACGATCTAGATATCTTTATATATTATAATGTAGCATTTCACACCACTTATGAAATGTATTCGAAACTATATTTTTCGTTTATTTTCATGTATTCCTTATCTTAATTGAATTAAGAATTTACTCTTAGAATATGCTGTTTTCATTATAATTAAAAAGTAATGTTGCACTTGGACAATGTTGTATTTCATAATTATACATGTATAGATACAGTAAAAATGTTAATAGCAAAATAAATAACTCCAAGTTGTGCTATTTTCTATATTATGCATAGACAAATGTGCATCTATTTGACCATTATTTGGAAAATGTTTCAGAAGGTAGTGGCTATTATTTATGAAGGAGGTCATGGCTGTTCTATCTATTTGCTATCCAGGCTCACATCAAAATATACTTCTGTTGCTCATATAAAACAGTATTGTTCTGAACAATAGTCCCGTTCGTGTTGCTGTTTTATTTAACTATGTTATGTATAAAGGTAACGGCCAAAAAATATAGGTATAAACAACTCAGGAAAAGTCATGAAGAAAGCCCGGAATTTAAAATCATAATTCAATCGATGTATTGACGCATTTAACCTTCACGGTGATTAAACATCTTGCAACTTCCGGAATCAGACACACAATTCTGAATAAGAGGTCTGAGTGGTCATACACTTAATGCATAAATAATCGCAGGGTACTATCACTTCTTTCGGCCAATCAAAATGCTCATATAAAAAATCGTAAGAGGTCAAATGGATGACCAATCAGTGTAAAGAGAAAATATTATGAAAGTTTTGTAATCAACTTTCCATGTTGCATGTTAGAAATAACGTTTTTAACTAAGACTCGCATTAATAATTTACAAATTTTGACAGTATTAAACCCTAGCACAACTGTGAGGTGGCGTTGTGTGGTCAAATACAGGATTGTGTAATTGGAAACTTTGTTGATAGTACTTGATGCCCATACTTTTCGTCTAAATTTGAAATTATAAATGTTCACATTATTGCAACACAAAAGGGTCAATCACATCTGTTTTAATTAAACTAAATTTATTTCAAACATGTCTGCAACATTCTAGTACTATTATCCAAGTGCAATATGTTTTTATTTTTCAAAGCGATGCCAAACACAATCAAATGTAGCGTGAAAGAATGTGAACTTTGAAAAGAATGTTTCGAATACTACTAATACATTCCATATTCAACAACATTGATCTTCGGCCTATATAACTATATAAGAAAATAATCAATTAAAAAAGAGTGCTAGAAAAGTAGTAACACACTATCTTTAAACAAAACCATATGTTCCTTACCAAGAAATTAAAGAATTTCCTCGCAATATAGTAGAATCTTTTGTCACCTTTTTTTAATACATTGATATATACATTTTGCCATCCTTAATTAAGTTATTGTGTAGCACCATTTTCATCTCAAACATTAAATGAGATTTTACTCGTCATTTCTAAAAAGAAAATAATGATAAACCAAATTATGAATAAAAACCTTCTCACAACCTGAGGACATTTCCTTTAAGCAGCCATAGTGAAAGGAAATTGTGGTAAAGACCAAGTCAAGACACGTCTGTGCCAAGCTATTTTCAAATCCTGCTGGTAGCTATGGACAAAAGGACGAGACAAAAGGTAATTATTGAACGAATTAAGTTCGATGGTCTAATAAACTTGTATAATTACAATAAACAATTCATAAAATGCTATGAAATGCCCATGCATACCCATGAAATCTTAAGATTAAAATTGATATATCAATATTTATAAGCAAGTGTATGCTTAGAAACTGAAAAAATTTACACGACATTCTAATGATGCCAGGTCAATGTTGTTGAAGAGTATGAATATACTAACAGTGAATGTTTATGTCCTCCTCTAAATAGAACAATTGGTGTTACTGAACAATGTGGATTTAGTACATGTATAAGCATAATTGATATTGACGTATCGTCCAAATTTATCATTATAAAATCATAAAAGATTTAAAGCTGAATGTACTTATTTCTATATATTTTAACTCTACCTTTCCAATCTAGGTTTTTATAATTGTCGACTGCATGTCTTATGCATATGCATGTATTAAAGTAACCAATCAATCCATATTATTGTTATATTGATTGATAAAATGTTACAGTCTTGTTACATGGACCATGCATGTAAACACGTCGCAATTAAAACATGAAAGAGTAAGTATTAAACAGTCAAAAAATCAGCTAAGAGTACCAAAGAGTCGAACTATGATTTTCTCAGAGAAACATTGAATACTTTTAAAATATGTGATTTCTTTGGTTAGAATATGACATATACATGGGTATAGCGTATTATTTGGCAAAACTTATTTTTATATATTACAAGATAAATGTTTAAAAGCCACTGCCATACTTGTCTTTTTCTGTCTTTATAATATTCCGTTTATCAGAGATTGGTAGCTTTCAGAAATAACGCTCTTTATCGCGTGCCTCGATAGTTAACGAGAACGCGCCCACCTATCACACCGGGCATTTCGGTGGGGCTTGGGAGAAAATTACTTTCCAAATACTTTAAGTAGATCTACTGGTTTTAGCTAAAGTTAGTTTAGATGAAGGAAAGAAGAGGACGGATGCATGATTAGAGTACTTTTTTAGTTTAATTATAATTAATAGAGAGAGAGGGAGAGAGAGAGAGGAGAGAGAGAGGAGGAACAGGATACAAACGTCAAGATACATGATAGCCTCGTGTACATGCAGGATTAACGCGAGACTTTTGCCAGTAAGGGTTTTTGACTGGTGTTAGTAACACAAATCTTCAAAGGCAAAAATGTAGAAAGATTGCTTAGTGATATTACTTTTAATATCCACTGGAACTGACCATAAATGTGTATTTGATTTCCAATATCACCTGGGTCTCGTTGAAGTCTCGTAGGCCGCGCGCGACTTCAAAAAGTCGATATGGGAAAAGAATAAGCTGCCAGTCTCTGAATATAAGCCTCTGCGTTTATGCACTTACATATTTCATAACTGTTTAAGAAAAGATAAATTATATGCTCAGCCAAAAGAAGTACATAGGGTTCAGAGACCTGTGTATTAAAATAAATATTTTTACAAACATACATTTTTGGTATCAAATAGGTAATATATTGATTGTATAAGTGCAACCGAATGGTATCAGTATGCTTATTATAAGCTGAAAGTAATCGACAAATATTGGTGGACTGGTCGCAAAGTTCATACACACTGTCTTTCTTGTTTGAGCATATAATCCTGTATCTTTCTTCGTGATTATGTCCTTAACATATATACCATATAGATAACTGTTTCTTTATATAAGCACAGTTTATAACAGATTCATACGCTCTCGTTTAACTGAATGCACTCTTTTAGCAATACAATAAAAAGCAATTATGTACATTGTAATTGATAAAAAGCCCGAAACACACAAAAAAACACATATTTATTTACAAATGGTTACCGTATAGCGGGTTATTTTATCAATGTATGTTACACTCATTACTCTATTCTCATAAAGCGGAGCAAAAATGGTCGTTTAACTTATATGGAAATCAGGAATGTTATCCTGCGTATTTACTTCTGCGTTTTTTTTTTGTTGTTGTTTGTTTGTTTGTTTTTTTTTTTTTTTTTTTTTTTTGTTTTTTTTTTTTCTGCGAATCTAATATCACCCACCCAGAAAAAAATACCCCGCCCCTATACGGTAAAATGTCGATATTCTAAAGTATTAAACAAATTGTTCCCAATATGTCATTCCTATAAAGTTAACCATCTTAACGATTGGTTCAACAAATAATACACAGTTAAACAGGATAAACTTTTCTTTCCAATTCAAAGATAAACAAAAAACTACAAAAAAGAAGGAAACATAATTCGAACAGAATAGATAGACTTCAGACTATATGTAAACTCAATAATTCTAATTACATATAATTGGCTATGATATTTACAGAAAATCAAAATAGAAATATAGATAAATATAGAAATTACCTTAATACCGGTTTGCATACCATGACTTAAATCTTATTTTATTGAAATTAACAAAAATATTATTAACTTTGATATCAAATTTTATTTACTGCTAACTGGTGAGTTATTGTATTTTATCAGTGTAATAATCTTGAGGGCCTATGAGTGATAACAGTCTGCCGGAACTTCTTTTTAACTTATAAAGGGAGATAATTAGAGTATATTGATATAATTCACTCCAGTATCTATAAGTTGCCTCCATATATTTCTTTTTCACATGAATTTATCTGCGTGTAATCAGGATTAAGTATAAAAGAAGTTCCATTTTTTCGTCATCAGTTATTATAAAATAAACAGAACATAGGTTTGTATTAGTGGACATTGACTATATCACTTCGAAATTATATATAATCTAATATTAAAATTTTCAAAATATAAAAGTGTATCACTTCGTATCCACACCAAAAAACAACAAATATCCTGTGTGTTATATGTTATGTATCAAAATTTATGTCCCAACAGTCTTTTAGTCCATTAGAGACATAATAATTTCTTGAAGCCGCTATAGAGGTGCTTCACGGCAGTATCAAACCATATACAAGTGAACCGATACGACAATCGGTCACATTACAATGATTCCAGGCCGCTAATCAGTCATTATGATATTTGCAATGTTGTCCACCGCTCCTGAGGCTACTGGTGAACGGACGGTGGTAAATCAGCCTAATTTGTTTAATCCTTTCACAAATTTGGTTAAAGAGGTATAAGGCGCTGCGAAAATTTGTAAAATGACTTTTAAACGTTTATCCATGGTATTCAAGTGACATTAATCATATCTAATTGATTATCACATATTGTATCAAAGCGCTGTGGTTAAATACAAATCAGTGATACACTTTACCTCTAAGTCTGATTACATTTCTATGTACACTATATACAATAAAATTTAAGCTCCTCCCTCAAATTACTTGACCTCCTATATAGCTTCCGTATGATAGAGCTCACTCGAAAACATCTCCCTCGAAACCCGCCCTTTAGTCATCTCTTATACATGTTTATCTTATAATAAAATACTTAGCATGAAGAGTTGTAGTTGTAACGATAACCTCTTATAGCTAATTATAATGAAGTATTAATGCTCACATTGAAGACATTTCAATCAAGATGAATGAAAAAACACTTCATCTTCACCAATAATAGATATATACATAGTTAAAATACAAATGTAATTACATTGATTTATTACCTCTATCTATTATCTAAGCCAATCAAACAAGGCCAAACAATAAGAGGCAATATTAAACAGCAATTACAAATAAAAAATAATATAAGATATACTAAAATACATGTATATTTCTATGGAATGGTATTTAAGCAAACAATTACATTGTGCTTTGCCCTTATGACATTATGCTTGTGACAATGACATTATGCTTGTGACAATGACATTATGTTTGGTGACCATGCCATTATGCTTAGTGGCAATGTCATTGTGCTTTGTGACAATGGCATTGACTTTGATGACATTGTTATTGTGCTTCGTGACGATTCCTATGTGCTGGCTAAAATCTTTAATTATTTATGACTACTGCCTTGTGCATGACTGCAGAACTTGAAGTGCCAATCTGTTCGATAAGAATGTTCTAACATCCTATCCAACATTTAACTAACGTTAACCCACACGCACTATGCCTTAAAGGATTTCACCAAGCACCAAGCATAATGCAACGACGCATGATGTAAACCGCATTGTGTAACGCCTCATTCTTACAACGGGTCGATTTCAAATCAAAGCGCCGATAGCGCTGAGAGAACAGTGTTTTAACGTTTATTATTTCGTTCAACGTTCAGCAACAGAATTGCAAACATTTGGAGACTATGTCTGCTTGAGGCAGTGTCACGCCGTTGACATATGGCATGATATCACACCCAGTCGCATTATCCTGACACTGGGCCAACCAGTCCTGGAACTACCCTCATATTCTGAACTCGAAGCAAGGGGCTATACAAGTACCATTTTTCACGACAAAAGATGAAAACCAGCCAGTGAAGGTTAAATATCTCCGAATTAATTAACTCACTTGCGCATTTACTTTTTTATTACAATTTATTTAATGCGTTATCTCCAACATCAATCATTAGCACCTTTCAATTCAGTTTCGACCTCAAAAACGCAGTCGTATTTAAAAAAGTGGTTAAACAGAAACTTAATTTGGAACTGTTTCTCAGAAGGAGGGAAAGTTTAGATTCTAAAGGAAGCCCGGAAATGTTTTCGATGCAGAATTGTGTGCTACCACAGAAAAGAATTGCAAGCAACCTTGCTCAAAAAATCTAAACGTGTAACTACGGAATTATAAGTGGTTTTATTTTAATACAAATATTATTTACATTTTATATACCGGTATATATTTTACTCCATTATACATGTATGAACTTTAATATTAAAATGTGTTTGTTTATTTATAGGGTTTGACATCCCGCCGACAGAATATCAGTCATTTAGAGACTATATCTATTTTGTCATATTATCAAACACCCCTGGAACTATCCTATATGCTGAGCACTAAGCGAGGAAACTATACTATTACATGTTTTCGACTTTGGTTTATCGCGGCCGGGGACCGAACCTACGACCCCCCGATTCCGGGGCAGATGCTCTAATCACTTGCCCACCGGGACAGGTAAACATCTACATGTGTAAATAGTATAAACTACAGGGGGATTTTTCATCATTAAACATATACAGCAGAAGCGGAAAAAAATGAGCTTCCGCCGGTATTTGAACCGCATGCCATGTCGATATTAACGATACTCTAAAACCTCAGCCATGAAGGCTCTGTGATCAAATCAGTCAATCAAACTGCTTGCCATAATACGGTTTAAAAAGAAGCGGAATGTCATTATTACCAAACACCAAGCACCAAGCACAATGCAATTGTCAAGAAGCAGTGAGCGTCATCAGCAAGCATGACGATGCTTGAATTTCATAAAGCATGATTTCCTTGAACCGGGGGAAGGCAACGGAACCAAAAAACACTACATAATGCACTTGACAAAACGCATTCAACGATATTTACAGGATATTACCAAGAACACAAGGAAATGACATTATCATCAAACATAATGACATAATCACTAAGCATGATGTAATATTTGCTTAAATACCATTCAATACATTTCATTTTGGTTTTTATATGTAATGTTTAAATAAAAAAAAACATAAACGTATAATTATAAGTACCTGAATTCGACTGGAATATATGAAAACAAATTATTGTTAAACTTTCCAACTTAATGAATTTTGTTTATACCGTGACTTAATCAAAAACAGTTGTCATAAAACAAAACCTCGCTTTCAGACCACCTCTAAAATAAGACCACATCGCTCTTAAGATCACTAATATTTTGAACAACAGGTTTTAGTCCAGTTTTGAGTATATTCGCTATTTATACCAACTCTTTTCTCTGAAACCGATGGTGGTCTTAATAGCGAGGTTTTATTCTATTGAGCTCGTTGTGTTCAACAAAGATCAATTATTGTCTGAAATATATATCAAACAGGCATGAAATCTAAGAAACATGTTCGCGTTGTGATCTAATAAGACCTCCCATGTCCAGATTAGTTACCCTTTATGTCATATAGACACCCTTGACGCCTTGAAAAACAGAGCAGATCAAGAATGTTCAGTGGATTAATACTCATCAAGTCAGAAATGTTTACATGAATATTTATGAGGTAAAGGGATAATTTCTGTAACATGGTCCTTCTTAGTGCTGTTAATCTTCACAAAGCAAATTTTATATACTAATGCAGTCTCGCTAATCAGTTGAAACAAATAAAACAAGAAAGTCAGTAGAACTGACAGATGCTCCCCGAAGAACGTCATTGTTACAAATAAGGCCTTGGTCAATGGGTGGGAGGATATGTTGAAATCCCCATTCCTAAATCATATCTATTCTCCTCATCAGATGAGATGTTTTACCAACTCTAATTTGGAGACTTAGTAACAGTTTACTATTTAATATGATAATACGTGTTACTCATCAGATCTTTCATTGATTTTTTTAAAGTTTTTATACTACTAAAAATTAAGTCATACATTTCAATGTGTGCTCATATCAAAGAGGTTAACCAACACTCTTGACACATGACTGGATATTTGAAATAGTGTATAATGGCCTAAACAACAATAAGCTGACATGATTATGATTGACATTACTAGCATATTGAATTTTGTGGGGTTTTGTTTAAATGATATCTCCTGTTAAATTAGGCAAATGACATGAATATTAGCAAAAGGTAAGGGCCATAACTCTTAAAAATTGAGGAACCAGGTCACGCGACGATATGCGTATCTACTCTTGGTAATAAAGCTTCCCATAAAGTTTCATTGAATTCAAGCCATTAGTTCCTGAGAAATAGCCCGGACAAGAATCATGCAACATGAACTATAGGCCAAAAAGTCAAGGGGCCATAACTCTGTGAAATATTGAGGAACCAGGTCACGCCGACGATATGCGTATCTACTCTTGGTAATAAAGCTTCCCATAAAGTTTTGTTGAATTCAAGCCATTAGTTCCTGAGAAATAGCCCGGACAAGAATCATGCAATATGTACTATAGGCCAAAAAGTCAAGGGGCCATAACTCTGTGAAAAATTGAGGAACCAGGTCACGCCGACGATATGCGTATCTACTCTTGGTGATAAAGCTTCCCATAAAGTTTTGTTGAATTCAAGCCATTAATTCCTGAGAAATAGCCCGGACAAGAATCATGCAACATGTACTATAGGCCAAAAAGTCAAGGGGCCTTAACTCTTTGAAAAATTTTGGAATCGGGTCATGCTGACGATATGCGCATCTCCTCTTGGTAATAAAGCTTCCCATAAAGTTTCGTTGAATTCAAGCCATTAGTTCCTGAGAAATAGCCCGGACAAGAATCATGCAATATGAACTATAGGCCGAAAAGTCAATGGGCCATAACTCTATGAAAAATTGAGGAACCAGGTCACGCCGACGATATGCGTATCTACTCTTGGTGATAAAGCTTCCCATAAAGTTTCGTTGAATTCAAGCCATTAATTCCTGAGAAATAGCCCGGACAAGAATCATGCAATATGACTATAGGCAAAAGTCAAGGGCCTAACTCTGTGAAAAATTTAGGAATCGGGTCATGCTGACGATATGCGCATCTCCTCTTGGTAATAAAGCTTCCCATAAAGTTTTGTTGAATTCAAGCCATTAGTTCCTGAGAAATAGCCCGGACAAGAATCATGCAATATGTACTATAGGCTGAAAAGTCAATGGGCCATAACTCTGTGAAAAATTTAGGAATCGGGTCATGCTGACGATATGCGCATCCCCTCTTGGTAATAAAGCTTCCCATAAAGTTTCGTTGAATTCAAGCCGTTAGTTCCTGAGAAATAGTCCGGACAAGGAAAGTGTGACGGACGAACGGACGGACGAAGCGGCGACTATATGCGTCACCTTCGGTGAGCATAATAAAATAAAATCACATACGATATGTACATACATTCACACACCAGTACTTCAAAATAACGTTGTAACCGAATTAAAGAATATTTCAGTTAGCATGGTGTGCAATAGCATTATAAATAATATTAGTGTGTTATTATCATTATCAATAATGTTAGTATGTCAATAGCATGATAGATGGTGTTAGTCTACCGACAAAAATACGATTACCTTGTGCAAAAAAAACCTTTAAACTCAAGTTACAATATAGCAATGTTTTTAAATATAACATCACCTGTAATATACAGCTACATGTGCTATTAAGTATCAACACATTTTCCTTTTATTCCATATAATTTCTCGTTTTCTCTAATTATCTGTCCTTTATAATTCTTTCTTTTGACAATCCTCATAGAGAAATGCACATCAATATGTTTGCCCTAAAAAATGGCTGTCTAATGATATAACTATGCAATGTTGTTTGATTTACATTCTATTGGGATAGACGAAATGGATATGAACTAAAACTAATCCGCAGCAAGAATAGTTTCTGTTGTTTTTTGTGTTATACCCTAATTTCGGTACATAGTACATGAATATTTTATCTGAACTGATGGATTGTCTAAGACTTATAGTGTAAGTGTAATTACTAATCTAGACTTACATGTAACATAATATAAACTTTATCTAAATCAACCGACCACTTCTAAGGTGAAGTAACCTTCACTCTGACACTTTGTTGAAGTGAAGACTTAAACCTTATCAAACTCAAAGTTCGGATTCTGCATCATTTTACCAGACGTCTCTGAATTTAACTTTGATCATATCTACATCGATATAATATTCCTCGCACATTATTTAGGCAAGACTATCGACTGCGTAAAATCATGGCGACTAGGGAACCTTTACCAGAAGTGTTGAATAGTTTAAGGATGAAGATAATGAGAAGTTAACTTTTGAAAACTGATCAATATAATAATACATGAACATTTGATACTGTTGTATGCAAAGCAAAAGTATGTACATATGTCATAGACTAGTAATACTTTTCCGTACAGCTTCAGCACATATGCGGTTGGTTGACCCGCACCTCCACGTCTCAATCATGCTCCGGGTTAAGACCAGCATAAACAATATAAATTATTAACAACAATCGCCATGTATCTAGCAATTCATCGAAATATACATTTATACTAAATGAAAATAAAGAAACGCTTGACCAGTACACTTTTGTGTCAATTTTGAGGAATGCGTAGGATGGTTCTCATGTTGATAAGTGTACGAGTATATAAGTTCACAGATCAAAAGAACTGTAGCTGGTATAAGATTATCGATAAATTCAGCTGGTAAACTTTTGTATTTGGTTACTTTGGTTTATATCATATTTCTCTTACACTGCGTTTCTTTTTTCCTTTCAGTACATGTCTGATGCATTTTCACCAGTGGTTATAAAGTGACATTAAATATGATTTTTATAAAACAAATAAGCACATTTTATAAATAAAATTATATAATAAATTATAATTAAAAAAATAACATTTACTCTAAAACATTTAAATATTTACAAATAATGAAATACATACAACTATCCAAACAAATGGAAGGCAAATTCATTTTACCCCATCTTTACTCTTACTTTTTTGTTATGAATTTAAATGCCAAAGTCGAAAAATACCAACCATATATTGACCAAAATAAGTACAATTGTAGGTAGCAAGTATGTTTCGCAATCGACATTACTGAAAAATAAAATATAAAAAATAGCCTTATAAACTTAATTGGTCGATTTCAGCCATATTCAAACTTGGCCGAGAGATTATAGCTATAAATATTGTTATGAAGTTTACAGATGATTGCTTAAGAAATGAAGATGTTATAGTGAACAAACTAATAATGAACGACTGGAAACGGACATCCATCAATCCTAATAGCTCATCCTAAGCTAAAGAAAGCTGTGACATAATATTACTGATACCAATTAAACATATATATGTCTAGTTACAAATCGTATGCTAATGAACTCGGGAGACACTAATTTTCATTAATAAAATTGAAATATGCTTTTTGTTCATTTTGTAAGTCTTTGTCAGGGCAGCTTTTTGAAAAAAGTTTAGTGAGACAATGGGGGCACTTGTAAATAATCCATGCTGTGCGCAAATGCGGGGTTAACATATACAAACTTATCCGCTGGAAAACAGATACGTTTTATTGGCTAGTTAAGTATTTCAATTTGGTGTCAATACTTACTGAGTGACAATGAAAAAGGTTGAAATCAAGATAATGATAATCTGTCATGAGAAACCGGCATATATACAGCGTAGTAAATACAATTATGACACAGCGGACACCTATATCTATCAGTAATCAGAGATCAGAAAGTTGTTTAGAAAATCTTCTGATGAGTAAGTATCAATATCGAATTAAATCAGAAGCATTACTTGGTATCAGCCAGGACGTAAAAAATGCTACGCAAAGCTTACAGAATTGAATCTCTCAAATTTCAAATAACCTTTGTTACCCTTTAATTCGAAAATGATAGGGTATTTCCCGTTTATAATTGAGTAATACGCAAATACACAGTACAGTCGAACTTCGGTGACTCGAACACTGAAAACTGGAACACTATTCTTTACTCGAACACATTTCAAGGTCCCAGTAAAACTGTTCTTTATTCTTTATTGTTCGACCTGGGATGAGTCGAACACTGGAATTCTCGAACTATTTTTCCGGCTTCAGGTTAAAAATACTATGTATTTCACACCTATCGGTCGAACCAATTAACACCTTACATGTGATGTTCGCTGGTGATTTAATTACAACCTGCGGTGCAGCGTGTTTTTCACACATTGTCATATTGGCACAATCATTATTTTATTTAAATTGATTATTATTTTGTTAAATGTTTCTTGTTTCGTAAGAGCTGATATTTATGTCATCTGATGGTGCTATATTTGTGGATAATTCACAAAAGCCTTTTTTAATTTTCTGCCAAAAAAAAAACCAAAACAAAAAACATAGTATGCAGAAAATGTTACGACTTGCACGTAGGCCGATGTATGTGTATATGTACTAAATGAATATCATCACTGAGGTTTGTGCTTTGATAATTGATTTTGTCAGCTGTCGTTCAATGGATTTATATGATATTAAAAAATAAAAGAATTATTTAATGATACATTATTTCGCCAATGTTAGGATAAGAAAAACGATAAAATCCGATAATCTGCTTTCATCGATCAGTGCTAAAAGAAGGCCTAATAATAAATCATGTTTTTTTAATACATGTATGTGAATCATTTTAATCTCGTTTGGGTCGAACCACCGATGACTAGAACAAATTTCCGTTTCCCCAGCCTGTTCGAGTCATCGAAGATCGACTGTATATCTGTTGCTCTGTTATCCATGATGTATAAATATTTTGCCACTATGAAATGAAGCACGAAAAATCGTTTCAGTCGAAGATATGAATAATATAAAACATTAACAAGTCAGTATATACACTGTTTCAAATTATAACAAAACTAAATGGATACAATCTCAGTAAAAACATTAACAACACACTAATCATGTATCATAACAAATGGATAAGGACAACGGGAGTCAATAAAATTCATTCATGTTAGTAGACGATCGTTTAAGGTTCTGGAACTCTTTTGCATTAACCTCCAACCGATGAGTATCCACAAATAGGCTAAACATGCTGTAAACTACTTTGAAACTGAGGATTGAGTTTAAAATCCCACTAGGGTCAAATCTTTTTTTATATACTTTTTTTTAACATATTTCTTATTACTCATATCAGATTTAGACAGGAGAAAGTCTTTATTTTTAATTCTTTTTTTTAGCTTTTTAAGTTTTTTAGGATCAGATACAAATGTACAATTTTAAGTACTTGCTTAAATTCTAAACGCCGAGTTAAAACTATATTTTTACATTAAATCATAACTTAAGTTACAGCAGGTAAAATCATTATCTATTAATTGTTGTACATATCATAATTGCAGTGCATAATAAAACTTTGTGCAATTCTTGATAACATGAATAAGCGTTCAAAAATTTGTAACTCATCCCAAACACACACAAATAACCACAAAATACAACATAGTGTTGCCAATCAAAACACCGATGGCATGAAAATCGTGAGTTTGACATAACTGTGGGGTTACCACCATTTATTCTGTCCTTTTTCTTTAGGGGTCATATTGTAAGAAAATGAAATCTTGTATTTTGATTTGTTTTACTGTTAGTTATTTTTTTTAAATTAAAAACCAAGGGAAAGGTTTTTTTTTTTTATCAATAGTCATCTGTATTTAACGGATTCGGTCGTAATGCTATCTCATTCAGCCTATTGTTGCATTTATTTAGTTTTTCAATTTTGTTTAAATGTTTTCCTAAGTCTTTTAGGTGGGATTCATTCCTCTACTACTGCGTATGTGTTAGTGTTTCTGTCACTGCACTTATATTTCAAGTTTCTCGTTGAACGTCTCTTACGAAAATCCGTTCTGCTTTAAATCTGTATGGGTAACAGCATGCAATGAACGGTTGCAACTGCAATGTTTACATTTTCCCGACCATTCCATTACGCAACATAAGTAGCTGAGAAAATCAAATGTACATGCACATTCACTATGACATGTTTCTTCACATTTCAAACAGATTAAAGCATATTTACCTTTTACTAGGTCTACTTTTCGTTTATGCGTTTCCTTAGTCTCGTAGAAAAAATCTTTGTTTGATTCTATTTCTTGTTTGCACCTATCAATAAGATGTATTTCAATCCGTACTTCCTCTATTATATTCAACCCGGACTCGACAATTGGCATAATGTTTTCTATAGCTATCTCAGCATCTCTTCTCTCATTTAATACTTCTTTTGTCAGTTCTAAACTTTGTGTGTTTATTTAACCAAATGACTGAAAAAAATCAAAGCCTTCCATACTAATGTTCCATAAACAGGGTAACATGGCGACATTTTACAGTTTTACTGTCAGCGAAAAGCCCAACATTGTTAAATGCGCAATACAATCCATAGGGTAACTTCGCTTCCTTCAAGACTGGCAAAACAGGAGGTTGATCGCTATCTACGAATGTTACAAACATGCAAATATTTTCATCAATATCTATTCCAAATATGCTCATAATCGAGTCAAATACGTACTTTTGTGAGGGTGTAAGTCGAGAATCTCCGGCTTTTACAACAAAGCAAACTGCGTGAAGACAAACAACACCAGAAGAGTCTTTGGCTGAAAATAAGTGCCTGATTTGTTTAAGAACTGTTTTATCTTGCTCTATACCTCTGATATCACCAAAACCTGGGGTATCTATAATATTCAATGAGTAATTCAATCGACTACCAGGAACAGGGTGGACTTCATAGGTCGTTATCCACTGTGTTTGTGAGTTTGCCTGAAAAAAAAGAGAGTAATTTCTACAAAGTTCAACGAAAATGCTTAGAATATTATTTATTTGATGGTTATCGTATAATATTTTTACGTTCTGCTTATTTTACCATTTTTACGAGCTGGACAGTTTCGTAAAAAAGGACACATAATAACGTGCAACGTCAAATCTAAGAGTACGATCGAAACACTATACGATCTTACCAAGTCA
>CM037777.1:77445198-77495198 GCA_021229015.1 Solen grandis
CACTTTCTTACTCACTTGCTTACATGCATTTGTTTAAAAAGAAACAAATTCAAAACTTCCAGAAACTGATGTTTCCAATTTAATCTAGTTGGGATCTCAAAAATAAATCGCATGAAACAGTTCGATAAACCATATGTATTCCCCGATACTTTATTTTCTTACAGACGGGTTTGACCAGCAAGTGGCCGTCTCCATCGAGGTGTACGTTGTGTCAATGTACTCGGTCAGCGAAATAAATATGGTAAAGATCAGAATATTGACAACACATGCAAACACACACACTTTTAAATTTTATCATTAGTTAAATAAATTGAATTTAATTGGTGATATTGAGTAAAGTATTCAATTGGATACATTTATTGCTAAGGGGTTCAGAAACAGTGCTCTTAGTGTGAGGAAATGTGTTGTCTTGTAGCATGACACTAGGCTATGGCATGTGTCGACACTGTCAGTGTGAGGAAATGTGTTGTCTTGTAGCATGACACTAGGTTATGGCATTGTGTCGATACTGTCAGTGTGAGGAAATGTGCTGTCTTGTAGCATTACACAAGGCTATGGCACTGTGTCTATACTGTCAGTGTGCGGAAATGTGTTGTATTGTAGCATGACACTAGGTTATGGCATTGTGTCGATACTGCCAGTGTGAGGATATGCGTTGTATTGTAGCATGACACTAGGTTATAGCACGTGCATACTTCGTTGAGAAATGGTTTATTGTAGCATGACACTAGGCTATGGCACCGTGTCGATACTGAAAGTGTGAGGAAATGTGTTGTATTGTAGCATGACACTAGGCTATGGCACCGCAAAGATACTGTCAGTGTGAGAAATGCGTTGTATTGTAGCATGACACAAGGCTATGGCACTGTGTCTATACTGTCAATGAGAGAAATGCGTTGTCTTGTAGCATGACACTAGGCTATGGCACCGTGTCGATACTCTCAGTATGAGAAAATGCGTTGTATTGTAGCATGACACTATGCTATGGCACCGTGTCGATACTGCCAGTGTGAGTAAATGCGTTGTATTGTAGCATGGCACTAGGTTAAGGCACCGTGACGATACTCTCAGTGTGAGAAAATGTGTTGTCTTGTAGCATGACACTAGGCTATGGCACCGTGTCGATACTGCCAGTGTGAGGAAATGCGTTGTATTGTAGCATGACACTAGGCTATGGCACCGCGACGATACTGTCAGTGTGAGAAAATGTGTTGTCTTGTAGCATGACACTAGGCCATGGCACTGTGTCGATACTGTCAGTGTGAGGAAATCCGTTGTATTGTAGCATGACACTAGGCCATGGCACTGTGTCTATACTGTCAGTGTGAGGAAATATGTTGTATTGTAGCATAACATTAGGCTATGGCATCGCGACGATACTGTCAGTGAGAGAAATGTGTTGTCTTGTAGCATGACACTAGGCCATGGCACTGTGTCGATACTGTCAGTGTGAGGAAATCCGTTGTATTGTAGCATGACACTAGGCTATGGCACCTTGACGATACTGTCAGTGTGAGGAAATGTGTTGTCTTGTAGCATGACACTAGGCTATGGCACAGTGTCGATACTGCCAGTGTGAGGAAATGTGTTGTATTGTAGCATGACACTAGACTATGGCACCGTGACGATACCCTCAGTGTGAGGAAATATGTTTTCTTGTAGCATGACACTAGGCTATGGCACCGTTTCGATACTGCCAGTGTGAGGAAATGTGTTGTATTGTAGCATGACACTAGGCTATGGCACCGTGACGATACTGTCAGTGTGAGGAAATGTGTTGTATTGTAGCATGACACTAGGCTATGGCACCGTGACGATACTGCCGGTGTGAGGAAATGCGTTGTATTATAGCATAACACTAGGCTATGGCACCTTGACGATACTGTCAGTATGAGGAAATGCGTTATTTTGTAGCATGACACTAGGCTATGGCACTGTGACGATACTGTCAGTGTGAGAAAATGCGTTGTATTGTAGCATGACACTAGGCTATGACACCGTGTCGATTCTGTCAGTGTGAGGAGATGCGTTGTCTTGTAGCATGACACTAGGCTATGGCACCGTGACGATACTGCCAGTGTGAGGAAATGTGTTGTCTTGTAGCATGACACTAGGTTATTGGCACCGTGACGAACCGTGTTTGTAGCCAGTTTGTGTGGTAAAACAACAATAAGCAACATTTCTGTCATTATAGTGCTTCCTCATTTTGGTTTAGCCAACTTGATTTTGAATTACTCATAAATATAGAACACTAAGCACCAGAAGCATACCGAGCTTGGTATGTCGTGGTTGGGGATCAAACCTAAGATCTCGCACGTTTAGAAACCGGTTACTTTAATCAAAATATTTAAGCTTAAAAAATCATAAAAGTTTATATCATATTCGTCAATACCTAACATACGTAACGATCACAATATCATAGATGTACTTGCCGATAGGTTAGGAAACAAATATTTCGTCCATTGAAAGCCAAAAGAACTTACCACCCTCCTTTTCTATATTTTGATGTGTCTTTCTGGCTTTCAATGGACAATAAGTTTGTATAGTTGATATACACAAGTATCTGAACTATCGAACAGAATTATAAATCTAATTAATGACATGAGTAGGATCTATGTAATAACGGGAATAACAAATGAGCAACGGAGAGAAATGCCTTGATCATTTCTAATTCTGACTGTCATTTTAAAAAACAAATATTGACTTAGGTTTTATATTCAGAGCATTTCTGAAACTAATGTTATGTAAAAATAATAACACCAAACACAGGAGACCTATAAAGTAATCACATGCTTCGCAAATATCAATCGTGATAGATATTTCATAAGTACAGCTAGCAATTATAAAGCCCAAACCCATACAGAAACATCAGCGGGTTGAGGAAATACACGCCTATAATGTGAGATATTAATGTATACCTTTGTCAGCAAATCATCTTACATACCTTCATGTCATAATGTAGCTCAGAAAGAAAAACCTAGGGTGCACAGGGGCACCCGGTGAGAATCACCGACCTATTTTAAGCCAGATTGATTGCCTCCTCACATGAAAAACAAGTGACCATACCAAGACTCGAACACATAGTGACGATTGGACAAGTGATAGTGAGTCAGAGACTGTAACCACATATGGCCTCGGAGTTCCCCATTACGTAAATGACAAAGTCTTGTCATAAGACACCATTTATAGTAATGTATGTTACTGCCTCTGTACGATGAATCATAATTTTATGTATAACGGTTTTAGAGTGACAAGTGATGTTTTTTTGTGTGATGAATATTAAAAAAACACACGTTTTTTTCTATGCATTTGTACTGCACAATAAGTTTTTTTTTTTTTTTTTCTTAATTCTACAAGACTAAATTGTTTGGAACTGTTTTTGAATTATCAGTTTAAGTTTTGATACTTTTAAGCAATTGTTTAAAGTTAATAAAGAATATAATATAATCTAAGGTTGACATTAAAGTTCACCTGTGATTCTATATATTGGTGAAAATGTTTACGATTAAATTAGATGAATTGATGGATAAACAAATTTACTTCATTTTCAATTACTGGTCTACCTAGGAAGGGTTTAGGGATAACAACATTATCCAACATTAAAAAGTGCCGTTAAACCATGATATAATAAGTCGATCAATTGGTACAGGACTATTCAATGAGCCTATTTCTTCGAGAACGATGGGTAGACGAACGTCTATCATTTAATAACACTATGAACATAACACGGATAGAGTTGGACCACTCACGGTTTGGTGACGTTTGGGTCCCCGATACCTTCATTGTCAACGAAAAGGAGTCCAGCGCGCACGACATCACCGTACCAAACAAACTTCTACACATCTATCCGGATGGCACGGTGCAGTTCAGCATGAGGTAATTGACAATAAAATTGCTCATGTGCGTGATCAAGGAATTAAATTATTTATATTGATTTATACATAACGAAACATTCAACCGGAACGATTTATTAAAGCTTAGACACTGTGTGTTACTGTATCTTATTTGTATATTCATGCATTTGACATCAAGTATCTTATATTTTGGATATTGCAATGCGCCATACCAATGACGTTAAAGCCCCCTTAATTGGCGCTCGGTATATAAGGATGGTTCCAAGACTGGTTGGCACGGTACTGGGTGTGATAGCGTGCTGCTTGTAATATGCTAGTAAGGCAGCACGAGGAGCACCATATCTGTCTCTTGTAGATAAAATCTACACATTACTGAAATACTGTCGGCAGTAACTTAAACCTAACAAACAAACATATATAGTATAAATACCCATTTAGAAATAATGCATACTGGTAAAATTTCACATAGTATGTCATAGAAACACTAGGTGACATAAAGAGCCATTCTCGGTCTGAACAGGTTTAAAAGTGTTGCACTAATCTCAACAACTAATTGCTCTTGTGTTCCAAATTTTTAATGTAAAGTATAGAGGCTTGTCATTTCCTTTCATTACAGGATTACCGGGACGTTTTCTTGTTTAATGTTTTTGGAAAAGTACCCCTTTGATACCCAGGAGTGTAAGTTCGAAGTTGAAAGCTGTAAGTGATGTTTTTATATATATCTTAGTATGTAAATTGTGGGAATTAATCTATCAAGTAAATGATAGAGTCTATACATATGGCATACGACATATAAATCTCTCTAAATTCGTGGTAAACAATACATTTCATACAATAATGCCTTTGAACTGAAAAAGTCAAAATACCAAGAACTGGCAGATGTCTGTAGAGACAGGGAATGGAAGACCTGGGTCTTCCCTGTAGAAGTTGGGTGCAGAGGATTTCCTGCACAGTCAGCATGGAAGATGTTTGGAGCTTTCGGGGTGAAAGGAAAAGCCCGCAAGGCCGCAGTCATGCTCTTGCAAAGGCTTCTGAAAGAGCATCCAGTTGGCTTTGGCAACAAACCAGAATGGAAGCCATCACTGACAAAGTGGTGCTTGATCGACACCACTTGCCCCGTCATCTCGAGGGTGTTCCGAGATAAGGGGCGAAACACCCGACAACAGACGGCTGATGATGTCTATGTTATGTTAAGCATTTTATAGGGACACTGTATTTTAACACGGTTCTTTTAAAAAATCGTTGATAATTTTGAATTTTCAGATCGTCTGATTGACTTCTACATTAGAGTGACCTCCAGGTTTCCAAAGGGACGAAGGTTAGGTTGGTAAATAGGAAACCTACGGTACAAATGGCACACATTTAAACTATAAAATATTTACTGACTTAATACAGTTCCATAAATCGCATGAATCTTTAAGAAATATTTTAAATTCTTACACATTTTCAACAAATTGAGATAAACTTAAACGTATTTTTCGATGTTTGCCAGATGGCCACAGTACAGAAAAACTGTTGTTTAAGTGGAGCGACAAACCGCTGACTCTAGCCAAGGATCTGAAGTTTCCGGATTTTAAGCTAACCTCCTCCGAAGCATATCAGTGTGACAAGGATTATTTTGGAAGTAAGGTAAAGCTAGAGTTAGATAATATTAACGTGCTTTTATGAACATCCTGCATTCCACCTGTTGTTCCTCGACAACAAATTGCTTTAAATGACATCTAAAATCACTCATAAGAAATGGATGAAACATCATGACCCTTACCATTTATGCTTTAAATGAGCCTTTCAGTGGGATGGGCTATTTTCCATCTAACCTATAAAGAAAAATCCAAAAATCTTTTTTGAAAGCAGAGTTCAGAATTTAATTTTGCACTAATGAACTGCTTATGGCGATCTTCTAATATAGCTAAATTAAAGCAATGGAAGCTTTTTTTATATGATATAAACAGAAAATATCAGAAATCTTTTACTATCAGAATTTAATTGTGTTTTACACAAATGATCTCCTCATCAAAATCTGCTGCTTTTTAAATAATTTTTTCTTATATAATCTTCAATTTGGCTGATGTTTGGAGTCACACGGTCAAATCATCCGTAAATCAAGGTTGATGACACTCAGGTTAACGATCTAGGGCCGTTATGAACCTTTTGGGCTTGTCTACCATAAATAAGGACCATTAGGTCATTTATATTTCTCTCCCAGATACAGATATAATACTTACAGAAGATCCCCAGTGTAAGATTTTCCTTTGCTCAAATTATTCTGGTTTCTCATCATTCTAAAAAATCGAATAGTGCAATTCCATATTTTTGAAATTTACTTTTATTTATTTTTTAATCATTACCTAAATATATAACTCTGATCAGCTTATTTTTCAAGCCTGTGGTAGATTAAGATCAATGCTAATCAATCCTTTAATGATATTTCTTTTACACTGGCGTCTGTCTAAGTTCTTGTATAGGTACAATGTACAATGCATTGATTTTTAATCATTTAATAAGTTTGCCCAACAAAGACAGCTTCCTTCTTCAGAAACATTACAACTTCAAAGCCCAATGGCATAATATTAATAATAAGGTCGGATCAATGATCGAGATCGGTAGTGTTTGCAACGACCTGAACAGTATTAAAGAGATTAGGATCGAGCCTATATTCAATATTATGCAAGTACTGATTTTCTCTCTGCAAATGAGTTTAAGCTTAAGTAAAAGGTATTATCAATGAGACTGGAATGAGTATCAGTCGTCTACATGGAAAACGTTTTTTTGTTGTTGTTGTTGTTGTTGTTGTTGTTTTGTGTGTGTTGCTTGTTAATTTCGACATTTCACCGGTGACCTCTATTAACTGGCAAAGCCTTGTTATAAATATTGAGGGATATTAACAAATTAAATCAGTATAACTTATAAGAAAAATAATGAAGGTAGGTAGGGTTCAACTTTCAACCCTCGAATGACAATGGTTATACAAAAGTTGTTTGAAGGTACATATTACTATAACACTATTGTGCCAATAACCCAAAAGTATATCAGTAAGTTAGCTTTATTCGCATTATTAAAAGTAAATAAATGCGTGGTTACGAAAACTTGCGAGCAAGCACGATGTCAAACGACATCCTACTACCTAAATATTATTCAGACATCAATATGATTGATGAATAAAGAACGAAGTTAAATGTCACATGTGTCGAGCAATAATTGGAAGAGCATGATTAATAAAAAATGACTTTCACTTTTGACTTCTTTAGTCGTCTTCCCTTGTGTGGGTATAAAGTTCGTCCTGGAGCGGAACTACAACTACCATATCATCCAGATCTACATCCCCACCATTTTGATCGTCGTCCTCTCGTGGATCAACTTCTGGCTGGACCACGCTTCCGTCCCCGCCCGATAACACTGGCTCTGCTAACTGTGTTGACCTTGACTACACAGGGTGAGGGGGCTAGGCTTAACCTTCCTCGTGTGTCTTACATAAAGGTAATACCTGATAAAAGTAAAGAAATTGTCCATGTTTGTAAATTTAAATTTCAGAAATTGACACTTTTTTTCTTAAATCAATTCTGCTGGAAACCAGTTAAATGAAGTAAGGTTACTGAAATTCATATACGAGCACTAAATGAAAGAAGTTTTTCAAAATGGCATTATGAGTTAAATACGGGCATTCACCTAAAAATTGATTTTTAGACATCTAAAGGCAGTCTCGTTTATGACAGTTTAATATTTTAAAAGGGACAATCCCAGATGTATTGTAATCTGTGTATTGTAATCTGTTTAATGTACTGCAAATCCATTACACTTCGTTGTGTCTTTTTGCATTCAATTATATCGGCACATATGTTTGTAGACCCGTATGTAAGAAAATACAATGTCTATGAAAATAAACTAATGCCTTCTCGTTATGAATCGAGGAAATGACTGATAACAGTTTTAACAAGGTCAGAGTAACGATTCTATTATTTTGGTGTATCATTCCCGGAGATTATCAACGAAAAGTGTTCGAAAGATTTCAAGACAAGTCCTGTAATTTGTGTCAGTGTTCCTCACTTTTGACTCTATGCCGAATGATGACGCACTATAAGATGTAACTGGTATTTGAACGATTTTCGATGGACGAAAATGGCCATTACTTTGGGGAACTGTTCTACACAATTTTTGTTAGATGACATCAAGTTACCAAACTTTTGATAAATATCCTGAATAAATTATATCTTAGTTGTTTTATCAAAAGAAGTCTCTTAGATGCACGAGTCCTATTCCAGGCCGAACAGAAGGTTTGGCTTTATTGAACTTCTTTCAGTTAACTAGGTTAGTAAAACGATTCTTATCACTAAAATATTTTATTAATTCGAGTGGCATTAGAGACAAGTAAACGGTACATACAGGATGGCTAGAGCAACTATGCTGGGACTAAATACGTGTAAAATGTATCTTTGTTTTCACGGTAGTTAATGTATATAGTAATTTGTGGAAATTAAATATTTATCATAATCGCATTATGAAGCAAAAAACAAAAACAAAAAAAACAAAAAAAAAGAACAAGAAAAACAAAAACAAACAAAAAAACAGACACTTAAGATAACATATCGAGTTATCTTAAATTTTTTAATAAAGTACTTAGTTCTGTTTTCGCCTTGATGTAAAGATGGATTTTATTGTTTTGTTTTGCTATGAAGAAAACGCCAATCTTTTATGATGATACACGATATATGTATAAATTCTAATCCACTTTACACCTTCATATGATGAAATTTCGACCTGTTTAAGAACCGTTTGTAAATATTTGTCTCAAATCTTCCCAGTATCTTATAGTTGTTAGAGCTACAACCGAATGCACCTACTATATGCCTCTTTGTGAATTTCATTAAGACCCTTTGAAATGCCTAATTTACAGGAAAGCTTCTGTTACAAAAATTACAAGATTTGGCTGTCTCATTCTATATTTAGCTCAAAACAACGCAAGCATAAAATTAACATACACGATTTTTTAAGAAGTCCGTGATTGTTCTTCATATCTCCACTACTACGGTGTATCAAGATTTATTCAAGCTATTGCAAAAAGCCCATAAACTTCTGAAACACTCCTTGTACACCGAGACATCCGTGCTTTTACTGAACAGTGTATTTCAGAAAACGCTCCGCCCATTTTCTCACTGTATTTTCCTGTCTGAAAAACTAAGGATTACGGGGGATTTCCCGTATTTTTTTCATTAAATATTTCATTATGTGGGCTTCATGCAACATTAAGTGATTAGTCCCTAAAGATGGAACTAGGTAAAAATATTGTTCTTGGTCACTTCACTTTTCCTAGTCGCCATCTTTAATTTTAAAGTTCCGGAAAAAATTAATTAATAAATGGAGAAAAAAAAGGGTATTGCATTTTTCCTGGTCACCATTTAATCATATTTTAAGTTTAAAGTCAATATCTTGTACAGTTTTAGATTAATGCTCCTGACAAAAGTTTATTATGAAATGAATAAATGTAAATAATTAAATAATGGGACCAGGTAAAGTTATGGTTCTTGGTCATTGTACTTCTCATTGATCTCTATCCGTATGCAAAGTTCCATACATATCAAATGTGGTAGATATGGCCCGGTCAAGAAATTTTTAAGGCAGACGCTGACGCAGACGCCGAAAAATGAGTGACCGCAATAACTCGGACTATTCTATGAATAGTCGAGCTAAAAAGAGAAATACCAATTTTCATTGCTTTGGAACGGCCAGTCGGCAAAATGGCGTGCTAAAACCAGGTTTCAGCTCAAATTACGCTTTTGATAAGTTGGTGAAAATTAACCAGAATCATGCAACTTGTTATCAATATTTTAACCGAGCAATGAAATATTCAGTCACATGTAAACATGTTTTGGATATACAGCTTTTGAATGCAAAGAATTTTAGACAATACCACAATCCAGTGAAACTTCGAAATCAGCTTCTTAAACATCATGTTTTAGGAATTTTGTAGAGTCTAGCCTCATAACAGATACTTTACCAATAGTTAATCATTGATGTGTGATGTAGACATATACAATTATTAATTCCTTTTTATTTCAGGCTATTGATGTATGGATGGCGGTTTGCCTTACATTTGTGTTTTTAGCTCTAATAGAATTTGCATTTGTCAATGTGCAAAGCCGGAAATTCGTCAAAAGACGCAACGATTCTATCTCTAAAGAAACCGCCAATGGGTCCTCTCAATTAGATGTGAGTTTATTTTCCTGAAGCTAAATCATGTGCAAGCAAACAGAACATAATTCTGTTATTCGAATAACCTAGATGATAAATGGAAATATGACACATCATAACCATTTTGACGGTATTTAGATTTTTATTAAACTGAAAATGTCTTTGCAATACTTCACAGAAATATGGCTATAAAAGGGACATACGATTGTGCATTATTTCAAGCTGTAACCAAAGTTAGCAAGAGTATCAGGCGTGGCTTCAAACTACTATAAGATTCCCCATAAAGGAATACAGCAGTAAAGCATCTGTATCTGAAAGATTTATTTAGCTCATTTTTATTTAGTAGCCAATTTAACATTCTGAACCAAAAAGTAATCTTTTTTTTAAATTGGAATGACCGTAGGAATGTGATACTTGTTCGTACGACTTGAGACTTCACAAAACAATGTATTCTTAATATATATTTCCCTTATAAATGTTTGAGTATTCTCAAAATAATTAGATGTCTTATTATATAAAGTCGACTACAAAACCATTTTTATATTACCAATGAATTGGACCATTATTGAAATTATCGCATTTGGGCATTTGGAGATTTCTTCAATTACATTGAATATCGTAGAAATGTCAAGTGATCTGATTTGTTTATGTCAATACTTTAGTAAACTAAATATCGAATGATATAGTAAGCAGTAATTCTACCATCTGATCACGCTATATGATCATGGCATAATCGTCCGAATGCATCACACATTATTCCATATAGGTGTTTGCGAAAATATTTCAGTATATAACTCATTTTCTGTAATACTTGTTGAGGTTTGTTTAAAAAAAGTTTGTTTGAGATTAGCGTTAAGGTTTGTTTGTTATACATGTGAGATTTAAAAAAGAAATATTTACCTTTATCTAGGATATGAATTTTTTCCCGCAAATAATGTAATTTTTGTCGTTGGAACGTTAAAACCACGTAAATTAACGTTTTAGTTAAATCAACATATTTACATGAATACGTCTTTGACTGCAAATCATTCTTTTCTTTTTGGTTTCTAGGTGGCACCGGACATTGAGAGAAACAGCTGCAATTTACCATGTTTCCGGAATTCCGACACGGACAGTAAGGTCCGGCAGATCGACAAGGTGTCCAGATGGGTTTTCCCGTCCAGTTTCATCATTTTCAACATCTTCTACTGGACGTATTATTTCGCTTTATTGTCAGACAGGGACAGGAAACCCCTTTCGTGACTTTGATAATTGAACATAATGATCCGTCGATAGAGTACGTTGTCTACGGAAACAAAGTTGCTTGTTCTAAACCCGATATGGGCTTGTCATTTTCATGACCTTTGCAAAATACCTAAACCAAGAGATAAGCTCCTCGGCGAAATATCGTATATTCTCGGAGCAAAGTCTCGGAAGTGCGCGAAAGAACGAGAGTTCAGTGTTATTAAGCGATGGCAAAACAACGATAAATAGAACGATTCATTAATTTTGTATGCTATGTAGTTGTATAAATTCTTATGAAAATAAATGATCATGGTGTTTTTGTCCTATTCTTTGATCCTTTTAAAAAATACGCAATATGATGTATATATCTTTTATCTTGTGAGTATTGGGACATAAACGTGGGGGGTTGTTTTGTTTATGTTTCTTACAAAAACTTCTTATGTTGGTGAGAACCTGGATACACCAGGATTAAATCCAAAATAATGAGCTACTTAACAAAAAAGCGGAAGTTATTTTACATTCACGTTATGCTGACTTCATTACTAGGCTTGAAAAAGTGCATTTCATCCAAGATAGGCTTAAAGTCAAAATGTGTAGTTAAAAATCCTGAAGTCCTGTGACTTAAATTTCAACCTCAGAAGAAATAAGTTGTTTTAATCATATGTCAATTAATTTGTCGTGCAGTGTTTAAATTGAGAGTAAAAGTATACAACCGCTTTCGAAGTTAATGTTTTACTGTTTTTAAATTGCATATCCTTAATGGATAAGAACAGCAAGAAAGTTGTTGATCATTTTCGAATGACGTCGGAACACAACTCAATGCAGTAGTTACTTCCCTTATTCGTATTCTTACAAGCGCCCCGGCTTTTTCTCACAATATCGCGGTCGCGTTCGAGTATACGAGATTTCAGTCACATGCTTATTTGAGTAGCGAATCTGCTGGTTAAGTTCTTTGCCTTTCCAAAAAGTTATGATCTTACTCAGGAAATATTGAGAATTACGTAACAGAATTATACACACGATGATATTGGTTGAAGCTTAATCAAATGCAAGTACCTCTACAGATAAATTCATATTGCAATCTTTCTCAAGTAATGCAACATTTGGGGGACTAATATTGAACAGCTTCTGTATTAAAATCACAACAACAACAATAACAACATTAATAATGATAAACATATTTAAATTACTACTACCAAAACCGTCCTGAACAAAACTACTACTAATACCACCACCACTGCACATGCTAACCGCCATGTCTGCTACATCTAAGATTTAAGATTTGTTCAAGTCTGTAGCCAGAATGTTTTGAAGAACATATAAAGATCTTACTTAGATGATTAGATAACATATGATTTGTTACCTATTACATACATGCATCGAATGTCAACCCTCATTTCGGACAAGCACATTTTAACATATTTTACCTATTCACATACGTAACATGTCTTTTACAAATGTGATTGTTATAAAACATGGTCTAACACTGCTCTGTGATCGCTTACACCATGGTCTTGTCATGAAAAACCTTGATATGAACCTGAAAGAAATAATACATGCTTCAAGTTATAGTGTTAAATTCATCATCAAATAATTAATAAAAACGTTTCAAAAACATCTACCTCTATCGACATTATGAAAATGGTGAGTTCGTACATAGAAATCTTCATGTGAAAAGTACTAGAATCTTTTGATACTTGTGAAAATAAATCATTCTATATTTTGCGCGAAATCCGCTAGGAAATCCCGGATATATCCGATTACAAATGTTGAACTTCGTGACCTGAGTCAAAAACGAATATGGCGGACATTTTAAAAAGCAAACGAACAGAAAACGCGAACGATAAATGCTCAATTTGAAATGCTTACTGGAGTAAAATTTTGTGCACTTATACCGTTTGCAGAAACTGACGCGATATGCCGAGAATATCGTGATCATCCGGAATATGGAGAGGAAAATGAAAGTAAGGTCTTTAAATCCCCGTTTAACATTATGCATTAGACAATAGGGCCAAAAATAATGTTTAAATATTACGCCCTTTGTTTAATTTGTAAGCCTATCATGTTCAAACACTTACAGCTTTGGAAAAAAAATCATTTATGCAAGTCTTTTGTTAATTTTCCACGTAACAGAAAACATTTTTGGTTTGGGAACAAGAGATCATGGAAATAATGGTAAAATTTGGCTATTCTTCGTGGTAAAATGAATTTTCATTGGGAATGCACAGAATATCTCACAAAGGCCTATTTGTTGGCATCATTTCTACAATTAAAAAAGATTATTCGCATTCAAAAAGCATACTGGAATATAACATTTACTGGAATTTGAATTTTTAAGTTTCGTGCTGAATATATTATTAAAAACTCAATTTGTTATGAAATCAATATATCATTAAAATTTATTAGCTGTGCGCTCAGGAGTCCAAAATTATAACAAGAGCTCCGCTGTGGCGGGGCAATATACGCCCGAAGAAAGGTATTGAAAAGAGGGCAAATTCATAGTTCCCTCGTGTCCTGATGTATTAAAGCTCAGAAAAAAGGGTTTTGGAAGATGTTTTGTAACCTTAAAATATTCAGATTTTTAGATACATTAATCAATGAAACCACAGTTTACTTACAGAATAATGTAGGAAGTGTAGAAAACATAAACACTATACACATGGCCGTATCGGACCTGTCTAATTGACGGCCCCAGGCCCAATCTGCAGTCCTAGTATAATATAGTGCTTGAAGTGGGTGAATTTAACTGAAAATTGTAGCATATGCTGTAAAGCCTTGTTAATATATATTTAATTTTATACATATCATCAATACAAAATGAATTCCATACTCCTACGTCACGCCACCTATCGGGAAGATTTTAAATTCCGGGATCTGTACCTAAATCCCGTACAAAATGAAAACTTGTCTGTGTTAATTTTTTTCGTTGTCATCTTTCTTGTTGTTGCCGCTGATGATGATTTTCTTACATTGACATTAACACTGCCTTAGTAGCTTACTGTCTGGAAATGCCATGCATCTTGCAGATCCTAACTTTTCCAATAATTATATAAAAAGGAATTGCCTGTTGTAAAATGTTTGTTTGTTGGTTGAGCTTAACGTCTTACCGACAGTATTTCAGTCATTTGGAGAAGATGTCTACTTGAGACATATATAGTGCTACCACACTGCAATATCACGCAGTAGACATGTCGCATGATACCACACCCATTCACATTATCCTGACACCGGGCAACCAGTCCTGCAACTACCCTTATATGTTGAGCGCCCATCAAGGGAGCTATAACAACTACTTGCCATTTTTATGACTTTGGTAAAATGTATCTCATTTGATCTATAGATTAGTTTATAATAAAATAATACTTTTTTCAGATTTAATAGATAAAAAATGTTTGGAAAAAGATATGGAAATTAGATCGAAGACGCCCTTAATTTATATTGACTTTTCAGAACAAATTTTAGCAATCTTAGAAAAAACAGCCTACAGCTGAGGATATTTGTCAAAATGACATGTATCATTGCCTAGTGGAAATATTAGACCTGCTGTTTGTAAATGATGCATGCACATGTTATTAAAATATTCTGAATGGCTTTGCTTTTTTTAAGTCGTGCTTCAAAAACATGCGCGGCGTCTTCGATGGTTTGCATCAAAATCAGACTTGTTTTAATATGTTTCGTTAGTGGAATAGTTTCAATTCATGATGATCCATCGACGAAGAATGTGATTGAAAGAGATCATAGGCTGTGTCATAATGACAGGAGCATTCATGAACACCCTTGGCCTGGAGAGATATTTCATGAATAATTCAATTGGCAAGAGACGAGGTTTATGATTATATAACTAAGAACATACAGATTGTTCAAAGAAGATTTTAGATTTGTAAATATGTCCTCCTGAACTTGTCTAAAAACGAGCGCTCGACTTCCGGTCAACCCCGTTGTGGTAAACACCCTTTGCATATTAAAGAACCATTATAAGAAAGAATGTGTGCGCAATATATAGTTGTGAAAGTGAAACACACTTTCTAATTGAGTGTACACTGTATAATGATTTATTTTGTTCACTGTTCGTAGTTTTTTAAACAAATTGAATGAACAAAAATCGTGTATATCATTAAATGACTATATTCTTAAATCAATAAAGTTTATTGTAAAAGCACTTTTAATTAGACTTTATTCTTTTTAGTTGTGAAATTAGTTCACATACCTTATGAGTACTTACTTACATGTATTAGTATTTTTCAGATATAAAGTCTGTTAAACTGACATTTTGTCGTAATATTTTATCTTTTTGTATGTTTTATTTGAATAAAAAACCATGTAAACGTTTTTAATCTTTTTCATATCTAAGGTAACTCAAATGCCTATAGGATCGGGTGATAAAATTGCTAAATTGTTAACTAAAGGCTTATAATTAGTGTATGCAATATAGTTTGTAACACGTGTGTCCATCATTAACAAAATTCTTAGTACTTACTTACCCTCTGAAAATTACGTTGACAAGAAGCAGATACATAATCCCAAAAATGAACGCTAACTTCTTTACGAGCTGCAGTATCTTTACTGTAGATCTGCTTCGTGTTGTTACAAGTATATATTTGATTAAAACTACAATTGTAAACGACACACGTCAATGCGACACGACACTCGACATTACAGCGCGCCAATGTCGCGGTGACTCATCATTTTTTTTTCACGAAATATCGCAATAAATATCGAGTATCGTTTCAAAATATCGTGCGACGCGTCGCATGGTCTTTTGTTGTTTCATATAGCGACACGGACACACGACATTCAAAATGGCACTAACCGGATTCCGTAAAGAACTATGGTGTTGTTACATTATATTTGATTGACACCCATTTTCCTGATATATTTCAGACCTCGAGGAATTTAAGAAAAGACGCGGAGCTCTAGGGATACTGAACCGCCCCCTAAAATTTATAAAGAATAAGAAGGGTTAAATCAAGGATCAAAGTTTGTTTTAGCCATATTTAGTGCTTACCTTCTTTACGACATTTTTGTATAATTAAACGTATAACACGGTGACAAAATAGCCCTGTCTAGTGTCGAATCCAAGAATTAAACGGAGTGTGTCAAAATTACGATTTTTAAATTAACCAGCTAAATAGCATTAACTATTTCACGACTTGTCTTGGTCGGTAGTGTGGATTCATTAATGATTACAAAATCACTTAATACTTATATCGGATTTTCCAATATACACGTACTGCAATAGCGTATCAGTCTCACTGTAACACTTTGGGTGACGGCGAAATGTTCGTGACAACATTCTGGATACTTCTCATGGTGGGGGTACAACAATGCATCGCAGAAGACATGTAAGATTAAATTTAACTCCACTAATCATCGTCATATTCATCATCATCACCATCATTACATTCTACTAGTTCACGCCTCTGACAACATACTGCTTCTATTATCACCACTGCAATAACTCTCCTCTTCTTATTACAACTGTAACTACTACTCCCACTTAAACAGCTACTGCTCTTTTTTTCTACTACTCCAACTTTCACTTATACTACTGCAACCTTTTTTACAATAATACCTATATACATCACTTTAACCCTTTCCCTCATAGAGGATACCATGAAAAGGCCTAAGCGAACAGCATAAAACCAGATCAGCCTGCGAGTAACTCGCAGGCTGATAAGGTTTTATGCTGTTCGCTGCTCCTCAGTGGTCTGGTAATGAGGATTTTACAATTAAATTTGGTAAGGTTTGAGTCTGGCTTTCTGCAGATCAGGCTTTATGTCGTACCTATTGAGTGAGTCAAAATGAGTCTATATGAGGGAAAGGGTTAACTTGTATATCTAATTTCGAAACTACAGTTACAATATTGCAATCTGATAATGTCAATACAACCACCACAATTCTCCTTGACATCTCCTCCTTTCTGTTACTGCATGTGTACAACTATCTCTCCTTCTTTTTCTTCTTCTTCTCCAACTACTGCTACTACTACTACAGTTGCTATGTCCACTACTACTACTACTAATTCTACAAGTTCCATTTCTACTTCACTACTGCTACCACTATACTTCTACTACCACTTTACTGTTCTACTACTTTATTACTTCTTATTCAAAGTACAGCTTGCACCATTGGAACATCATTTTCCTCTTCATCAACACATATATAAACACTGATATTTTCTCTACATCCACAATGAAATAGAGATGATCCGATAACTGACAAGAAAAATGAAGTACTCGCCCCCCCCCCCCCAAAAAAAATGCTCAGAAACTGAGTGTGGTGTTACCTTTACTTAAACGTTTCATTCTCCCCGTCTGTTTCTATTGTGTAAAACAAAGTCTTCCCACTGGAGACTTGGACTTTTCCTCGAATGTGTCAATGGCCTCGGATATCTCACCATTTTACTGCATACTCAATATTTTGACTCTTAGATTCATACATTTTAATTTTCTTTTCTCAGGTCAAATCTAATGGAAAATGTGTTTTCTGGGTACAACAAGGCCGAGGAACCAAAACACGACAGAGGTACAGATTATATTTATTTGTATTCTGGCTATTCCGACATGACTCTTTTGAATTTGCGTTTATTTAGGTCAAAATGTTTTTCATAAATATTTTACCAGTCATAAAATAAACGCTCATGGCAAGATATCTTTACAATAGAACATCAAACTATCCTCTTGACTTTGTTTGTCCAGTGAATCAGTAATAATCATAAAATCAATTTGATTAAAACCAGGTTCTCACTAGCTTGTCGTGTGAGGATATTGTATAATTAGAATTACTAGTGACTAATTTGTTAGTCACTTAATATAAGCGAGACAGTACAGAACAGTACAGTACATATAATTATTTATTTCATCCATATAGTAAACGTATACACAAGTTGGATACACAAATTAAAAAAAACTTTAGTACCATACATGCTCCCGGAAGGTAATGATTGACAGGCGGAAGTGAAAGTGGCTTTTCTAAGCTTAGTTGTGATTCGCTATCAAAAGGGATATCTGGTACATTCACATCGTATCTATAAAAAATGATACATATTATTAAAGCATTTACAATAGTCATGTTCGCGGTTGAAGTTTTTAGTTAATTCAATTAGCTTTGGGTCATTTTTATATAATATGCATGTGTTCAAGTTTAGACTGAATGTATATCGTATTGTGTTGAGTAAATGTATTGACTAGTGTCATTGTTATTACACTTGTAACTTTAATAATCAATTAACTTACCTATTTACCCATTTACTTAATCACTTCTTGGCATACATTATATACTCGTAAGAAATGTTCAAAGATTACACAAATAAGACGAAATCATCTGAAAAGAATTCAGAGCTTCGAGAGACTGATGTTTTTAGTTAAATTTAGTTGGGATCGTAAAAAGAAATCAAATATAACATATCGAGATTTTTGTGTTTGAGCAACCTTATGTCTGTATTTTCTTACAGACGGGTTTGATCAGCAAGTGGCCGTCTCAATCGAGGTGTACATTGTGTCCATGTACTCGATCAGCGAAATAGATATGGTAAGATCAGAATTTTGACAACACTTCAAAACACACATTATATGGTATTATTTTCTTACCTTAGCTAGGCGCAATGCATAAAAATATATAAGAACTAGTATGGCAGGTGAACGTTTCTTAAGCAAATCTAATAATTCAAATTTAGTCATGTACAATTAATTGAATTAAATTAAGGAGAATCGATCAAGTTTTAATATAAATAAGTATAACAAGAAATATTTAATGTAGTAATTCTAATGAAATATTTGTTAATACAATTCAGTAATAGTTTTATTTAGTTAAATTAATCAAATTTTGAAATAAATGCGATAATTTCTTTCTAAATATTTTATTCAATTAATAAAAATTGACTTTTTAATTCGTTTACCAATGTAATAAAACGACTAAATAATTGCAAGCTTGGTTGGTGTTTAGCTATGGTAATTATAACTATGCGAGCTTCATCTAATTTTGATTCGATGATATACATGTATTTACTTTCTTCTGACATCTGGATACGTTTCTAAGGTGTCCAGAAGTGTGTGAGTTGTCTCGTAGCATGACACTTGGCTGAGGAACCGTGACGATACTGCCAGAGAAAAATGTGTTCCTAACCATTTAACTGTTTTTGTGGATTTAACACAATAAACAAGATTTCTGTCATTTAGGGACAATTATAGTGCTGTCTCACTGTTGTTATTGGTAAGATACCACACCCAGCCACATTATCAAATATATATATATACCTAATGGCATGAGGAGGCAGAATCTTAAATTATTAAATTTATTAGATCGTTACTTATTCTGATTCTCATTTTAAAAATAAACATTGACATAGGTTTTACATATCGAACGACTCTGAAACAAATATTATGAATCATTGACTTGCGTGTAACAATTCATAGCCCCGAGCATGTGAAACCTATAAAAAATCAGACGTTTCACGATCAATCCTTATAGATATTTTATTAATACAACTAGCAATAATATAGTCCAAACCTATACAAAAACATCAACGTGTTGAGGACCTATGTGGCTATCATCTCAGATATCTATGTATACCTATGACCACATGCCCACTACTTAAATGATTAAGCCTGGACATGACATTTCATCCATATCAAAAGCAATATCTGTTGCTGTTGTTATGACATAATATATACGTGTACATGTAAAAAGCATTAACAGCTGTTACCGAATTATATTTCTAAGAACATGGTTTAACATCGTCGAAACCCCTTTCGAATTATACGCTTTGTTTCTTAATCAGCAAATGGCCATTGATTAGAAAAACTTCATATTGAATTATTAATTAGGCAATATTTTTGGTCCGTGGCGGAGACAGTCCTAATCGTTTGACATATGAAATGGCGCGTAATATATAGTCATTCGAATTTCCAAAAAGGACGGACTAAAATGTCCTATGAGAAATCCAGAAGGAAATTTTTTATAAATGGTCAAAAAAGTTAACGTTTGCTTTTGTAACGTCAAAAAAGAGTATTAAACTAACTACGCGTGGTCTCATGGGTTATCAAGTAGCTAATTTATATTCTTGGAAACGGATGATAACAGAGTATATACCGTTGGTTCCGACTTTTGTGATTTTGCTTATATATTATTCGTTAGCAGAGTTGCAACTTACCAAATGAAGTGACTACAACTATTCCAGATACCCATTGGTGACCTCATTATAATAATAATAATAATAATAATATATTATCTACAATTACATCATCTCATCGTCTCATCAATTAACTCATGAAAGAAAGTCTAAGCAATATTTTCACTTTTTTTCTCGACGTTTTGGTCCTTGTGTATGTTAAAGGCTAATATACAAGATATAATTGTTTTTGCGATATATATTAAAACAAAAACATTTAATGGATTTGTTGTATTGTACAATATAATTAGCCTTTTTTTTTCATTCTTCAAGACTTAAGTGTTTTAACTGTCTTTTTATATTCAAATGATTTATAGCAACTAAAATTGTTATTAAAGGAGTGTAATTTTAACTTGATTTTAATATGTTGGTATTTCAAGGGTTTTATCAAATGTTTCCTAGATAATATAAATAAAGATGGATTAATTGATAGATAAAATGTTGCAAATGATGCAGCTGCGAGATACTTAGTTACATATTCAGATCGACGATGAATGTTCAGGGAAAAAAATGGCGATTAAACCATGATACATTCAATCACTCAGTCACTCGATCGATCGATCAATTGATACAGGACTATTCAATGAGCCTATTTCTTCGAGAACGGTGGGTAGACGAACGTCTATCATTTAACAACACTATGAACATAACACGGATAGAGTTGGACCACTCACAGTTTGGCGACGTTTGGATCCCCGATACCTTCATTGTCAACGAGAAGGAGTCCAGCGCGCACGACATCACCGTGCCAAACAAACTTCTACACATCTATCCGGATGGCACGGTGCAGTTCAGCATGAGGTAATTGATATTTAAATTTCATATATACATGATTATGGAACTGAATCCATAAATGATGTATACATAACGAGTCATTTAACCGGAACGATTTATCAAAGTTTTAAATTTTGTTTTTGCTGCGTTTTATTGCAATTTAGTTATATCCATGCATTTGATATTACATCTCTTATATATTTAGATATTGCAGAAGTATCATAAGAAACGATGCATATGTGTATAATTATTCCATGCTTTATCTAAGAGATCCAAAATGAGATGAGATGGAGATGAGCAAAAGAACCGTTGTCTGAAAAGACATTACACTATCTCAACTCGACGAATGCTCAAGTGTCCAGACTCGTCGTATGAAATCCGGTTTAGGTGCAAGGTTCACATATAGTCTGTGTGTACAAAGCGTAAACTTAAAACTTCAAAGGAGACAGGGTACTAGTTCGCCCCATGAACCATCAATAACATGTATAGATTATATTATATACATACGATTATTTCCATAGCCGTGTCAATAAGAACCAGTCAAATTCTAACTAATGTAGAGGCTGGTATTTTCTTTTTATTCCAGAATTACCGGAACGTTTTCTTGCTTAATGTTTTTGGAAAAGTACCCCTTTGATACCCAGGAGTGCAAGTTCGAAGTTGAAAGCTGTAGGTATTGTTTCATATTTATTGTTTCAAGTATAAAATAGAGTATATAAAAAAACATTTCTATATTTGCGGCAAACAATTAATTTTGCCAGATAGATCGGTCAGTTTTATATATGATAAAATAGAATATAGAAAGGTATCCTGTTGAAATAAATCGCTGATAAATTTGAATTTGTTGAGCTTCTGAATGATCACAATTGTAGGTGACGTAAGTTTTTCTGAAGGTTATAAAAAGGTTTTGTTTGTAAATACAAGTAGGAAATTTACGGAACTAAAGGTGCACATATGATGCATAAGATAACATTTTGCTTAGAATCAGGTTCGTATACAGCATTCCATTTATCAAAATATTTAAAATTTCTACTCTTTTTCAGCAAAAAGAGATAAATTTAATAAGAATTTAAGTAACATGCTAATGTTTGGCAGATGGCCATAGTATGGAGAAGCTATCGTTTAAGTGGAGCGACAAACCGGTGACAATCGCCATTGGTATGAAGGTTCCAGATTTTGAGCTCACCTACTCAGAGGCATACCAGTGTGATAAGGTCTATTATGGAAGTAAGTGTAGCAAGAGTTTCAAATAGGTTAGATATTCACGTACATAATGGTTGCTATGATAACAAAAGGAATTTAATTTAAATTATTTTAAAAATCGTCATCTTTAAAACCATTTATCAAATTTATACACTACAGAAATGATCATCTCATATCCCTGTACCAAAGTTGACCCCTTTAAAAACAGGCTCCAAGTGGAATATTCTTCTATGAAACCATTGGCCAGAATATATTCGTAATTATAGTGTAAGGACATGTATATTTTCGAGTTTCCTTCACTTTGATTTCTTCAGTTGTCTTCCCTTGTGTGGGTATAAAGTTCGTCCTGGAGCGGAACTACAACTACCATATCATCCAGATCTATATCCCCACCATGTTGATCGTCGTCCTCTCGTGGATCAACTTCTGGCTGGACCACGCTTCCGTCCCCGCCCGGATAACACTGGCTCTGCTCACTGTGTTGACCTTGACTACACAGATTGAGGGGTACATGATGAACATGCCTCGTGTGTCTTATATAAAGGTAATACCTGATAATAATAGAGAAGGAGAATTTGTCTACTTCTGTTAGAGACCACTTCAGTGAATTGTGTATAAAGAAATAAATATGAGAATTAATAAAGAAAAAAATCTGAGAACTAAATAATAGAAGTCCTTTAAATTACATTTATCAAGAAAAATGTAAATATAAATTTACTTTGAACATGATTTCACATCTAATAGTAGTCTCATTTATAACAGTTAAATAAGTCTTCAAACTTGATATACTTTAAAAACATGTTGGCAAAGTGATTGCCCTTTTCCGACTAAGAATTTCCATGGCGGGTCGAGGTTTTTGTTAAGGTCAATTTCTCAAAAACTGTCTGTCAAATTCTGTTCAAACTTTGTTTACATGCTCACTATCAAAATTTGAACCCATTTTCTAACAAGCAGGTAACTTTAAAAATCATTTTGGCACAATTGTGTCACATTTTATATGTTCACACCTAAATAGTAACACTAATATCATACTACCCAGCACTCATAAAAGTGGAGAGCACTGTCTTGGGACAGCTCTTCTTTTTGAGATGAAATTAAGATGAATTAGTTTCTTTGATGAATATATATTTATTTTATGAAAACACGTATCATAGATGAACACTGGGTCCCATTTCAGGGCGAACGTTATAAATGTCTGAGTATATCATACGTCGTATGACTGAAAGATGGTTTGTCATTGGTCTGTTTACTTCGCCGACTGCGGGAGAAGGGGCGCTTTGACCTTTTTTTTTAAAATGAATTTGAAACTGTTCTACATCATCCATTACATTTCCAAAATCAATGGCGCACATCTTTTTTCAACGACATCTAATAAATGATGAGTTGAGCAACTTTTTTGGGACTTAAAACAACTCTATCTTTGTTTTCAGGGTTAACTTTAATGAAACCTGAGCTATTGTAATCTATGGAAATGGAAACATTTATCAGAACTACAATATCAAAGTAATAAATTGCAAAACGTAAATATGTTTTTCATGATGTTTTAAAATCATAAATGAGGAACATAGAACTGTTTTCGCTTTGAAGTAGAGGTGATTTGTTCTGCTGTGATTGAAATGTAAATCTTTCAAATTATTATTCGCGGTATAGGTTTAATGAATACTCACGTTAAGCCTTCGTCTGATGAAAATACGACAAACTTATGAAACTTTTGCAATTTTTTGTATTTCTAGAGGTAACTTGTTTACTGTAGAATCATTAATTTTCGTGGGGAACTAATTTCGTTGATTTCGTGGATGACTTTATCCACGAATATTATCCCCACGTAAACTTATTATTTCATAGACCTCATGTTTTCTAGAACATGGTTCCACGAATATATGTACCAACGAAATTGATTTAATCACAGATTCCACGAAATTTAATGTCAACGAAAATAAATGATTTTACAGTATTTGTATTTCAATATCAAACTCAAATTACGCTTAAGTAGTCGGGTGAGAGTGAACCGGTTTATTTATTAATATTAAACTGAGAATTGAAATAACCTATATGGTATATGGAAGTTTTGGATAAACAACCTTTGAAAACAAAGTACTTGTCACATAAGTACACTCCGATGAAACTTCGATATCAGATTATTTAAGTTCAAATTTAATTTTTTACAGAGGCTGGACTTAAAACAGATACTATACCAATATTTATATAATGATGTGACATGTACATACATGTGTATATTAATTCCTTTTCATTCCAGGCTATTGACGTATGGATGGCGTTTTGTCTCACATTTGTGTTTTTAGCGCTCATAGAATTTGCATTTGTTAATGTGCAAAGTCGGAAATTCGTTAAAAGGCGCAACGATTCTATTTGTACAGAGACCGCCAACGGAATTTCGCAATTAGATGTGAGTTTATGTTCCTATGGTCTGCTAATTTGGTAAGCAAAATGAGACACAACTCCTGTTATTGAAATAATTTAGATATTATTGAAATACGACACATCATTATCATGATAATAATCAAACTAAAATCATTGTCATAGCAATATTTCGCTCTAATATGGCGATAAAAAGGACATAAATTTGCCATGGTTTTAGACATAGCTACAAACGACGCAATGAATATTCCATACAACAGTAATGGGGATATGGCATCTGTATCTGAAGGGTCTATTCATCTTAATTTCTGTACAATACTCTATTGTGTTTATATATTGGACCAAAAATAACACATCCTTCTCAGTTTGCTTTCTATGTGTCTCGTAATTACAGTGTTTCCAGCGTTTGTGATACTTATATCTTGGAATTTCTCTAAATTCCTGTACATGCTTAGGCATTTGATTTATGCAAAAATCTCAATATGTAATATTTCTATTTAAAAGTAAATCATCATATTTATTTTAATTCCAAAGGTTCACAATTAACATTATTCATATCATGTTCAAAACATTTACTTTTACTGATGTATGATGTTATTGATTACTTTCAAATACATTGTACTACAATTGTTCCTTTTAGTAAAAAAAAAATATATTTAATGGAATGGAACGTTTCATTTTTGGTAGCTTTTTTCCGCATCTACATGTTTATATGTTACTTTTTCCACATCTACATGTATTACAGTCTACATTGCTCCTTTTTCATGAATACGTACCTGTACTATATTTACATTATCTGCTTAACCCACAGTTAACTTTGTCTCTCCACTATTCTAAAATATATATATATATATATCTCTCTCACTCTCTTTCTTCACTTCTTCCATTATGTCATAATTGTTGTTCTGTAATTACGTTGTTTATTTGTGTTCATCTGTTCATCATATTATTTATAATGTATAATCTCAGAAATGAGGAAATAAAGAGTATATAGTGGTCCAGTTACACAAGTGTCACTGATCAGTTCACACGTCTGCAAACACAGCCAAGAGATTACGATTGTTTACACACTTAATGACTTTCAATTACGACATTGTAGATTCACTTACGGTTACCGTAAAGAAGTCGATAATTAAGGCAATTTGTTTATGATGTTTAAAAACTGATCAAATTCTTCGGCTTTTTCTTTAATCAATTGACGGTAAGTTTTTTGATGTTATTGCTTTATATTGATCAATATTAATGAGTAACTGATGTCAAACTTCAGTCATTTAGCTTACATGTGCCATCATCTTGTGTACTAGATGTAAACTGTACTGTGTATTCATGTGCTATTATTTGAGAAAAAATGTTTATGATTATTATTTCTGTTTTAACCTGAACATTTTTTAAATAAAATAATAAATAATAAGTAAGTGTTGAGTGTCATTTATATTGTTTTATCTGTTTCAAAATAATAACTTAATACTATGTTAACATATAATGCAAATTTACATTTAACAGTGTAACTTAACAAAATAATGTTAATAAAAAGTACAGTATAGTGCGTGCACATATACATTTCATATCTATACTGTGGAAATTCACTAAAAGGACCACCTCACTAAGTTGGACAGTTTGAAAAAGACCCAAAGGTGGCCCACTTAGCGAGGTTTTACTGTACGTATACGATACAGATAGGTCGCATTACCAAACGCATGAAAATGTAGCAATATCGTTTTAGGTGTCAATAAAATGTTACATTATTAAAGAGATTTCTGACATTTGAGCCGAGAAACTCATTTGACAACAGACCAGGGTTTTGCTTATAAATATTTGAGCAGTCTCAAAAGCACAGTGTTTCGATATATATTGTCGTCTACAAAATCCTTTTTGTTTACCTACTAAGTGGCCTGTTATTATATTCTCATTAACAACTTATTTTGCTTTCTGATTGTGAGTTGCTTCAAATATATTAAATATCGCAAAAATGTTAGTAATCTGATTCGTTTAAGTCAATATTTAATCAGCTTAATATAAAATGATATATTAAGTAGTCCGATAACTGTTATGGCAAAATCTTTCGTATGTATGTTCCACACTTATTTCTTATAGCTATTTGCGAAAAATATTTAGTATATATTCAGTATATATTCAGTATATATTCCTCTTGCAACAATGAGGTGTTTGTTATTTATTTCTCAGGATCTATAGTGATTATAGTGTGCAAACAAATTTGAAACTGAAATTGAATTTGAAATTGAAATATTCCCCTTTATCTAGAGCATTCATTCCTTTTCGGAAATGACGAAATTACAGTTTGTGGAACGCCCAAGGTTTTTATGCAATTGAACGTCTACATGAATAGATCTTTGACCACGAATTATTTTATTAACTAGTTCTTTTCCTTCTTGGATTCCAGGTGGCTCTACACATTGAGAGGAACAGATGCAATTTACTGTGTTTCGGGCATTCCGACGTGGGCAGTAAGGTCCGGCTGATCGACAAGGTGTCCAGATGGGCTTTCCCGTCCAGTTTCATCATTTTCAACATCTTCTACTGGACGTATTATTTCACCGTATTGTCAGACGGGGACAGGAAACTCTCTTCGTAACCGTGAATATTATACATGAACGGATTTTGAGATCCATTGGTAGAGTGCGTTGTCTACGGAAACAAAGTTGCTTGTTCTAAACCTGATAGGGGGCACATCATTTTTTCATGACCTGTCCGAAAAGTATTGGTCTAACTCAGGAACTTTTGAAAATGACTTTACATAATTTATACACGAGGGAATATAGGTTGAAGTTTAATTAAATGCAAGTAGCTCTACTGATAAATTCATATTGCAATCTTGTAATGCCACATTTTTAGGGACTAAACTTACACATATTATGTATAAAAGCATAATAAAAACAACAACAAGAATAATGACAATAATGATTACCATTCTAAAATTAATACTACTACACATACTTCCAACACCGTCATCAATTCAACAACAACTTCTCTACTACTATTGCTGCTACTACTCTTACTTCTATCACCGCCGTTACTGCTTCTTCTAAGATTTCTGTTTTGCACAAGTCAGTAGTCAGAATGTTTCGAAATAAATATAGAATCCTTTCTCAGGTTAACATGAACTTAAATTATTGTATAATGTATATTACTCGTTGTTCATTAGCCTTTTCGAATATATGTTAATTTTAATTGAATTGCTACCTAAATGTTGTGTAATAAAAATAATACTTTATTCAGCATAGTTATATTTAGTATTGATTTTAATGCTAGAGAAAGTGTGTGTGTGTGTGTGCGAGTTTGTGTGTGTTATTAAAGCACTGTAAATGTATTAAATTAATAAATATAAAGGGGGATGAATTTCATCTAGTAAAATACACAAATAGCTTTTGTTGTCTTCTCTAGGTATACCCCGTAACTCTGCATTTACCGCTTTTGACAAGTCTTTGGGCACGGGTATATTTGTTTCCTACTAAAAGTTCCTTTAGTTTAGGAAATAACCGGAAGTCACATGGGGCCAAGTCAGGACTGTAGGCAGGATGGGGAAGAGTAGAATATGGTTCTCTGATAGGTACTGAGTGACGGTCCCTGTTTTATGGGCACTGGCATTGTCATGCAAAATCATGATTCTGGAGGTTCCTGTAATGGGGCGACTGTCATTTATTTTAGAAACCACTTGCGGGAGCACACTTTCTCGGTAATATCTTCCAGTCATGGTTGATTTTTCTGGTAGCACATCTACAGCCACCGGCCCTTCATGGTTGAAAAAATTGTAAAAAGCCTTTTCCGACTCTGAAAACCAGGTTTACAGACCACGGGTCTAGGGTCATCTTTTGTCAGCCACATCATGTTAGAGCGTTTGTTTGGGATCCCACAGAAGTATATCCAAGTTTCATCTCCAGTGACTATGTCTGATATCCTTTTAGGTCCATTAGGCTCGAACATGTCCAAAAGTTGCTTGGCACAACTAACCCTATTTTTCTTCTGTTCTGGAGTCAACACATGGGGTACCCACCTTGCAGAAATCTTTCTTAGTCCCATTTCTTCATGAATCACTTTGTGGACTGTACCGATGAAACATCTAAGTTTGAACTTATTTCACGGAAGAAACATTGGGATCATTTTCCTTTTTTTAAGGTCTCGTTCACCTTCGATTTTGTGCTCCTGGACGTGCTTATCAGTAAGCAGCTTTCTACCATCTTTAAATTCCCGTACCCACCTGGCACATGTGTTATATGGTACAGCTAAGTCTGTATATACAGTAAATAAATCAGCATGAATTTGCTTCAATTCTTCTCCAAGTTGCAGCCTTGTAAATATGTAAAATCTTTGGTTTTCTCTGCTGGCGTCCATTTTGAACAGAACAGGAAGTGACGTCATGTGTTGATGACGTCATCAGTACACGACGTCCTGACGACGTCATTATCTTTGGCGCCAAAAATGTTACTCTGGTTTTATATTTTGTGCTGCTGTAGTTTCATTAATATACCTGACTAGGTTTCGTATTTATAAGACTGTTTTCATTATTAAATGAATACCCCTCGTATATGATGATATATCAAACGAATAAGTACATAAATTTTCCAACCTGTATGTCTACATGACCGAAATACCGTTGCAGTGACGGTTACCTCTAGCATAAAAACAACAACAACAACATCAAGTTTGTCAATATTTATTATAAGTATAAAAATATATAAATACATATTGTAAGTATCATATTCATTAAACAATGTATTTCACACCTTGTCTTCGACGGCTTACTGTTCATTACATAGACTAAGGTTACTTCAGTGTCCATTATAAATCGATACATTTTTCCATCAGTACTAGTCTTTAATTGTTTTATAAACTAGTTAAACTGATGGAACATTTAAATTAAAAGTATATAGTTATAAAATAATGCATACTATAGATATTGAATTTTTATCATTTTCAAAAACATTAAGCAATAAATTCTTATATCAAATTGTCAAATATCATTCTTTACCCATTTACAAAAACGTATTCACCTTAGCTCTTTTTCGTATATGTTGCGATTATTTGAATAATTTAGAGTACATTCGGATTTATTTGAAAAGATAAAAAAGTACGTTGATGAAGTTATATGGGTAGCATTACATGCTATCATAAAAATAATATCATATATACCTTCTCTGAATTATTTTTTCTAAGATATTTTTTTTCTGTAAATGAAAGACACCTTCAAATCCTAAATGATTACAACGTTTAATTTCAAGATACGATTATTTATATAGTAACACCATAAATATCTGGATATTCACAAATATTGAGTGAATCTAAGACCCATATATGAAATCATTTAAAAATCATATAACTGACGGAGAGGACTAACATTTTGTTCTCCAATTGTATATTATCCTAACATTTTTTTTTTCAGTTATATATATATATATATATATATATATATATATATATATATAACGAAAAATATATTATATATATATATATATATATATATATATGAAATAAAAAGAATTATATAACTTAATGATTTCTTTTTTCAAATCCAATTTTCCAACCGTGACTTTGCTTGTATCGATATTCTTAATGATTAACATCACCGATAGTGTGTGACTATGACAGAACTTTTCTTCCATTTTTTAACGATGTTCAACTAATTGGAAATACTGAAAAATTCAACAATGCGAAGGTGCAAGTAAATATAAAACTGAATACAGTGTGTTAAACACACTCTTAAACTTTATTTATTTGATATAGATTATCATTATTATCTTCGCCACTTATATAATTTACTGTCAGTGGTATAGACATGTTTGTTGCTTTGTTACCTCACTTGAGGCCAGCGATCTATGTTGCCATACCAAAGATACTTAATAACACCTTTCAAAACAAAGATGTCAGAAAAATTGAACTACTAAAATGTTTTCTCCACGTTTATGTCTGGTTCCCAGTTGAAGTAGAATACCCAGTAGAATACATTGAAGAGGATAAACAGAAGGGGAAACAACCAACGTGATGTTTTATCAATGGCTTTTGCAGGGTTATCTCGAAATAGTTGGCGTATTGAGTCTTTTGACGGAATGTCTCCCGCTACTTCCTGGAGTAGATCGTAAGTGCATATATTTTGTACTTATTATATAAAGAATCAAGAATTTGTTTTCAGGACAACAAGATCAAAGAAAAATGGTGTTTTAACGAAATTTGCATCAACACAAATATAAAATGTCAAGGATAAGACTTAGTTAATCCGGATTAGTGATGGAAAACAGCTTAGTAAATTAAAAGCTATTCACCTATGATCAAATAGTATGATTGTAAACATAAGTATACAACTCCTTGAAGTGGGGCGGATTTTCTTTACATATGAATCATCCAGATGTAAACCGAATTACTCTGGGTACGCCAATTCTTGTTAACAATAGCCTTCACTTGGCAATAATTGATTATCGATATCATTTGCAATTATGAAATGATGTATTGTTTATATTAAAATACATAAATGGTTTTGCTAGGTTAATTTCGGGTTTTGGAACATTTTGAAAACGTTTTACTTTCGTTTTACTAAACACAGTACACTCAAAGTAGTTCGTTATTCGGATACTACATAAGCATTCTTCATAAAATAAAGTAATCATTAGTATATTATTGCAAGAAAATGATATCGAACTATCTAATAATAACTTGAAAAGTTAACGTATATATGTATTTCCATACTGTTAAAGCTTAACATGAGGAGTCAGAATTGTTAAAAAAGAAAAGTACCTGACTTTGATCGGGGCCCTTGCCATTGTTCTGTTCAATGTCATCTGTCTTTTTGTAAGTGCTTGACCTCCTCTTCTGGATAAAACGACTCTTTACGTTCACAAGTGCGAACTCTATCAGTCCCATGAAGACGAATGCAAGGCAAACTGCCATCCATATGTCAATGGCCTAGAGAAAAGTTTTAATGAATAAACGGCAAAATGATTTCTGTTCAATAATTAGGTTGGATTACAAAAGTAAGGTATGCGAATATTTTGAAGAATAGAAGGTTGACATAACTTAAAACTTAAGATTTCAAAGAAGAATAATTTTATATTGTACATGTAATTAAATTGAATAATAATTTTGAAATTAATTTGTAAAGGTTCGATCTCTCAAAATCAACCTAATCAAGTAATTAATTTGCGTCAAACTTCGTCCGTAATGGCAAACTTTTGAAATACAACTTATTCCAAATTCGACTTATTCCTTTTGTTGATCTAATAAGCTATACATATCACTTTTTGAAAGAAAATGTCAAGCCTGCGAACGTACCTACAAACTGCACATATAAAAAGATTGCATCCCTTATATGTCGAGACTATACCTACAGACCTTGACGTATGACACACGTGGCAGGTTTGCACGTGCGCCCGAGCTCTGTGTTGTCAGGGTGAGGACTGTGAGGAGAGCCAGAGAGATACGGGCCGGAACAGAGCTGGGGTCCAACCAAAAGTTGACCCAGGACAGGACCACTATCAGCATACTAGGAATGTAGATTTGTGTGATAAAGTACGCGAAGTTCCTCCTCAGTGTGAACTTGGCCCCGATACACGGGTATATAACTGCAATTAAAGTAAACATATAGAATCATCGACTTTCTTTTTAACTAAGACCGGCATATTCCGTATTCAAAGGCCTCCGTGCATATGTTGTCTTCCTCCACTAAAATCTCGAAATTAGTCTTATGTCGCCATATGACCGAAACGGTACGCTCCAAAACAACAACCACGTTCTGTTTGTTGTAGGTAATATGGCTTGTTTTCTGTCATTCTAAACACATGTCGGCTGCATCAAAATATTCATCAAATTATTAAGAGACCAATTGAAATGTATGTTTGTATCAGAGACAAGTACTGAGTTGGTACGTGAAATGTAATCATTGAAGAGAGGTGCTACTAACTTACACGAATTTCTTTATCATAACTTATCGTATCAGTTAAAAGAACGATCTTGGTAAAAATCCAGCATGTCTCATTTTCCCTATTTGTGCGTACTGAGTAAATGCATGAACTTTAAAAACAAAGCAATATTTAAATGTTTGATTGATTATTAGTACTACAAATATTTGACAATTGTGCCGATATTTGAGATATAGTTGGACAACCTTATGTAGTTCTCAGTATCAAAACTACATGTTATACTTTTATTATTTGAGAAAAAAATATGAAAGTTCCATAACTAAAAACTCTTTAAACTGTTATTTTAATAATATTTATTTCTTTTTATCACCAACAAACTGTGAATCAGGTAATTTTCATTGGATGCATCGCTGAAATATTTCCGCCAAAAAATAGTGAATTACATGAATCGTCGAAATTTCCACATAGCGAAAATAACCTGATAAACTATATATCTAAGCGAACGTAAATTATTTGAAAATACAAATATAATCTATTGTTCCAGGTAGTATAAAATATTACGCGTAAAAGTTTTCAAAATAAATTTCTCCAAATACCACTGATAATAATAACGCCATTTTTCATATTATTATGACAATCAGTAAGGCTTTGTAAACTAAGATTTCGAGACATAAGAATAGAAACCTCAGTTCAGTTTTGATATATGTTGGATTTCCTCTTGGGATATGTGATTATGAAGAATGCTGTTTTTTGGGGTTGTTCCTTTTTTTTTTCTTTTTTTTTTTTGTTATTGTTGTTTTCATTTAAACGAAATGACAACAGGAACATCAGAAACAACAATAAGAACATATTTAAAAATTAAATTAGACGTATGTGATTTTCTAAAAATACTAATCACTAAACATCTACAGGATGTGTCAATTAATCAGCTGACAGTTGCTTATTTCCATAATAATCCTTGTTGCATTTATAAGGCAGGATTTGGATCAGGTCAAACTGTGGAAACTGTATACCTTCGGCTATGGATACGGCATTACCTTCTGCCCACTCGAACTTTATACTGTCCAAACCGTGGCCGTCTGAATTATGATTACACTAAACATATCATTTACACTTTCTCATGTAGACATGTTCAATGCTTATATTCTTATATAGACATACGTCATACTTGTTCTATTATAAAAACATGTATCATTCTTATAAACATGTAACATTATAATATTTTTTTACAGACATCATTGAAATAGAGGCATATTTCATCCTTTAGATGTACTCTTTTATAAGCATATTTGTACATCCTCCTTGTATTCTTTTCTTTTATAGACATAATACCATTCTTGTATCCTATCTATTGGAACATGCATGTATTAATTTTATATTATTTTATAGACACATGTCATTCTAACATAATTATTTTCATAAACTCTTATTTATTTACCCAAAAGAGTTCTTCCGAAAAGAGAATCCCGAATCACGATGATTGTGATTTACGGCATTAAACATGTCCCTAACCTTCGACAGGCAATGCATACAAATGAGTTGTTAAAACATGACAATTTAAATGAGTTTTGAAGATTTCTGAATTTTGAAGATAAAAAAAATATCTAACCGAGCACGTTCTTTAAAAAAGTGAAAATACGAAGATCTTTTTAAGGGAATATCTCATTACTTTTTTAAATCATTTTTAGGAAACTTTTAGCCAAAAATGGGCTTACTTAATTTTGTGATTATATAAAAGTCCGTTCCTGTAGAGATGGCATTGACAATTATACTCACAGCTCTCGACCTCAAAACGACACTCTTGTGTGTCAAATGGATATTTCTGCAAAAACATAAGGCAAGAATAGGCACCCGTTACCCTGAAAAATATTAAGAGAAAAATAGGCAGACGCATTTAACAGTCACACGAATACGATAACAGAACTATTAAAGATACATGTACGAGAGTATTTGAATGATATTGTGTATTGTGGTGACATGCAATCTCAACGAGGAATTTCACGTCGATATTAATACAGATGATTACTTTTATCTACACAATGGTATATACATGTATTCTATCCATAATAGTTTATAGAGTTTGAACAGTCTATGACCACTGTAGCCAAAATGGTTGAAGACGAATAGCCAATTCTTATGTAATTCGATCATATATGAAAGTTCGCAGAAAACACGAATTTGTTTTAAAACTGTTTATCGGTCTAGTAAGGTGTCTTATAATGTTTGCAGATGGAAAAAGAAATGTGATTTGTAGTGGCTGTTGAAAATGCCCAAACCTCAGGTTGGCAAACACGTCAAAGACGTGTGATTTAAATCATTTAAGAGCTTTTTATATCACAAAATTGCAAGAACTGCATATATTGCATTGTGTATAACATTCAAAACTGGAACAAAATCTAATATTTAGTATTCGTATAAAGAATTGTGTCGAAAGCCATCAAAGACCCCGGTTCACCAGTCTCCTAAATCTTAAAATCTCAAAATGACTGAAAAGTAAATCTTCCCACCTCATACTGTACTGTATTGTACCGTCCGGATAGACGTGCATTAGTTGATTTGGAACCGTGACGTCATGGAAACGACTGTGCTTTTCATTCAGTATGTACATGTCGGGTTTCCATATGTCGTCAATGGAAGATACGTCGAGTTCGAGTCTCGACAGATTTAGGACGTCATTGTACATTAACCGTTCGTCCGTCCATCTCTCACGGAGAAACATGCTCATTGAATAATCCTGCAAGTATACACGAACTGAAGTACCGTGATTCCAGGATTTGTCGAGTTAATTATAGGTATATAGATTAACTCAATGATGGTGATAGTCATGATCGTAATGATGACAAGAGGAAACGGGGAAAAAAGTAGAAAATGATGATTTGCCTATATCAATATAAATATATCAAGGGCGCCGTGATCAAGTGGTAACTTCAGGTCCGAAAATTGTGGATTCCAACCTTATTGTGGGTAAGATTTTTCCATGGCCTTATCAGATGCAAATACTGGCCGAACCAAGGAATCGTCGAATGGTCTGGTACAAGCTATAAGAACTTGTTTCTTACTCGACGTAATTAAATAAATAAATAAATAAATAAATATGCACAAAATACCTATTAAAAATGTACACTACGGTCATCATAGCATGTTTCATTCTTTGAATAAATTACTATAATGGTTAACTGTATCCATAATCTTACAATCTTTGTTTTACATGATGACTTAATTATCCTTATAATCTTCATACTAAACACATGTTAGGGGTCATACATACCATGTTTGCCTCACTGATGGAGTACATCGAGTTAATGAACATAGTAACATTAACTTGAACCTGCTGTTCACCCACGGCTGGCAATAGAAGTATAACATGTAATCATTTCATCACCCTTAAAATTTTTTATTGTTTTATCTAACTCTGATGGATGTATATATATATATAAATAGTACATATATATTGATTGTAATGGGTGCATATGCATGTTACAAACGTGTTATATTATAGATTATCATCCGGCCCATATGGCCTATAAGTCGCCAATATATATCACAATCTAGAGTGTTTGTTGTGGTACATATGAAATATTATTATACATCAACAAGTACAAGTGTTAAGAACTGATGATCGAGTTTTACAATTATAAGAAAGAATTGATTGTGTTAATGTATAGTAATTTTGTTTGATTATTGCTTTAGATCCTTGTTAAAGAACAGTATTAAAACATTCAACTCTTTGCATACCCCCTTCATCACTTACGTAGATATATATATATATATATATATATATATATATATATATATATATATATATTCTCTTTATATGAAAATAATTGTGTTTTGATGATACTTTATTTAATAAGAAGGCATTAAACGTCCTTACCCAGTATGTAAGCACAAATTAGATGCTAAACTGAAAGAACACAGTATATGAATCTTAAAATTTCATTAGATCTTATCTTTATAACAAATTTGTGTAAATGCAATAAGTAAACATGTGAGAAAAGACAGAAGAGACTCAAATTACCAACTTTAAAATAATTCAGACTGAATGATACTACAAAACTGCTTTATGGACATTAAAATGCACATTTCATTTCTTTTAACTTCCCATTTATAGCTAGGTGAACTAAATGAGTGAGTATCATTTGCTTTTGTGTAAAGGATGTCAACCATTGGCCACCCTCTACATCAGTTTAAACACTAGAAAGACCCATTGCTTTACTTACAGTTTTTATATTTCGGTGGAAGCTTTTTGTCATATCCCTGGAGAATGCTGGCCAATATTGTAGACCTTGAAAAAACGATATTCCTATAAGGACCCTTCGATTGTTGTATTATAATATCTTCATATATATGCATTCCCATCACCAGCATGTCGACGAGAGGCATATATGCTAAGCCCAAAGATAATGCAGATAATTATATAATATTTGATCATGATATCAGAACCAATCTGTTGATCACCGAAGAACGAAACAACTTCCTCTCACAGTTACGGTTTGCCAATTGTAAGGGTTAAAAGCGAGAAAGAAAATAAGTACATAGTTTTGTTGTTGTTGGTGTTGTTGATGTTCAATTACCATTTAAAAATTATTATTACCTGTATTATTATTATTACTATTATTATTATTTTTATTATTATTCAAATTTGCTTTTACAAGTCAGATAGAGAGACAGACAAATAAAAAATAACATATTCACGGACGAACAGACAGCCATACATACAGACACACATAAATACCTTGTAACGGTTGTGGCAACAACCCCATTGTTAACCATACTTAATCCAAACACAACCAGAAGTGCTGATACATCGAGCTTCAGGTGCGCCATCCTCTGTGAGACAAGGTTAGTCTATATTAATTAATTCTTCGATAAAGAAATCTTGTATGCTCCATACCAGGCCAGGCATTAACTGCATTAAGTGCAAGACCTGGTCCTTAAATCTACTTATCTCTCAGTCAAAGTCATGTGATCATTTCATTCTTATGTCATCCAGCAGAAAAACATTGGGCCATTAGAATATATCTTATTAATGGCCACGCCTACAAATCAGCTGAAACCGGTACAAAGATCGCGGTTAAGTAAACGAGATTACTTTGAGATTACGAGATTACAATGATTTTACACTAATCTCTTTCAACTTTCAATTGCAAATAAAAAGTAGGTTTAAGTTAGATTTCACTTCATCACTGCTGGCGTATTTCTTATTTTAATCAATATAAGTAGTAGTAGTAGTAGTAGTAGTAGTAACAGTAGTAGTAGTGGTCGTAGTAGTAGCAATAGGAGTAGATTTAGCACACACTGATGCAACTGGTGCAACTGCTGACTGAGTGTCTTAACGAAGTATCATGCTTGTGACACAAACCCCAACAAATGCGGTTGGTACCTAATATGGTATGTAGTTGCACTGCTGCCATAGTGGAGTATACCTTTCGAGCTATCCAACTAGACCTTCTGAAGGTGGGGGAGACAATCAATTTTCATGACCTACCCAGGCGCAAATGTTTGTTCTCTGAATGTCTACTTGGAAAAATTAACACCTAATTAAGTACAGGGGATTAAAAGGCCCTCTAAGGGGTATATACCTGTAATTTACCTGATTTAGAATTTAAAAAAATCGATAAAAACCCAGTAAATAACATATAAACAAAATATAATGGTTATAGCGGTCTGTTTTCAATAAATTATGATATTGAATGTAATAATATTTATCATCACGCAGAGATAATACATGAGATAAGTTCAGAAAAAAATCATGCTGCTTTTTTGTATTATTTGATGATTATGAAAAGGAAAATCAGGCTTCCGATTTATGTCTATTAGTAATTATAATAAGTGATACTAAGAAAATTAAGAAATGCATTTGCTTGTTTATAATAGTATTCTTGGGCAGCAAAGACGAAATTCAAGAGAGACAAAAAATATTGAATTTTTTAATTAGAATGTAACATTGCAATATGATTAACTCATTTTTAGCTTGCCTATTTTGATAGCTGCGTCGTCGTCGTTGTTATCGTCGTGCCAAACCTTTAATGTAGCCAATTACTCAAACACTTTTAAAGGTATCAACACAAAACTTGCAATACTTGATTATCATGCCAAGGCGCAGTTGTAAATCAAGGGGCATTATTCTGAAAGCTATATTTTCGGAGTAATGTCCCTTTTTAACCTTTTTGGTCAAATCTGTTCATTAAGTAGAATAACTATGAGAGTTATCAAAACAAAACTTTGAATAATTGATAATCATAACAATACGCAGTTATAAGACTTACTAAACAGTTACTCTTTATACTTTTATGGTGTTCAATTTTGAAATCTCAATTATGGCCCCCGTTGTCGACATGTAAAACAGACGACCGTTGGTGCCGCTCTGCGGAGCTCTATGTTATTTATTTATTTTTTTTTTTTTTTTGTAATTGATAAGTCAGATATATTTATATTTGACATTTACAAAGTACAGCATGAACTCCAACATATAAATATTTCTATATGATATACATAATTTAATCAAATTCATTTAAACATTATCATAATTACAAGATGAAAAATGGAAACTTGTCATGTTTACAAACAGGACATATTTATAAATTCATGCGCTTCAAGTGAATCAAATAAAAACTTTTGTACTGACATATGATGAATTTTTAACATCTAGGGTGTGGGCGGGGGGCGGCAATATTATCATTAGTAAAATAGTCATTCATTGGCATCTAGAGGCATTGTTAAGGTGATGTATGATATTATTATTATTATTATTTTATTTCATTTCCATTGTGCTTTAAGCACATGAGGATACAATATGCATGTACACACAAGTTATTACATATTAGAAGTAAATCATAAATATATATAGAGGCTTGTAACATGGCAGTCAGCTCTGGATACATTACTATAAAATGTATATAAACATGCGACGGAGAAGGCTTATAAGTAATTTTGTTCAACTCATATATGAAAACATTGCGAAAGAGCGGAGCAAATTGGAGAAAGTAAACACACATAAATACACACTCACACAAAAAACATACAATATCAGGCGGTTGTTACTAACAGTTTCACATGTATATGCATTAGACTTTCGAGTGATCCAGAAAAAAAAAGAAAAAAAAAGTGTAGGACATTTGATATATGATAAATGTGCCACTATTCCAATATGTGTTTTTTTTCTGTTTTGTTTCTACCTTGTATATCATTAAACATAAACTTGAATTTCATTGCTTGTATTATTGTGTAATATTTTATCATATTAAATGAATACATGACTTCATTGATTGTATCAATGTGATACATTTTCATCATTTGAGATGAATAAAGTTCAATGTGTTACTATTCCGAAATACATGTATGTTATTTCTTGATCTTCATAGAAATTAATATACATTCATATTGAATTACTTTTTGGTCACCTTTTAGCCATTCTTAATAAGTTTATCCTTCTTAATTTATTTCGATTTTTACAGACGCAAATATAAAAAGTAAATTGTATAAATTCCTCATATTACCCATTAATATTATTTATAGTGGTAATGAGTTGTAGTATTGTACACGGCTTTTTTTTGTAAACGGTCATGTGATGCATTTATTATACATTATATGAATGATTGTATTATGTATGTAACGAAATACTATATGTATAAGTAACAAATGATAACAAAATCTTTCTATCTATCTATCTAATAATTTTTTTTAAAATCTTTATATTCCGTGCACTATGTAATATGATATCATTTACCCCAGAATTTTCAGGTAATTAACAATTACATATCCCATAGAGGAAACCTTAATCCCCTCTACCTAATTAGGTGTGAATTTTGCAAGTAGACGTTCAGGAAATACACCGGCTCAAAGTACTGATTCAACCCAGGAACCGTCGAGAGGGATCGACGTAAAGTAAATAAGTTTAACTCAACTTCCGAAGTATATATTCAATTTTAAAATTATTATTTCAACCCCTAGACTCTAACCAAATCACAACCTTAATGCTACCTGAACACAGAAAATGACACCCAGACGTACGAGTTTTCTACCTCACCTCGCCCCACACCTAATTCTAATGGGTCTCTAAGGAGAATCGAAATCATTTTGGTAAATGTAAATCATTTTGGTAAACGATATCCGGAACTCAGATTAAATGGGTTTCTTCCATGAATGTACAAAGAAGGTGTTCACGCAATGTTGCTGGAAAGCATGCAGCACAATAGTAATTCGTTTATTACTTTTGGTAGACCTTTATTTATATATAACGGCAAAACTGTGTTTGTACCTTCATGACACTGGGAAAACCCAGTGTGCTTATTCTATTTGACACAACAAAACTAATCATGTTGTTTTATGCTTATATCAACGGCAACAACAAAACTGGCTATATTGCTTTATGATTTTCTCCACCGTTACAACTAAACTGGTCATAATGCTTTATGTTTATCGCCATCGTTACAACAAATTAATTCATGTTGTTTTATGATTATATCAACGGTCACAACAAAACTGGCTATATTGCTTTGTGATTATATCCACTGTTTTAGCAAAACAGGCCATATTGCTTTATGTTTATCTTCATGGTCGCAACAAAACTTGTCATATTGCTTTATGCTTATCTCTACGGTCACAACAAAACTGATCATATTGCTGTATGTTTTTTTCCACTGTAATATCAAATCTACACATATTGCTTTAAGTTTATCTCCATCGTTATGGCAAAACTGGTTATATTGCTTTATGTTTATCTCCACCGTTACAACAAAACTGGTCATATTGCTTTATGTTAATTTCCACCGTTATTGCAAAACTGGTCATATTGCTTTAAGTGTATCTCCATCGTTACAATAATACTGGTCATGTTGCTTTATGTTTATCTCCATCGCTACAACAAACTAATCATATCTTCACCGTTACAACAAAACAAAACTGGTAATATTGCTCTATCGTCACAACAAAACTGTCAAAACTCTTTATGTTTATCTCCATCGTTACTACAAAACTGGTCATATTGCTTTATGATTATCTTCACAGTTTCAGCAAAACTTGTCATATCGATTTTTGCTTGTCTTTATCTTTACGGAAAACCAAAACCTCTCATGTTGATATTTGTTTATCTTCATTGTTACAACAAAACTGGTCATATTGTTTTATGTTTATCTCAGTCGTGACAACAAAACTGGTAATATTGCTTTATGGCTTTCTTCACTGTTTCTGCAAAACTTGACATATGGATTTTTGTGTGTCGACATCGTTACAGCAAAACTTATCATGTTGATATTTGTTTATCTTCATTGTTACAGCAAAACTGGTCATATTGCTTTATACGTTTCTCCATCGTTACAGCAAAACTTGTCATATTGATTTTGTTTATAGGATTCTATTTCCGGAACAAGTACACGATGAACGTACATGTATATTTTATATACTAGTATTGCCTTAATCCTTTTACTGTTAAGCAAGAAATGTATATGCATTGCCCTTTCCTGAACCCCCTCGTGAGATAATTTTTAGCCATGAAAGCGATGTTATTGGTATTTTGAACGATGAGCCACAATTGTAGGACTAAAATTAGATATATTATGTATAAAAGCATAACAAAAACTATAACAATAATAATGATATTAATGAGAAACATTCTTAAATTACTACTTGACGTACTACTAACACCGTCATCAATACAACAACACCTTCTACTGCAGCTACTCCTGCTACTACTCTTTCTCCTATCACCGCCATTACTGCTACTTCTAATTTTTTTCTTTTATACAAGTCTGTAGTCAGAATGTTTCGAAGTAAATATAGAACTATTTCTCAGGTTAGCATGAATTTCACATAAGTTATTGTATAATGTTTATTACTCGTTGTTCATTAGCCTTTTCGAATACATGTATACTTAACTTGAATTGCTACCTAAATGTTGTGTAATAATAATAATACTTTATTCAGCATAGGTTATATTTAATATTAATTTAAATGCTAGAGAAAGTGTGTGTGTGTGTGTGTGTGTGTGTGTGTGTGTGTGTGAACACTGTAAAATGCATTAAATTGATAAATATAAAGGGGTATGAATTTCATCTAGTAAAATACACCAATGGCTTTTGTTGTCATGTCATATATGATAATATATCAAACGATCAAGTACATAAATTTCCCAACCTGTGAAGCTACATGACTGAAATCCGTACAACAACAACAACGACAGGTTTGTCAATATTTATTATAAGTATAAAGATACATTAATACATATTGCAAGTATCATATTCATCATACATGTACAATGTATTTCGCACAGTGTCACTCTTCGACAGCTTACTGTACATTACATAGAATAAGGTTACTACATCGATACATATTTCCATCAGTGCTAGTCTTTATTAATTTATTAACTAGTTTAACTGATGGAACATTTGAATCAAAAATATATAGCTATAAAAATAATGTATACTATAGTTATTATATTTTTATCATTTTCAAAAACATTAAATAATTGTTTCGTGAATCAAATTGTCAGATATCATTCTTTACCCATTTACACAAACGTATTCACTGTAGTTCTTCTTTCGGATTATTGGAATCATTTAATGTAGAGTACATTCGCAATTACTATAATTTAAAAAGAGAAAAAAGTGTGTTGATGAAGCTATATGGTTGGCATTACACGTAAAGATTTTGTGTATGTGCTACCATAAAAATATTATCGTATATATATACCTTCTCTCAATTATTTTCAAAGATATTTTTTCGGTAAATGAACGACACCTTCAAATCCTAAATGATTACAACGTTTAATTTCAATATACGATTAATTATATAGTAACACCATAAATATCTGGATATTCACAAATATTGAGTGATTCTAAGACCCTGTATACATATAAACTTATTAAAATCAATAATTGATGGAGAGGACTAACATTTTCTTCTCCAATTGCAAATCATTCTACTAATTATTGTTTCATTTATATATATGGAGAATAGAAATATATTTATATAACTTAAGGATTTCTTTTTCCAAATCCAAATTTCCAACCGTGACTGAGCTTGCATTGATTTTCTTAATGATTAACATCACCGAGAGTGTGTGACTATGACGGAATCTAAACTTTGTTTCATTTTTTAACGATGTTCAACTAATTGGAAATACTGAAAAATTCAACAATGCTAAGGTGTAAGTAAACATAAAACTGAATACAGTGTGTTATACACACTCTTAATCTTTATTTATTTGACATCGATTACCATTATTATCTTCGCCACTTATATAATTTTACTGTCAGTGGTATAGACATGTTTGTTGTTTTGTTTCCCGGAGGAACCTCACTTGACGCCGGCAACCATTGCTGCCATAACAAAGATACTTAATAACACCATTCATAACAAAAATGTCAGAAAAATTTAACTACTAAAGTGTTTTCTCGATGGTGATGTCTGGTTCCCAGTTGAAGTAGAATACCCAGTAGAACACATTGAAGAGGATAAATAGAAGGGGAAACAACCAACGTGATGTTTTATCAATGGCTTTTGCGGGGTTATCTCGAAATAGTTGTCGTATCGAGTTTTTTGACGGACTGTCTCCCGCTGCTTCCTGGAATAGATCTTAAGTGCATATATTTTGTACTTATTATATTATTATATAAAGAATCGAGAATTTGTGAATCAAATCAGGACAACAAGATCAAAGAAAAAAAAGTAATATAAGGAAATTTGCATCAACACAAATATATAATGTCAAGGATAAGACCAAGTTAATCCGGATTAGTGATGGACAACAGCTTAGTAAGTTAAATGTCATTCATCTATGATCAAACGGTAAGATTGTAACACCTCGTAGTTGGCGAATTTTCTGTACATATGAATCACCCAGATGTAAACCAAATCACTCTGTGTACGTCAATTCTTGTTCAAAATAGCCTTCACTTGGCAATAACTGATTATCGATATCATTTGCAATTATGAAATAAGGTATTGTCTATATCATAACATATAAATGGTATTGCTAAGTTTATTTTCGGGTTTTGGAACATTTTTAAAAGTTTTAGTTTCGTTTTATTACACACAGTACACTCAAAGTAGTTCGTTATTCAGATATTACATAAGCGTTTTTCATAAAGTAATAATTAATGATCTCGAACTATCTAATAATAACTTGAAAAGTTTACATATATATGTATTTCCATACTGTAAAAGCTGTAACATGAGAAGTCAGAATTGTTAAAAAAGAGAATTAGAGAACACAAAGTACCTGACTTTGATCGGGGCCCTTGCCATTGTTATGTTCAATGTCATCTGTCTTTTTGTAAGTGCTGGCTCTCCTCTTCTGGACAAACCGACTCTTCACGTTCACAAGTGCGAACTCTATCAGTCCCATGAAGACGAATGCAAGGCAAACTGCCATCCATATGTCAATGGCCTAGAGAAAAGTTTTAATGAATAAACGGCAAGATGATTTATGTTCAATAATTAGGTTGGATTACAAAAAAAAGAGGTATGTGAATATTTTGAAGGATAGAAAGTTAATATAACTTAAAACTTAAGATTTCAAAGAAGAAGAATTTTATATTGTACATGTAATTTAGTTGAATAATAATTTTGATATTAAATCATAAATGTCCGCTCTCTCAAAAACCACCTAATCTAGTAATTATTTTGCGTCAATCTCCGTCCTTAATGGCAAACAACTTAATTCAAATTCGACCACTTGTGCCCTTTTGTCGATCTAATACATTATACATATCTCTTTTTAAAAGAAAATGTCAAGCCTGCTAACCAACCTACAAACTGCAATATACATATAAGAAGATTGCATTTTTATATATCGAGACTATACCTACTGACCTTGACGTATGACACACGTGGCAGGTTTGCACGTGCGCCTGCGCTCTGTGTTGTCATGGTGAGGACTGTGAGGAGAGCCAGTGAGATACGGGCCGGGACAGAGCTTGGGTCCAACCAAAAGTTAACCCAGGACAAGACCACTATCAGCATGCTTGGAACGTAAATTTGTGTGATATAGTACGCGAAGTTCCTCCTCAGTGTGAACTTGGCCCCGATACACGGGTATATAACTGCAATTAAAGTAAACATATAGAATCATCGACCTTCTTTTCAACCAATATCGGCCCATTCCGTATCCAAAAGACTCCGTGCATCTGAGGTCTTCCTCCACTTAAGTCTTGAAATTAACCTGATGTCGGTACATGGCCGAAACGGAATGCTCCAACACAACAACCACGTTCTGTTTGTTATAGGTAATATGGCTTGTTTCCTGTCATACTAAACCCATGTCTGCTGCATCGAAATAATCATTAAATTATTAAGCGACCAGTTGAAATGTATGTTTGCATCACAGGCATGAGTTGGTACGTGAAATGTAATCATTGAAGAGAGGTTTACATGTATGAATGCTACTAACTTACATGAATTTCTTTATCCTATCCTACCTTATCTTATCAGTTAAGAGAACGATCTTAGAAATAATCCAGCACGCCTTATTTTCCCTATTTGTGCGTACTGATGGAATACATGGACTTTAACAATAAAGTAAAATTTAAATGTTTGATTGATTTTAAGTACTGCAAATATTTGACCATTGTGCCGATATTTGAGTAATATTTTGGCAACCTTATGTAATTATCAATATTAAAACTACATTGTATACTTTCATTATTTAAAAAGAATAATATGAAAGTTCCATGACCAAAAACCTTTAAACTGTTCTTTTTATAATAGTTATGTCTTTTTTATCACCAAAAAACTGCTAGTCAGGTAATTTTCATTGGACAGATCGCCGAACTATTTCCACGAAAATAAGTGAACTAGATGAATCATCGAAATTTGAAAATAACCTGATAAACTATATATCTAAGCGAACGCTTATGACTGAAAATACTCAACATATAAACTTATCCATTGTTCTCCAAGTATTATAAAAAGTTCTCAAAATATAATTTTCCAAACACAACTGATAATAATAACTCTATTTTCCATATTATTTTATTATGATATGTTGTATAGCAACAAACAACAATCTATAATGATTTATAAAATAAAAGGTATGGGTCGTTCTGAAAATACTTAAAACTAAACATCTATAAGATGTATCAATCAGCTGACAGCTGCTTACTTCCATAATAGTCCTTGTTGCATTCATAAGGCAGGACTTGGATCAGGTCAAACTGTGGAAACTGTATACCATCGGCTATGGATACGGCATTACCTTCTGCCCACTCGAACTTTATATTGTCTACACTGTGGCCGTCTGAAATATCATTACACTAAACATATTATTTTCACTTTCTTATATAGACATGTGTCATTCTTATTCTATTATAAATGCACCTATCATTCTTATATTCCTATGTATACATTATCATATTTATACCCTTATAAAACACGTTTCATTCTTAAATATTATCATCTAAATTTCATTATGACATTTATTACTTTATTTCTATCATTTAACATTCATTCTTATATCAGTATGTATCATTCTTATTTCTTAAAAAGATGTATCATTCTTAATTATAAGAATGTATAATTCTTATATTTCTATAAAGACATGTAACATTCTTATATTCTTATACAGAGATGTATCATTCTTATATTCTTATACAGAGATGTATCATTCTTATTTTCTTATACAGAGATGTATCATTCTTATATTCTTATACAGAGATGTATCGTTCTTATATTCTTATAAAGAGATGTATCATTCTTATATTCTTATACAGAGATGTATCATTCTTATATTCTTATACAGAGATGTATCATTCTTTTATTCTTATACAGAGATGTATCATTCTTATATTCTTATACAGAGATGTATCATTCTTATATTCTTATACAGAGATGTATCATTCTTATATTCTTATACAGAGATGTATCATTCTTATATTCTTATACAGACATATACATTCTATACTTTATAACAATTTACCTTCTCATTTTAAAATAATACCATTCTTGTATCCTATTAACTGGCACATACATGTATTAATCTTATATTCTTTTATAGACACATGTCATTCTAACATAATAATTTTCATAAACTCTTATTTATTTACCCAAGAAAGTTCTTCCGAAAAGAGAATCCCGAATCACGATGATTGTGATTCACGGCATTAAACATGTCCCTAACCTTCGACAGGCAATGCATACAAATGAGTTGTTAAAACATGACAATTAAAATGAGTTTTGAAGATTCCTGAATTTTGAAGATAAAAAAAATATGTAACCGAGCACTCTTTAAAAAAGTAAAACTATGAAGATCTTTTTAAGGGAATGTCTCATTACTTTTTTTAAATCATTTTTAGAAAACTTTCAGCCAAAAATGAGCGAACTTAATCGTGTGATTATATAAAAGTCCGTTCCTGTAGAGATGGCATTAATAATTATACTCACAGCTCTCGACCTCAAAACGACACTCTTGTGTGTCAAATGGATATTTCTGCAAAAACATAAGGCAAGAATAGGCACCCGTTACCCTGAAAAATATTAAGAGAAAAATAGGCAGACGCATTTATCAGTCACACGAATACGATAACAGAACTATTAAAGATACATGTACGAGAGTATTTGAATGATATTGTGTATTGTGGTGACATGCAATCTCAACGAGGAATTTCACGTCGATATTAATACAGCTGAATACTTTTATCTAAACAGTGGAATAAACATGTATTCTATCCATAATAGTTTATAGATTTTGAACAGTCTATGACCACTGTAGCCAAAATGGTTTAAAACGAATAGCAAATTCTTATGTAATTTGGTCCTGTATGAAAGTTCGCAGTAAACACGAATTTGTTATAGAACTGTTTATCGGTCTAGTAAGGTGTCTTATAAAGTTTGCAGATGGAAAAAGAAATGTGATTTGTAGTGTCTGTTGAAAATGCCCCTAACTCAAGTTGGCCAAAGACAGCAACGTGTAATTAGAATGCTTTGAATATCACAGAATTGCTCATATTTCATTATGTTTTACATTCAAAACTAAAACAAAATTTTATATATATAGTATTCGTATAATGTGTTATGACAAAAATTATCAAACACCCCGGTTCACCAGTTTCCTAAATCTTAAAATCTCAAAATGACTGAAAAGTAATCTTCCCACCTCATACTGTACTGTATTGTACCGTCCGGATAAATGTGCACTAGTTGATTTGGAACCGTGACGTCATGGAAACGACTGTGCTTTTCATTCAGTATGTACATGTCGGGTTTCCATATGTCGTCAATGGAAGATACGTCAAGTTCGAGTCTCGACAAGTTTAGGACATTATCGTACATTAACCGCTCGTCCGTCCATCTCTCGCGGAGAAACATGCTCATTGAATAATCCTGCAAGTAAACACGAACTGTGATACCGTGATTTCCAGGATTTGTAACTAAAGGTCTATAAATTAAATCAATTATGACGGTATTCAAAATGATGATCATGGTCTCGATGATGACAAGAGGAAACGGGAAAAATTAGACAATGCCGACGGATTGCCTACATCAATATAAATATATCAAGGTCACCGTGATCAAGTGGTAACATCGGGCAGGATGATTATGGGTTCCAACCTTGTTGGGGGTAAGACTTTTCCATGACCTTACCAGGTGCAAAGCACTGGCCGAACCAAGGAATCGTCGAAATGAATTGGCACAATCTGTTAGAACTTGTTTCTCACTCGACGTAAAATAAATAAATTAATATAGACAAAACACCAGCAAACTCCTGTCATTAAAAATTTATGTTTCAACATTTGAATAATTTACTATACTGGAAAACTGCTATCACGTCCATTATCTTACAATCTTTGTTTTACATGATGACTTTATTATCCTTATAATCTTCATACTAACCATATGTTAGGGGTCATACATACCATGTTTGCCTCACTGATGGAGTACATTGAGTTAATGAACAGAGTAACATTGACGTGAACCTGCTGGTCACCCACGGCTGGCAATAGAAGTATAACATGTAATCATTTCATCGCCCTTTAAAAGATTTATTGTTTTATCTTATCCTGACTGATTTATGTATGTAAATAGTACATATATATGGATTGTAGTAGGAGGACATATGCATGTTACGAACGTGTAATATTATATATTATAACATCCGGCCCATATGGCCTATAAGTCACCAATATATATTACAATCTAGTGTGTGTGTTTAGGTAAATATGGAAATGCAATAATATAACTCAATAAATACAAATGTTAGGAACAGATGGAACGATTTTTATTTTACAAATATCATTTATAAGAAAGAATTGATTGTGCTAATGTATAGTAAGTATGTTTTATTATTGCCTTAAATCTTATTAAAAACAGTATTAAAACATTCAACTCTTTGCATATCCCCTTCATCCCTAG
>CM037777.1:77495298-77545298 GCA_021229015.1 Solen grandis
TTACAATGATAAAAAGAGGTATAGAAAAAAATGAGTAATTAAAATAGGTATCAAAAAAGGATGGTTTAGAGATTTTTTTTTATTACATGTACAAGAGAAATTAAACCTGTAGGCCTGTAACGCTTTGGTTGATTTTTTAAAAATATTCACATGCCCGACTTGAGCATGTATATGTTGGACAACTTTGATACCATGGTTGTCCCTAACCTTACGTTCGGGGCCGAGATATGCGATTTAATTATGCACCTGAAATTGAACAAATTCAAACAAAATCTTGCAAAGATTTTCTTGGTTTAAATGACTCGACAAATAACTGTGTGGTTCTGGGGGAATGTGGTCGCCTCTCATTATGCGTTGTTTATTATTCAAAATGTATACAATATTGGTGAAAACTCTTGCAAATGAAAACACATCGTTACCCTAAAAATTGTTATATCATGCTTGAGTGTTTAGATGATGTAGGCAGAATTAATTGGATAACTCGTGTCAAACAGATTTATTTCAGTATGGATTCGGATATGTTTGGATCTGGAAAGAAGTTGGGGATATCAATTTATTCATGTTCCAATTCAAACTGCATGACTCAGTCATGGCATGATAGTATTAACACATCAACAAGATGTGACTTGTATAAGCATATTAAGTGTTTGCCTGATCCTGAGAGATATATCTCAATAGATTTATAAAAACTTGTGAGAGCGATTGCACGAATGAGATGTTCTAGTCACAGCCTTAACATTGAATTCGGTCGACATTACAGCAGAAAAGGACAGGGTTTGTTTACATTGTTTCATACATGAAAATACATACATGAAAATATACTCTTATTAGAAGATGAATATCATGCCTTTTTTCACATGTTCTCGATTCGCATCAGTGCGATCAAAGTATCTTTATAGCTGGTATAATGGTAGATCGGACATCTCCAATCTATTTGAATTACTTCAGTCTGAAAATGTTTATATTATTAGAAAAGTGGCTATGTACGTTTAATGTTTTCAACATTGTAGATAATGCTTAAACTATTATTGTACATGAAAGAAAAAATTATACATAGACTACATATGATTATAAAACGGACACCACTGTTACATGTATACATTGTATGTAAGTATTTTGGATTTTGGGCCGGATGCCTATATTTATCAATAAAACTGTTGAAGTTGAAGTTACTAAGGAAAAGGAAACACAATGTGCATTTAATTGATATTTAAAAAGAAAAAAATCATTACACATACGTAAACATATAAATAATTGATAACTTTGAGGAAATACATAATTCAGATGTTAGTTGTACAGATGAGGGTGCCCTTTATACTAATGGATGGAATACTGCGGTCTATCAGTGAAATAAAATCGACATTACCCACACAATGAGTGATATTGGTTTGTCGGAATCATTTTTTTTTATATTCACTTATAATTTCTGTGTGAATGATGCACATTGAACTTATTATCGTTGTTTGGCAAATAAGTTTTGACTGATTTTTTTTTCAACACAACTATGTAGCATGGAGAATTAAATGCATATGCAAAAGAACATTCGCGCGTAAACTGGAATGAATAAACAATATAGTTCCATTCTATCGTCACCAGTAAGCATAAAATAATAAGCTACGCGCTCGTGAAACTATATTAAATCGTATCACCTTTGAATGAGATATATTCCATACCCACCCAAAACAAACAAATATCTTTTATTTACTATGATATTGAATAAATCAAGTTTAAGATAGATGCACTGATGTTTAATTGAAAACACCTATTGATATTACAGCCGTTAGTGTCATTAGGTATAGCGTACAGTGTAAATTTTTTTAAATAAGACTTTAACCTTTTATTAACCTTTTTTTTTTTTTTTTTATTATTTTTTATCTCCTTGTTGTTTACTGTATATAATAATTAAGATGTGTTTCCTTTTTATTCTATTTTCAATTTCGCTATTTTATGTATACAGGGGTTAATGATGCCGTTGGGTCCATTTTAGCCACTGCAGCATGAGACTGGTTCACGATCAAAGCGATAAATAAAAGTGTTGGGGATAAGGGGAATTACTCTTAATATGATAATAAATTTATATTGAAGGAAGTTGTCTCTCTTGGTATTACTGTGAGCCCAGCTAATAATTCAACAGTAAGGATAATTCTATGGTTGTCATCTGCTGCTATTTTTCCTTGTTGTTGATCTACACAGCTGAAAAGTTAAAGATCTGATATTCCTACTTTTTATTTTTAAATATTTTAATAAAATAAATCATATTTTCACGTACTGGCAGTGTGAAATTTGCAGCCCAGCAGCATGAACGTAAACATGCCCGCCGTAAGCATGGTCTACGTCCCCTTCGTGACAAATCATGGCAGACCAAAAATGTACATATTCACGTAAGAAAATGAAGGCCACGATGGGGTCAGGGGCAGCTTCAATTAATTTGCGTGGTACGTGCGGGCCACCTGCAAAGGGCTTTGTACAACCCCCAAATCTCCAATGTATAGGTTGCCAAATCTCCCCTGACATTGTTGTCAAACGGTTTTGACCAGCCGTTGATCAGTTGCACTAGTGAGTTAAATTAATAGTTTTAAGGATCTTTATATGTAATCCATACTAAACGATGAATATCTGCTGAAAGCCTAACTAAATGGGTAGCTAAACTTATAGGATCTAAGAAATTCGTAGTTTAATCATTAACTAAATTAATTGACTGTGAGTGAACAGCAACTTCATTTGTAGCAAATAATTTGTTAAGTATCTGAATTAATGGCTGAAAAAGAAGTTGGGTTAAAGTAACTTCAAATGACAGCGGAATTAGCTGCTGGTATGAAAATATGGATATTATAATCAATTATATGACAAGTACATGAAGGTCAATTAGTAAATGAAATTGTAGACAGAAGCTTACTATTGAAACGAATTGCTAAATAACGCGAGGAAAAAAATAAAAATACAAACGATGTTTTTAATATGATTTTATTCACTGTAACCATTCAGTACAGGATTGCATTTCTTCAGCGAGCGCTGAGACAATTAGAGTTGCATCTGTGATAAGCACCCAGTCTGGCTGATTGCTATCTTCGAATAGACATGGTGAAACTAAAAGAAGCCTAATCGGTTTTAGCATGTTATTCTTGTAACTGCATATCGTCTAAGATGTGATGATTTGTGATCTGTATAAGAAGTTTTCAAATTAGAGATAGGACTGTGAATGTACAATCTGGCTAAGTTTGTCCTAATTTACTGAAGATATGGTTTGAATGTGTAAAGCACATTGAATTCTCTTTCTCTGTCTGTGTGTGTGTGTGTGTGTGTGTGTGTGAGAGAGAGAGAGAGAGTGTGTGTGTGTGTGTGAGAGAGAGAGAGAGAGATAGACCAAATGCAATAATGTTATATGAATTGTGCAATATGTACTCTTGTACACGTTGAAATCAAATAAAATATGTCTGTCAGTCTTTCTATGCCACAAGAATGGAAAAACATGCATTCAAAACCTATTTAGCCCTTCCTGACGTTTTGTTACATTTCCAGCCTGTCTCTAATGCTACGATTACACTATGTTCCCGGCGGTCACGGCAGCCCCGTTTGCCAGAAATGTAGTGCTCCGTGGGCATTTGGTCATTCTTTACTCTGTATGCAAGTTGTGTTAAGTCCTGCCAGATTTTCTCACGGTCTATCACAGTGTATCCGTGATGAACCGTGGAGGGGAAAGGGGCAGAGCCCCGATGGCACCTACGGATGCCGGTACGTTCCCTCCCGGTCCGCCACGTTCTTATCAAGGTTTGACACGTTTCTTAAGTTCTGTCAAGGCTTTCTACGGATGAAGCGTCAATGCCGGGCAACTTTAGGGCACGTTTGTGCCCACGGTATAAATCAAAGCGCCCATAGCACTGAGAGAACAGGGTTTTTTTTTAATGTAATTATAAGGCATTAACTTTGTATGTTTTCAAATTTTCAAGCGATATCAATCACCCAAATGTCATAAATCCGTTTTGACTTGCGTTAACACAGTCGTAAGAAAAAAGGATAAACACAAAATTTGTTTTAATGGACAGTTAACAATAAGCGCATTGTCCATCTTTCTCTCTTTTCCGTTGTTTACATACAGTGATATATTAATTCTGATATTTATTTAAATACGGTTGCATTATGGAAGTCGAAACTGAATTGAAATGTGTAAATAATTTCTGCTGGAAAACATGTTCAATAAACGTAATAACAAGTAAATGTGCATTCGAGTCAATCGCAAAGAAGAAAAAAAAATATTTGAGCTATTGACAACTGTAATTCAGTCACTTGTAATTAGCTATGAATATGCACAGTCATGTCAGTATATCAACTGCCGCAGTAGTATATTCGGCGTGCTGCAAGGTTATGTCGTGGTTTCGAATCTAGCTGGGACCTTTTGAAATATTTAATCTTTTTTCAATTTTTCTATAAAAGATTAATAATTATATAAAATGTAATAAATAAAAGATTTGGGAAATTATGTTCAGACACACACTTTTCATCTTCTACCATGTAATTTGTTGTTCTGGTGCAAAACACACCACACACAGACTCACTGCCCAAGAGGGACGACCTTTTTTTTTAAACACAAGATTTCGACATTTGGAAGACAGGCATCATCACATTCAGCCTATGCCCAGATGCTTCCTGCAATGTCTAAAGGTTTTTCACTTTCATTAGCAAAAAATTTTTTTTTTTCGTCTTGCTAGTAGTTGAATTTACTCTGTGTTTTCATTTTCTCCCTAGATATTGCAACTTGCACCAAAGTTTGCTATCATTGCAGTAGTCACACATCTAACTTTTCCAGCAGTGTTTCCGGCATTGAACGCATATTCATCTGACTGGAGTCCTCTGTACACTGTTGTTCTGTCTGAACTTGTCTCACAGTGTGTCTACGTTTAATCCGGTCCTTTTTTGTTTTACATGTTTTTCTCAAAATATCTTATCTTCTGGCGACGACGTTATTTTTTATCTTTTGCAGGGCATTTATGATCGTTATCCAGGTAGCCACTGTGACACAGTGCCTTGAGCCTCAGGTTTTCTTGTACGCCTATTAGAGAAAGGCTTCCTACCTACTGTCAACTTATTTACATAAACATTCAGACCCTCCATTGAACGGACCTGTCGCCCTCTGTCTTTAATTTGAAGACTCTAGCCGTTAATGCGCATGTCCATAAAAGGGAGTTAATACAATCTATGTAAACAAAGTGATAAAGAGAGCGATCGTATGTGTAGATACTACAAATACCATTAGAAGATAGTACAGAAAACAAAATTTAGAACTATATCTCCGTGGAGAAATAAAGTGTGAAAAAATATAGCTCCGAAATTAAAATTTTTGATGCAGAAATGTGTGCTACCATAGAACGAAGTTGTTTAAAGCACCTAAAGCAATCACGAGATTTCGACGAGACAACATCATGAATATTTCCGGTTCCACTACGGGCCACCTCCAAGTTTCGTTACGTTCTAGTCACCCCGTTTTATTACGGCCTACTAGGATTCTCATCCGCACCGTGACTGCCGTGGCATTTTTTTGACAGTTTAAAAATCTGGCCTGGCATGCACGGCGATCATGGCCTCATACGTTTGCCCATCCCGTTCCCCCATGCTCTCTCACGTCAATCCCGCTTTGAAACGTGGTCACCGGAGCCGCCGGGAACATAGTGTATTAACGTAGCATTAGGTTAGAAAGACACACCTTACGAATATAGCATGCTAGGTATCTTTTTATAATATCAGTTTTTGAATTGTTTTTTAAGTTTGAAAGAGAGCTGCAATATTGTCCATTTCAGATATTGAGTCAAAAGTAAACAAATAAGGGACTCAACGAAAATCTCTTATTCCACGAATCAGTGTCAGTATTTTATAGACTACCTTTTATATTGTCCCAAATACACAAGCTATACCTTCCACTCCATATCGCCCATCCAGACGAAGACCACAATACTTTTTTTTACTATTCGCCAGTAAGGTTTTCCCCTGTATGGATACATGGATATGCGTATGAAGTTGTAGCTATGTTATCTGCTGGTATAACCTCCACTGTTAAAGATGTAGCGATGTTAACTGCAAGTGTTACCTTCCCTGTTTCTCATTCATTCGGGTATCTTCTGCTTTGTCATTGTCATGCCGTTTGGTATAAAATAAAGTCAAGTCGTTCTGTCATACTGGCGATTATGTTCTATATAAGCATATATACAAATGACAATTTCTGTAAGGGAAATTGGCATCAAAACTTACCATTAGATAGATCTATTCAAGAGAAATAATTCTGTACATTTTAAACATGGGTCACCCGACTACTTTTTGACCTTTTTAAGGCCAAATAGCGTACGTATGATAAAGTGCACCGGTCGGTCATTTCACACCAATTATCTAAAAAATTCCCCTCTCAGCAATGCTCAACTTTTAAGGTTGTTGTGCAATAAGGCCTCCAAATTGGGCATTTTATAACTATTTCAACTGTATCCTATAGGATTTAATCATTTACTGCATATCTTTTAGTCAAAAATTCGCCATAATTCAGCAATTAAATAGGGTCACTATTTTTTGTGTAGGACATCCGGATGCAGGATAACCAAGGGCAAGTAACTGTGGTCTTAGTCCCCTTTGTGTACACCTCTGTTGATTATAGAAAAGACGTTCTTAGTAGTCATCAATGTTGTCTGAATGATCATTGCGTTGAGCTTCTTCTTCTATGAGAATGGCAAAGTTTCAATACTAAAACAGTATGGCCATGCGTGGGAGTTAAAAAGTAAAAGATTGTCAGGTTTCCCAAGCTTCTCTTTCATATCAGGAGAAATCACATTTCAATTTATTTATATATCTTCAAACGGTCATACATACATGACTTGTTAGACGTCCGATTTGTATCACTTTAATCGTCATATAATTGTACTTTTGATGACAAATAAATAAATTTATTTTCATTTCTGCAGTTTTTTTCTCTTCAGAATTTCGATTCTGTGTAGCTGCTGAATTCACCTTTTCAAATATATATTACGTAGCAAAGTTGGGTATTTCTCAATGGAAATCTGTAAATATAATCTTTTAAAGCACCCTCGCACGTGACAATATCATTTGGTCTATTTATAGATTTTGTAAAAGAACTCAAGTCTGTTGAATAGCAGACAATCTAATCAGCTTATCAATCAAACTTTCTTTTTGTAAAGTCTTTGAAATGATAATCCAATTTCATAATACGATAACTTAGAAATAATGTCTTCCTTGTGTCATTTATCTGATTTCAGGCAAAATTTTGCGCACAAGGAATAGGATTAAGATCCGCTTAAGTCTCACGAGATGAAAGACAGCAAGTAACAGACAAATGCAATCACCTTATTTCTTAGACCATTATCATATCTAAACATTTGTGTATGTGTGTATGTGTGTGTGTGTGTGTGTGTGATAGAACAATTCATGTACGTATTCGTCACTAAATCAGTTTAAACCAAACGTTTATATTTCCTTTCTTTGAAGGAAAAGTTCAAGGGCTATATTCTACACCCAGACCCAGATAAACCGGGACTGCCTGTAAAATTACAAACTTCGCGATTTTCAAGCTGTATTTACTTTTTTCTGTTTTAGGGACCATTAATCCAAGGGCGGCTGGGTGTAATGTGTGGGCCACATTTGGTATGGACGGACGTACAGTGACAGAAACCGACATACAGGAATTAATTAGTGTGTTTTTTATGTGGCTACATCTTTATTTAGAGATATTCAAATTTATATTCAGCTCATAGTTGTTGACCCTGCTTTTAATTAAAACCACTCTACTTGAATGATTTTTAATACGTACTATGCTACCACTGGTCACTGTTTGACATGTGTCATTGTTTCTGTCTTACACAGTAATGACAATCAAGGGTTATTGTATAGTATTTGGTTTTGTACATAAAAGGACTCGTGGCTCGTATTAGGCATTGATTCTCTGAGGAATTTTAACGCACCTGGTCATCAGTAATTATCAGATTGTTGTCACGCATCCGGTATCAATATCACGATCCTTTATGTACAATGACGTCACTAAGTGTCGCTTGTCATTTGTCTCCGTGTGGATTTGCTGTCCATACAGACAATCAGCCCTGTGGTCAGTGGATAAACATATATTTGGCGGATGCAGATTAGAATTGACGCATTCCGGAAGTCGCGTATCTTGTTTTTTTTTGCAAGCTTTGTTGTGCCAAGTCTTGGCTCCTTTTCTAATCTGTGAAATATAAATTGACTCTGAAATAAATAAATAAATAAATAAATAAATAAATAAATAAAGAAAGAAAGAAAGGGATAGATAGATAGATAGATAGATAGATAGATAGATAGATAGATAGATAGATAGATATTATTTTTACATTCTTCATACATATTATTTTACATGACTCAAAGATCGAGACAAGTACAAGAGATGTTCTTAGCATTGCTGCCACGGAAATCACTGACCCGTAAACCTAAAGCAAATATGTTTGTGGAAGACCTTCAATTCAAATTCACATTTATTTTAAAATACGTATTTTCGAGTGCTGTGATACAAACTCATTTGTCAGAGCAAGTTGATGACATTGTGACAAGGCATATTAATGAGACAGTGATGTATCTGAAATCAACAAACGATACGGATTCCAGAGTGGACTGAACATATCCCGAGGGCATCCCAGGACTAATAGTGTACATTTGCTTTAGTCTTTAGCACTGGTCGATCCACAAAGGTGAATGATATCATAGTCGTTAAGTCAAGTCAAAATATTTTAATGGATAAAACAATAATGTTCATCCCAATTGCACTTTTCTGAAATCAAAGTACACTAAAGCTGTAAAGAGATTAGACAGTTTGTGTTAAATTGTAGGCCTTGCTTGACATTTCGGAACTCCTTACATCGTTCTTGTTTGCTTAAGTCTTGTTTGTGGGATTGCACTGTCGTGCCCTATAGAGCTCACTTCGAATAGAGCTGGTCTTTTCGGTGAATTACACTTGAGCTGTATACGAAATAAGGAACATGTCGAATACAGCTCGTTTACACTTTCATGAAACTGATGCTATAACCAAAGTCATACTAAAACAAGATGTTTGGCTGTGAGTCATTTTGTCAAATGATTTCATGTTCCCGGTGCGGTAAATGTTTATCGTTTTGTAGCGTTCATTCGCCAGTGCGTACGATCAAGAGTACGGAGATAATTTTGAGCTGACCATTCAAAGTCACACGCCGTGCTGAATGGTCAGTCACCAAGGTATTCGAATTTTAATGGTCAAATAGATATCCTCACCTATTCCGTCTCGTAAGAACGTATGTCTGTCGGCCTGCTGTCCATTACGTTACCTTGACATAATACAATACTTTCAAACCTGTAGGTAGGGGTTCTTTGGTCATTTTAACCCCATAATGACTGAATGGAATGAAACAACCTCGGAGTCCTAATGTCAATAATTATCCCCATATATCCTTAATATTGTTCGGGAATGTACAGATAGACAGAAAGACAAACATCTAACAAGTAATTTCATTTCTACCTGGTCCCCATTATAATATTTCGGGCAATCAAAGCTGTAAATACATAATCTGGGCGTGCGTTATTCCGTATATGCACGTTAAAAATATTACATTATATATAAAGTAATGCACAGAGTTCTACAGTAATAAAATAAACCGACACAGACATCGCAGTCAAGTAAGTATGTTAGAAGGGGACAAGACTAATTTTGATGCAAAGCATCAAAGACGCCGCGCATGGTTTTAAAGCACGACTTGAATATAGCAAAGCCATACAGAAAAGTCCAAAAACAACAAAAAACTTATCAAATTATTTAGAAATATAGAACAAGATATGTACAGAACATACTTTAATCATAGTAAACACCTTATGTGATGATGATTTGAGATGCCATAAATTAACTACTGTAAAGTCATTTATTTTCAATGTTATAAAATTTTGTCGAATATGTGATTTAATCAATTTCGTTGGTACATATATCTTTAGAACCATGTACTAGAAAACATGAGGTATATGCAATAGACAGTTTTCGTGGGGATAAATATTTATGGATAAAGTCATCTACGAAATCAATGAAAATTAGTCCCCCACGAAAATTAATGATTCTTCAGTAATCTATAGATCAATGAAGATACATTTTACAACAGGTAATTCCTTTCTTATATAGTTATTGGAATAGTTAGGGTCTGCAAGATGCATGAAATTTCCAGACAGTAGCTACTAAGGGGGTATTAATGTCATTGTAAAAAAAATATCATCATTATTATCAGTAACAGCAGCAGCAACAACAAGGACGATGATGAAGAAACAATTCAGCACTGATAAGTTTTTATTTGGTAAGGGATTTAGGTACAAGTCCCGGTATTAATTAACAATCTTTCCAATAGTTATTACTTCCCTTGAAAATGTAGCTTGACGTAGGAGTATGGCATTCTTTTTGTGTTGATGATAAGTGTAAAATTAAACATATGTTTACAAGGCTTTTCAACATAAGCTATGTAATGTTCAGTTAAATTTACCAATTTCAAGCACTATACTAAGACCGCATATAGGGCCTGGGGCCGTAAATTAGAGATGTCCGCTAAGGCCATACGTATAGAGTTTGTGTGTTTTTTCACTTTCTACATTATGCTGTAATACTTATGTTTAAACTGATGTTTCATTATTTTTTCAAGTTGACGGTTTGTATTTAAAATCTGAATATTTTAAGATCTTAAAACATCTTCCAAATGCTTTTTCTGAGCTTTAATGAATCAGGTTGCCATGCAAGGTCCGTTAACCTAGTTTAAAAACCCGTTGCCTACGAGTTTAAGGAGAAGTCATCAGATACACATTATATGTGTCCAGTTTCTTTATGATAACGATAGAAGACTTGCATATTTTGACTCTTGTTTTTTTTTTAATTTCATCAGTTGATGCAAGTAATTGATTCATGAAGTGTTTATTTTAACATATTACATGTTTTTATTTTACGACAATAACAGTGGTTGCTCCCTGTTTTGATGATAAAATAAAAACCTATTCCGTTTCCACGCGTTTCGTTTTTCGTGCTTTATCGCCTAATAAAACACACTGTTACCTTTGATGCTTTGAATTAATCACGGCCTTCGTAATTAGATTTTTACGCACTGGTATGCATTTTTCTGCGATAAATTATTCAAAATGAAACTCTATACGGTTCCGCTGCATTTCAGACCTCATTGCCTTTTACGGAGATAACCAAGGTTTCCTAATGTTTCATTAGAGTATCTTGGTTATCTTGGTAGGGGTTAAGAGGTCCAAGACTTAGCGGAACCACTACAGGGACTTTACCTTAAGTGTTTTGAATTGAATATTTCCTCAATTCTCTTGTGGGAGGCAACAAGCACTCCGAACATAGCTCCTCGTGTAGAACGCAAGCTATATTCGGCGAAAAAACCGGGGAACTGTACACGAAAACGTTTTCGAATATAGCTACCCTGGGATCTATATTCGCAGTGAGCTCTATAGGGTGCGACACTGCATAACGTGAGCTGTTCTTGAGCTCAGTTGGATATCTGTCCAGTCTCCGCATAAGTTACGCACAAATTTATCTTCTTGCGTACAATGGTTTTCAATTTCTTCAGGCTAAGGAAATTGAAATGTCTCGCAAATCTGAAAAGTCAAATCATCGCACTTTTAGTTAACCGCATGCAACTCTTCTATGTCATTTTAGACAAGAGTAAAGTATATTTTTAAGTATATTTCATCGGTTTTACCGATATCAGTTTATTAATTTCTGTACGCATGGAGCTGCTTATAATTTGTATTATGATCATATTTTGTTACGACGGCTTTAAAGTGCATTTGTGTATTGATAGCGATTCACGTTTAGAGAAATTAAAGGAACGTTTTGAATTACCCGTTGTGGGATAATGTATCATAATTGTACATGTTTAAATATAATTGCATATTACGACAAGTCATAGTTGGGTGAAGCTCCTAGCGTCACCTACTGAAGAAAGGGACAGGTGCACATTTAGGTCCACGGGCATGTTCTCTTTATTTTCCTCGGATACGCGTAGGTGAGTTTTGCGGTTTAGCTAGGGCAATAATCTCTTTTACCATTCTAACATAACTACAAGCCCAAGTACGACAAATTTAAAGTAGACCTATAAAAATGCATGCATGCTATGACAATTTACAATAGTTTGTTTGTTTTGTTGGTAGGTTTAAAGCCCCGCTCACAGTATTTCAGTCATTTTGGTATGGCTGAGGGTATGAACTTGAGGGATAGTGTTATTTTTGTGGTTTGGGGAAAAATGATTAATTTTAAAGTTGAATTTTATACCGAGGTATAAAAACGTATATTTCGGAAAATTTACCTCGGTATGACTACACTTTGCATACAAACCGTCATAGTGACGTATACGGCACCAGTGCAAAACCTCGGTAAGATAGGTAGACCAGGTTGTGTGCGTGTGTATGTGTGTGTGCAGATTGTTCAACAGAACTGTTAAAAGTAAAAACAACAACAAGAACAAGAACAAACATCAACAATAACATGTAAATCTTTTTTATGAAATGTGAATATGCACATATGCAATGAATGCATCATTTTAGTGGCCGAATTTTTCAACCCCACCCCGCTATATCTCTATAATATAAAAATAATCGTGAGTCTACCTTCATGTTACATTATGGTATAGAAGTAAACAGTATTACAACTGTCATTGGAGCGGGAGATCGTGGGTTCGATCCACGACCGCGACATACCAAAGACGTAAAAATATTATATAATGGAATATATTGTATAATGGATTTCCGGGAACATTCCCTTGCTTGGCGCTCAGCATATAAGGGTACATGTACTTCCAGGACTGGTTGGCCTGGTATCAGGATAATGTTACTAGGTATGGTATTATGCCACATGTCTACGACGTGATATTGCAGTGGGCAACACTATATCTGTCTCAAGCAGACATAGACTCCAAGTGACTGAAATACTGTCGACGGGACGATAAACCCAATATATAAACTGTTAAAAATGACGAGACACAACTACATGTATATGATAAAACATCGCAACCAAGGTTACAAAAAAACAACAACAACAACAACAAAAAAAAACAAACTGCAATACAAAATGAAAAATTTCTCTATGACATAATTTACAAATGTAAAAAAATAACTCTGTAGCTTCTTCATCACTAGGTGTCGAAATCTGTAAGCTATTATTGTATCATTAAGAAAGGTAAATTAATTAATTAATTTATAATTAAATTATGATCGTTTTATGAAATAGTGTACTGTTTCTTCCAGGATACGGTGTGTTATATGACACGCTTTGTCGGGTTGTAGTCATGAATCTCACTTACATTTGAGGATCTCGTCTGGTGTTCACGCTCCACGCGTATAGGTAGATATGCCAATCATATGCTATGATATATTATGATATACTATGTGATATGCCATATTTGCTATGATATACTATTATATACTATGATATGGTATACTCTGATATGCTATGTTATGTTATGCTATGATATACTATGATATGCTATGTTATGTTATGTTATGCTATGATATACTATGATATGCTATGCTATGTTATGTTATGCTATGATATACTATGATATGCTATGATATGTTATGTTTTGATTGACTATGATATACTATGATATGATATGGTATACTATGATATGCTATGTATGTTATGCTATGGTATACTATGATATGATATGCTATGTTATGTTATGATTTACTATGATATACTATGATATGTATTATGTATTTATTTATGATTGACTATGATGTATACTATGATATGATATGCTATGTTATGTTATGATTGACTATGATGTACTATGATATGATATGCTATGTTATGTTATGATTTACTATGATATACTATGATATGATATACTATGATATGATATGGTTATATATATGATATGTATATGATATACTATGATATGAATAATGTTTATCTATGATATAATTACTATTGATATGATATACTATGATATGTATACTATGATATATGATATGATGTATTTATGCTATGATACTATGATAATGATGATACTATGATAGATATGATACTATGATATCATACGATATGATATTATCTATGATTATACAAATGATATACTATGATATGGTATCTATGATATGTATGTATGATTGCTATGATTATATGATTAACGTATGTTACTATGATATACTATGATATCTATTATACTATGATATACTATGATATATGTATATACTATGATTATACTATGATATGACTATGATATGTTATGTTTCTATGATATGACTATGATAATATGTTACTATGATATGGTATATATGATATATATGTATGATATGATTGACTATGATATACTATGATATGATATGGTATGATCTATGATATGACTTGATATACTATGATATGATTTACTATGATATACTAATTGATATGGTATACTATGATAATACTATGATATGTATATATTACTATGATATACTATGATATGTATATGCTATGATTTACTATTGATATACTATGATATGATATTGTATGATATGATATATTATGTTTATTGATTATACTATGATATATATATATATGTATGATGTATCTATGATATATGTATATACTATGATATTATTGATATATGTATACTATGATATGCTATGATATGTTTATACTATGATATGATTACTATGATATATATATATATGATATATATGATATATAATGTAACTATGTATATATATGTTATATGATATGTATATGATATTTACTATGATATTATATGATATACTATTGATATGGATACTATATTGATATGATATGATATGATATATATATTTATGTATACTATGATATGATATATGATATACTATGATATACTATGATATGGTATACTATGATATACTATGAATATATCATGATTACTATGAATACTAGATATGGTATTATATTATATGAGATACTATGATATGTTACATGATATATATGTATTTATATACTATGATATACTATGATATGGTATACTATGATATGATATGTTATGTTATGATTTACTATGATATACTATGATATTATGCTATGATTAATATGTATACTATGATATGTATATAATGATATCTTGATATGATATGATTACTATGATATACTAGATATGATATGGTATATTATATATACTATTGATATGCTATATTACTATGATATGATTTACTATGTATACTATGATATATACTATATATGCTGATATACTATGGTATGCTATGATATGTATATGCATATATTACATTTACTATGATATACTATGATAGATACTATTGTATATACTATGATTATTATACTTATATGGATATACTATGATATATAGATTAAGATATACTATGATATACTATGATATGTATACTATGATATTATGTATACTATGATATACTATGTATGATAATGATATACTATGATATGGTATGATATGATATACTATGATATGATATGTTATACTATGATATACTATGATATGATATGGTATACTATGATATACTATGATATGTATACTATGATATACTATGATATGATATGGTATACTATGATATACTATGTATGATGCATATGGTTTTGTTATGATATGGATGATATTTATTTATTATGAAATGATTTGATATAAGACGGTATTCAATGATATGTTTGTTTATACTTGTACTGCATGTTCTCTGTAAAACTTGATATGTGTATTAAAATATTAATGGAGGACAAAATAAAATAAATAAAAAGCGACCATGGGTATGGATTAGTACAGTCGTTTGGTGGTTTTTTTTTTTGTTTTTTTTTGACAATTTGTTTGTTGGTTTGTTTATTTGGTATTACGTCCCGCTAACAGTATTTCAGTCATTTTGAGACGAAATAGTACTGCCACACTGGGGTATTACTCTGAACAGTTTGTAAATAAGCGTTTACGATTTGTAGGTATCTTTCTTTCTCTCAAATAGACAGGTCGATCGATAGTTAGGTAGATAGATAGAAAGATAGACAGATAGGTAGACAGGCAGAAAACAACAACAACAACAACAGAAAAACAGACCGTCATGCAGACAAACAGGAAGATAGATGGGATGGATGAATGATCCTTATTCAAATTTTCCAAAATTATTACTTTTGTAAAGATAGTTTTAGGCCTCAATATAAACCTTTATCAATAACGCATGATCAATTTACGACTCGAACAGTCTGTGTGTTGTATACTCTGAAAGGAATGTTGCATAGACATAAAATGTCTTAAGTATTTTTATTTCAACGAACCATGTAAATCAATATTTATCACATTTTAAATCTGAAAATCGATAAGATAATTTGCTTTCATTGCAGGTGAGTCCATTTAAATGCAGTTTTACATTCGGCCTTGGGAATTTCGACCCATCTTGCACAGTGTAGCAGTTCAATTAGTGAGGGGCATTTATTATTTAGTGCCTGGTCGAATGCAAATATAAAAATAAAGGCTTTTAGAAGGGTTGAAAATTTTTTTTATTTTTTTTTATAAAATATGAATTATCATCTGTAGTCACCTGAGAATTATCTTTAATATTTAACAAAGCGGCAAGCTCGTTATCGAAGAAAATAAAAGAGTAAGAACAAAGCCTTTAGGCAAACAGGTACATAAACTTGATGAAAGAAACATTAACTTGTCATTAGATGTACAAACAACTTATTTAGATAAAAATATGTTATGTTCAAAACATACTATAGCATTTTTGATTGAAATTTTATATTATCAAGCCATTATTTAAACAAATCATAACAGTTAAGATAAAATATAAATACATGTATATGAACTTCGCAATAAAGAAACCATACGGACAGTGTCATTAAATTAAAAACTGGATATACACTCATCCAATTTTTAACACTTGAAATCAAATAAGAGACCGTTTTAAACCCTATGTATGCTTTTTGGATACCCTCCACATATATTCAGATTCGGGTAAATATTTGACAGTATAATAAGAACGTATATATATAATCCAGCCCTTGTACTATTGGTTTCAGATACAATTTATCCATCGTATTTTTACGACAATGCATACTGTAGTAACCTTCAAAGAAACACAATCACGGCCATTGATTTGTTTGTAAATGGAGTGTTTACAGTAGACATTCATAATGTATAAACAGTCAACGCTCTGATAATCCATCCACTGGGTCTCTATACATCTGCCGGACTGGAACAATTGGACAGAAACTTATCTTAATTGGATTTTGGATTAATATGACGGATTACAATTGTGACGATAAGATTTCTTTTTAGAAGAACACGTGTAGATTTATTGGAGTATGTCAACGTGGGTGAAAACTTCTATAAAAACATGTAAGTAGAATCCTATAGGTTTTCATAAATACCCGAGGGTTATCCGTAGAACAAGAAGACGTATTATGTTTTTTATTTGTTTATTTGTTGTTGTTTTTTTTCTTCATATTTTTATTAATGCATGTACCAGAAATCATTTACGCCATAATAGACACTGAAATAGCATGTAAAATTAAAACTAGATCTGTTTAAAGCCTACCTCTTCTGTTTCAATTCGTAAAATAGTTTTCAGTTACTTTTCTAACTTCTGTAACTTACTAATTTACTACATAACTAGAATTCATCCATTAAGAATGGCATGTATGACCATTATGCAACTTAAGCAGCTCTTAGGTAAATAAATGCCCATCAAATTCTAAGGTTCGTCAATTTATTAATGGCTATTCGACACGTCAATTTATTAATGGCTATTCGACAGAGTTCATCCAAGTCATGTCAGTTTGGAATAAAACTATGCTTAGACGCGGTATTATACCTCGTGCTCAAGTATGTACACCTGCATGATACCAGCTGATACTAGTCAGGAACAGTTTTATTGAAATACAAAGTCTCAAATGATGAGGAGAAAAACAATACGAAAATGAATTCATAACAGGTTTTACATTTCGCATTACACAACATTCCCGTTCTAATGATATAGCTCTTGTGTTTTTGACGTGATACACTTTGAAGAAAATGTTTCCGATTTGTGTGATTTATTAAAGTACATAGTTCATCAATTTCTGTGACGTTATAAACTAATCTCATCGCAGTCTGTATAACTAATGGTTTCGCGTTTAGAACAAAACCGTGCACTCTTGAAAATGGTCCGTGGCACTTAAACACTCATTACTTCAAGTGTCCTCTGTCATTAATGAAATGTATTCATAAACACCAGAGGTCTCAATGCAATAATAAATGACAATAACGTGCATATTTATACATTAGAAGTCAGAACACCACGAAATCAAAACCCGACATCCTGATCTCCCATTGGAACCTGTTGAAGACCAGTGAAGAATGAAAGTTTGCGGATACATTTCACAAACACTTCTTTTAGTTTAGACGTATTTTATTGGTCACATACATATAAAACAAAGTGGGATGAAATCGAAAGCTTAAAACTTATTGAGATTATCTCCTCAAACACTTCTTTTTTCACCATCATGATCCATCTGAAAAGTATTTATAGTTGTGGTTTGGCCATTAAATACTGTTAAAGCAAAGTGAATGTGAACAAAAAAACTCAGCACGTGACACAGGTAAGCTATTCAACAAAATGAAAATGTAGCGCGTTTATCATAAACACCATCTGTTTCACTTTTCACTTTTACCCAATGAAAGATAATCAAACAAAATTTAATTGCATCTGTTATCTATAACAAGTTTCATGTAGATTTACCTTCCTACACCCTAAAACAACTTCAACAACAACAAAACAACAAGTGATTCATGTCAAAAATATAAAAAATGGGGAAATAAATTGATTTCTTATATTAATCAGTGAACAGACAGCGAAAACCAAGTAACCGATTAAATATGAAACAGATATTGATTTAATTTTTCAAAAGACATTAAAGAGTTTATTCTGTTTATAACGTCTATAGAGTTGTCCAGTGAAATTGACTTTAAATCATAATAATAGTTGAATACGAAATATGAAAAAAAAAAAAAGATAATAAAAGGATCAATGTAATCGAACGGACAACATATGTACTGAACAACAACAACAACAATAATAATAATAATAATAATAATAATAAGCATTTTAGAGTAGGACATATGCACAATTTCTTGGACAAATTTGGAATATCGCATTCAATGTTTTATTCATTTCAAAGACATTAAAAATACATTGTCAAGCTGACTTTGAATCTAAAACCATGTAAACATCAAGTGAGGACAACGTTTTCAACAAGTTCTCAACAGAGCATGACCTATTTCATGTGATTTCTGACTTTGATATCATTATCACAAAGTCGATGTTTCATGCGTTACAATAATGAATAAGTTAACAGTATCACCAATCCTGATTCTGCTATATTCAAACACTAGGTTAAGGTTAAAAAAGTGTGCAATGAATATAAAACACAATCTCAATTTTGTCTGTTTATATAAAATATGTAAAGCATAATCGATATGTTAGATGAACAATTTACGGCGTTTCATATTTCAATATTCTGCTTTGCTTTTTTAAATACGAGGTGTTTTTAATCGTGAAATATGATACTTTTTGTTAATTTGTTAACTATATTCTCAATAAAGTTACGTCCGTATCGGTATACACATGTGTCATGTAACTAAATATTTGCTCATTACATCAAATTTGTAAATATACAGGTTCACACGGTCTTATGGGGTTTCCTAGTTGTCATTTTGAAGAAAGGCTGTATGTATAGCGCGTCTCATCAGCCTGGTCTCACACAACGTTTAACCCTTTCCCTCATATAGACTCATTTTGACGCACTCAGTAGGTACCACATAAAGCCTGATCTGCAGAAAACCACAGTTAAACCTTATCAAATTTAATTATAAAGTCCTCATTTCCAGACCACTGAGGAGCAGCGAACAACATAAAACCTGATCAGCTGATCTGGTTTTATGTTGTTCGCATAGGTCTTTTTATGGTTTCCTCTATGAGGGAAAGGGTTAATCATTCCTTTTGGGTTTTTTTCAGTACCATAAATGTACAGGGCGATTATTCATAAGCACGAGCTAATATTCGGATCTTATTGTTGTGGATTTGAATAACACGGACATACAGAAATGCGGACGTACGGATAGACAAATAGAGGAATAATGTACAGACAAATATCAGTGCAGACAGACAAAACATGCTATATATTATATATATATATATATAGAGAGAGAGAGAGAGAGAGAGAGAGAGAGAGAGAGAGAGAGATTCGGAAGTAATGATTTTTGACCAATGAGCTTCCGAGGTCAACTTAAAGATAGCTTATGTAACATAATCTCGATTGTAAAGTTCGAACTATATCATCCCGGCATAAATTTGGCTAAATACAAGCGTGTATCATTATGATTTTGGAGGCAAACAATAGTTTGTAAATATGCCTTTGTGTCAAGAATAATCAGCAAATAATACATACAAGTTGTTATTATTGCCGAAAGTCAATGGGGATCGTAATCAAATGTGTACGATTCAAGTGCATGTCAGTATTTAATTTTAATATATATTAAATGATACTCATATTCGTGTGAAGTGTCACCGGTATACAGGTGTAGAGAGAAAATAAAGAAAGCAACAACAGAAAAAGTCAGGTATATGTTCTTGCCTGATTAATAAAAGAAACATGAAAAACTGGCAAAAATCATCAATGTGTGTGTGTGCGTGTGTGTGTGTTTGATTTTATAGAAATATTTCTTGAGAAAGAGAGAGAGAGAGAGAGAGAGAGAGAGAGAGAGAGAAAGATCTGAAGCTATCAAAACGACAATCGCCCACGTTTATTTTCAAATCTGTGTATGTATAACCAAAACAGAATCAGATTAAGTTCGCCTTAAATATGAAACATTTGCATCTGTTATGCAAATTATCCAAGTCTTATGTCATACCGACACTACCCACACTATTGAACATTTGACGATAACACTCACGTATTCCGAGGTTTTGAGTTTATTTTTATAAATGGGAGAGGCCTAGGTGAATTCATTAGATTAATTTATATTCATTAATTAAATTAAAGATATTCTATAATCCTGTGAAAGATCCATCTTACACCCCTGATGTTTAACCATCCAGGCGTTTGTCTGCATCGCATGTTCCTTTTTGTCGCGTCGAAATTAATTTCGTTAAGTCCAGGTCTGGTATCACTGCCTTTTTCCCATGTCACGGTTGATGTTAAAGAGGATAGGCAAATCGTAACACGTGATACACGTGCGTCGAGAAAAAATGAGTCATAGTTTAAGGCCAAACCCTCGTTATTTAAGTTATTTTTGTTTCGTTGAGAAGTCATTGATGTTCATATATGAAGGGAATCAGTGTAATTTAAATTTGGTTATAAAACAATCTTTAGGAAAGAGGATTTGATATTAATTTTAGACTTCCGCATCTGATAATATGGAATTTCAAATTACAGGTAAATACAATGTAAACACTATCTACAGGTGAAACAACACAGACTGCTGTGTTTATTTGGAATATCTAAGTTAACACTTCATATAAATGTATATCTAGCATTAATAATTTAGTTACTAAAACAGCCTGTATCTAATATTTACAATCTATATATAAAATAAAAAGTATTTTTTTGTACCTCAGGACGTATATTTCCTGATGTTTTTAATCTCTTGAAATACGCGAGTAAAATATATTCACATCGGTAACTAGACTTTCAATAGAAAATATACTTTATTAAATTATTCACTGTTTTCTCAAATACAAAATCTCGTATCGTACAATAATAAAGATGTATTTCAGTATTTGAATTAAACAGATGAACTTGATACCCTTATATGTAGTTTTATTACTATTCTTACATAGGCAGTGCTATGATATGCTTATATGCATATACATTATCATCAAATTATCATGCACATGCATCAATTAGGTAATCAATCAATCATTAAATTGTGATCATGGTCCATTAAGTGATAACCAGAATTTTATAGTAAATTCAAGCCTTTATAGACTTTGACTAAGAGAGCATATAACTCCCAAGTCAATGGTTCCTCACATATATATTGAAGTCTATAATTTAATGATGGGTGGATTACCTTAAAAAGTTTAATTTCTACACGGTTAATGGTTTCAACATAACAATATACGTTTGTAAGCTGTATTTAATTTTACATGACATATTTCGTTCCTTTCAGATTAGATGAAGACTGGTTTACAGAGGACCAAAGGTCATGATGTCTTGGACAGCCGGGGTCGTGATAGCCGTGTTCTGGCTGATCGGGTTATCCGGGGCCGACATAGAAAACATGTGAGTCCCATTTATATACTTTCATGGATATACCTTTATTTATGTACTTAACCTTAAGATAATTTCGTGGGAACTTGTATTTATGTACTTATAAGTGTATTGCATATGAGTATAGTCCATTCTGAAATAAAAGGTCAAAACCCCTAATTGTTTCTGAAAGCAGATGACTCGAATATTAGATTGATTTGTTTTACTTACATTATTCACATGCACGGATCTAGCCATCTAAATCGTTGGTATGGTATAAAACAATTTATGTTAAAGATATTTTTATGTAAAATACGAAAGTATGCAGTCTAACATGTACTAGAGGTGACTTACGTTAAGTGGCCAGATTGTTTAAAAAGGTCAGAGTTCATATTAACAAACGGGAATTATAGTATATAGTTACCACTCACTACCTACGATACTGTAACTCATTTCCCATTTATTTGATTATAACATATTATATAATAGTTGGGAGAGAAATAAACTATATTCTAACAGGATGTTATATAATATGATATTATATAATATGATATACTATGATTAAATATCCTGTATTGTTTTGTACCTTACTAGTCTTAAGTAATATCCATATTTGTTGAAGTTAAAGATATTATTTCTTTCAGAAATTTATTATGTTAATTATAAAATGTCAATATCTTTATATAAAAAAAGTATAATATAAAGTTCATCTAAAGCATTTCATACTTGACAAATTTCTGAAACACAAACACACGCATACACACATTTGAGGCCACAGTTTCTCTCGTAACTAGATAAACACTACACGTCCGGCTATTAAAGTCAGGTGAACGTTATGATTTTTTAACAATCATAATATGTCCCTTCTTTCACAATTTTCTTGACAGGTCAACCCTTATTGAGAAAGTGTTTAATGGTTACGACAGAAAATTAGCGCCAAAATACGATCAAGGTAGGTCAATTTTTTGTGATTCTGTGGTTGGCATGTCCCTTTTATAAGAGTGAGCCCAGTCTGGTCACTCCGATTTGTAAAAACCTCGCGTTGTCGTTCTGTCTCTTGTTGTAGATAGAATTAAATTCTCGATGCGAGATTTAAAAACAGAACATTATTTCATTTAAGAAATAATCTACTTGTATCCGTGTTTGGTTGCGTATTATTTTAACACATTTTTGGAGTTCAGGTGAGGTTATGATATAATTATTCACACCTGAACGACACATCCTGTTACATTGTGTGTAATATGATACAATTATTTACAAAATAGTTATATATACGTGATTCTAAAAATATAGTATTTTAACTCTGAATCCCTGCGGTTAAACGCATTTATACAAAACATAAACAATTTTGATAAGATCGTTTGACAAGTTTATTTGATGGTTGTATAAACCTAATCATATTCGGATGGGTTCTATAACACCTTTGCACATACAAATTTCGAAAATCATTATAATTTGGACAAAACGGTATTCGTTTTCAATGTCATAAGATTAAAAACCTTTCTTCGGGATATTCCTGTGACACCAGGATCTATAATTTTAACTATGGGTGATAAACGTAACTAAGATAAAATATTCCTGTGACAACCAGGATTTATAATTGATTAACTATGCGGTGATAAACGTAACTAAGATAAAATATTCCTGTGACAACCAGGATCTATAATTGATTAACTATGCGGTGATAAATGTAACTAAGATAAAATATTCCTGTGACAACCAGGATCTATAATTGATTAACTATGCGGTGAAAAACGTAACTAAGATAAAATATTCCTGTGACAACCAGGATCTATAATTGATTAACTATGCGGTGATAAACGTAACTAAGATAAAATATTCCTGTGACAACCAGGATCTATAATTGATTAACTATGCGGTGATAAACGTAACTTAGATAAAATATTCCTGTGACGACCAGTATCTATAATTGATTAACTATGCGGTGATAAACGTAACTAAGATAAAATATTCCTGTGACGACCAGTATCTATAACTGATTAACTATGCGGTGATAAACGTAACTTAGATAAAATATTCCTGTGACGACCAGGATCTATAATTGATTAATTATGCGGTGATAAACGTAACTTAGAAAAAAAATATTCCTGTGACGACCAGTATCTATAATTGATTAACTATGCGGTGATAAACGTAACTTAGATAAAATATTCCTGTGACGACCAGGATCTATAATTGATTAATTATGCGGTGATAAAACGTAACTTAGATAAAATATTCCTGTGACAACCAGGATCTATAATTGATTAACTATGCGGTGATAAAACGTAATTTAGATAAAATATTCCTGTGACGACCAGGATCTATAATTGATTAACTATGCGGTGATAAACGTAACTTAGATAAAATATTCCTGTGACGACCAGGATCTATAATTTATTAACTATGCGGTGATAAACGTAACTTAGATAAAATATTTCTGTGCTTTATGTAACTAGCTTGTTCAAACGAAACCTTTATTTCGCTAAAAAGTCATAGACGAAGAGTTTGTAAAACCTTCCCCAAAATTTGAAATTTAAAACATCTAACAAACAATGTTTTAATACATCTTTAAAACACAGTTTTAACTGATTCGGGATATAATCCAAAACCTAAGCATTGTAATAAGTCATACTTTTTCAGTCCTAGTATTTTTATTCCTGACAACTCTAAACGTAGCGTTGTAACAATTGTATGTAAAATACAGTTTCGACTTTTGGTATTAAAAAGCTTTAGAAAATATTAAAATTTTAATAGATATCTACCCGTTTCATAATATAAATCATACGTATTTGTTGACATTTTTAACCTAGTAAGCTGTTGTTTGGCGCATTTTAACAATTTGTATGAAACACTTCTCACAAAGAGCTAAAGAGTTAAATTGACTACGTATGCCAAGAGTTTAAAACCAGAGGATTATGTCACACAGTTTGTCCTGCTTTTTCAACTAAAAGCAAATCAAGGTTCGTGAAATTATGGTAGAAGGTCTCAATGTTACATCATCCATACTAGAAGATATATCTTATCATAAATCCATAGCCATCTGGAAAAGTAGTACGCTAATAAGAGTAACGTATGTCTTTGATCTAATGGGGAAGATATGTTTTATTCTTTGTGCTCTAAAACGAATTGTTTTTATCCGAGATTGAATCTTACATAAAAAAACTACTTACATAATATCAATAACCAATAGGGAGATGGTCAAGTCAGCAGAAGCCAAAATAAATCAATTATCATTTTATCAATGTGTATCGTGTAATGTATGAATTAAATTAGGCAGCATGTTTCTAAATGACAAAAGAACTACGGAGAGAATCATCTCTAGCTCGAAATACAAGTGTGAAGATTTGGAAACTGGTTGTGAATCCTCCGATTATGCATATTATATCCCTTGTAGTGACTCATTATTACATGTATGAAATGAGGAGACGAAGGGTCATTGAAATGCTTTTTTTTGTTCTACATTGGTAATTGGCAATAAATTAAATTCTTTATTGACATGATGAAGGATCCTGTACAAAAGGAGATATTGTACATCTTAGGTAGGTACATACTATTAATCTTTTTTAATCCTAGTCTATTTACTAAGTACACTTTTTTCTAAAAGAAGTTGCATTGTGAATGTATTGCGTTATTTATTCTGAGTAGAGTCTGGCTGGAAGATTTGAGCCCAAAGTAACGTGTTCGCGATATTGGCAGACACTTTGTAATTACATAGTCAAGCTGTTCCGATAAAGTCCTCGATATTTCGTCTTTCGTCACGGCGTCTATAAAACTACACTGATGATAAATGTTCGAATCATACAAAGAATAACAATTTAAGAATGCAGCACTCACGTAACTTCAAGTAAAAAAAACGGACGAAATGACACGTGAGTGAATTGCTGATGTTATTTTTCTGTGATAACGCGATATAGGTCGCCATACTGAGATAAAGTGACGCATACAATTAACAGTTATCAGAAGAAATGTCAGCTCAATGAAGGAAATATTGGCTATATCTACACACTAACTATACTTGTCTTTGAAAATTGTTTATCATTTACCTTACTTCATAAAAGCGAAATATTCATCTGTCAAAAAACTTTGAATAAAGTCGGAGCAATTTATCCATTGAGACTTGGTGATGCATGTAGGAGTTAATTAAAATGAAGTTATTTTTTATTTTGTAGTTTATTTTTTACAATGTACATTAATATAAATAAAATTTTGAGCAATGATTATATATATTTATTTTTCAATCAGATTTCGATGACCTTTATGTAATCCCCTTTGTATTGTGTGTGTTAAACACTGTGTCAGTAATCGCTTAAAAATTTTCGGTGAATGCGCTATTAGTTTTCTACCTTAGAGAAGCTCCACAACTCTTTAGCGTAGTTACGCACATAAGCAGCATAAGAATTGAAGATTAAATATGATTTTTACGCGCACATATTAGTTTACAGTAATGTCAAAAAGGGAATTCATTGCGCGAAGCGCTTTACCCTCTAATGTGCTTGTTGCCTTCATATATATGACCCCACCCATTTGACAATCCCCAAATAGTTAAAATTATTGTTTTGTGGTCTTCCACCATAATGAAAAATAACAATTTTCGTTTTATCAAAATTAACAGTCAGTTCCTATTTTTCACAATATAAATTGTCTAGGGATGCCTGCAATCCATCTGCTGTTTCTGGTGATATAACAACGTCATCTTCAAAAAGTAATGATTATATAGATAATAGGTAAATCGAGATACCTGCATATTAAAAATATATCGTTATGCAATTGTAATTCTATATCGTTAAAAACAAGAGAAAACATTATCGACGACGTGATCTCACCCGCAATAATCAAATATTTGAATAGAATATTTCAGAAATTGAATTCAAATGTTTTACATCTGATTTCCTGTCTTCATATAGTGATTTTATTACCGTTAACAATTTACCGTCTACACACTATTTAAAAAGTTTGATCCATAAATGTGAACGGTTAATATAGCCATATGCTTTCTTGAAATCGACAAAACAACAAAAGTTGTTGTTTTTTCTAACTTTCATCTGATTTCCAGTTAAAGAGTTTTAGACATATATCGCTATAGTATTGTAATTATGCCTAAATTTGTGCGTCTGTTTAAATATCATTATTGAAATCTCTTATTAATATACTGTAAACTATTTTGCGATGCAACTTGTTAGTGTAATTCTTTTTATCCCTTTTTTATAATGTGGTATAATCATAACCATCTCTGTTGACCAACTACGAGGGAAAATTCCTGAATCCAAGATATAGTAAAACATCCATTGATTAAAAAATTATATAAACAGTGTTACTTTCTTTAAAATATTCATGAATAAAACTGAATGATTTCCAAGTTTTTTTAACCATATGAGAACTGTTTCTTCTAAGATATGTATTTTCTATAACACGATGTGTGTTCTGTAAGATAGTAAATCATGATCGCTAATACTTACTGATGCAAGATCCCTAAAATGTTCATAAAACTCCTTTTTAGAAATTGAATCACCATTGTGATTGAATGGCTTAAGTCGAAATAACCCCAGTACCCTGCTCTGGATTTTCAGTCTCATTTTTCCACCTAAGAAAGACATGCAAGAATTAAGACGATAATCATTGCCCTAAAAACCTCGCGAATATGGTTAAATCTCGCATGTACATATATATATATATATATATATATATATATATATATATATTATATGTGTGTGTGTGTGTGTGTGTGTGTGTGTGTGTGTGTTATTTTTTCATTTTTTTTTTTGGACATGCGACAACACGCGGTCGCGTGTTGGAAAGGCGAGGTTTAACTAGCCCGTTCGGCAATCTGTAAATAGAGACTGTGACGTCACTAGCTTGCACTAGTCTCTATACTAGACCATAGGATTTACCCAAAAACTTAGAATTGTGCTTCCGCGCAAATAGACCCAAGTTCTTTATAAATATGACCAAACGTTAGTAACATGAACATGCTTAAATACTACTAAATGTGCCTTTATCATTGTCGACATATTATATTGTAACTTAAACACTTTTAGTTCAGACTGAGCAAAACATATAAATAAGAATTACAATCCTATTTTCACTTTCACATGAATTTTTGGAAAACGTTGTCGTGTGAGTGTAATTTGCAGATAAGTATTTTTCTCTCAAAATGTCATATACAATGCAAAAAATACCGTACACGACATAATAAATAGACAATAACTTAATACCGCGTAAAAATATTTTATTTACGTTACTTATTCATTTCAGTTTCTAACTTTTCCCATAATTCTTTGAGCGCTTTTATACAGGTCATTCTGACCGGTGTTGACACATGGGCCCGTTCGGGCCACCAAAGGAAGCCATCATACCCACCGCTTTTTCAGTAGGTTGGTGTTCTTTCTGGGTAACTGTAAATTCAGGGTTTTCCGCCACTTGTTATTTGCTGGACCGGACTGGACATTTCCCGTGTTGGCAGATTTATTCAAAATGACTAACAGACACTAGAGTAAGAGGAAGTTATTGTTTAGCCTGTTTTTCACAAAATAACACATTTTTTATGTATTATTGTTTACTTAGCAATAAATGGGAAAGGAACGGATTGGTGCCTTACTGTTGTGGAAATGGTGAATTCCAAAACATCATCATAAGCATTTAATCTAATAGTATGTGAAATTCTAATAAAGATAAAAGTGAACCGTAGAAAGAAAGTAATTATATTAAACCAAAATAACAATATTGGTGATGTCAATAAATAATTTAAACAAGGCTTGACGTTTTGAAACAAATCGCATACATGTTACATAAAGTTCGGGAAGACAAATGAACCGTTGATACACTGTCTTCATACAGCCTTCTCACAACGAGGTTTTATGAAAATAAAAGATTATAATTCTAATCTAACGTGAATTCCCCCCCAGACAGATTTTGTTTTAATCTGTCATATTTATGCATTATAAACTGATTACATCTTTCATTAGAAAATGCATTTTATTGATTGTTTCTGAGATGAAAGAATGGTCTATTAATGTCAGACAAAACATAATAATGACTTAGGACAATACGTAGAGGGGCTTTGTATATAAAAATGTTTATCTGCGATGAATATCGGGCGTTTTATGTAAACACAAACCTGGTTATACAGGCATTTGACTTAAACATGGAAAAGGATACTTAAATTTCCTCCAAAACTGAAAGCAAAATATAACATCATACATTTATATTGATTTCAATTAAATATAGATAATCAATTTCTATATGATATGAAATGAACATTCTATAAATTATGTTTTGTCTCGAGGAAATTTCAAGTTCAAATTAAATCCTTTAAAGCGAAATTAAGCAATACAGAGAGAATAAAAATTAGTCTTTTCATATTTTTTTACGTCACAAAATTACATTATTACAGGTCGTGTTGTTGTTGTAAATAATATGACGGAATATAACGGTGATGAAAATATATTAACTATAAAATACAGTTGAGAATGAGAACCATTGATTTTTTCCATCTATAGACCTGTATATCCTTCGACTATTGTGGAAAAATTACTTTTTTTATTTGGATTGAGTCAAAAAATCCAGTTTGTTCAGTTTGTTCATAACTGCTTATTATCATCAAGAAAACATATTTTATATTTATGATGTGTGACGTTTAATGCACAACATGATAATAATTATCATGTCTTCAAGTTTTAAATGGTAAAGACGACCCGTATTTAATGTCACAATACGAATAGTTATAGGTTGTTGATGAATGCAAAGAAATAAGCATACAATTTACATACCATACATCGGCAGGGCAGTAAAATTCCTTTATTGTTAGTGAAAATGCCAATATTTTTAATAGAATTGAACTGTTAAAATTTAGTTTAATCGGCAGATAATCAATAAGATAGCAATTACTGATGTTCAGCCATGAGTTTGATTAAATTATTGATTGTCTGAATATATAAAATGCTTCGCCGGAATGCAAATATATACATTTGTTGTAATTTTATCTTAAAATACCTTTAGAATAATCAATATTTGTTGTCTTCGTCATATAGTTTTTCGTCATATAAATCTTGCACATGAAACGATTCGGAGGACAAACCATTTATCACTCGATAGTCAGGTTAAAAATCTGTAATGTAGATTGAATTATACGTAATGCTCGAGGTATTGTCCCGGTTTCCGTTTGTGTATTAGATCACTTAGCTACTGGGTCCCGGCATCGCTGATTGATCAGAGTCGTATTCCACCAAGCGCTTAGTAATACTAATAATTCTCAAGTTAGGTAGAAACGCAATCCACCATTCCTTTTTCACGAAGTATTCAATTACATAACTAAGTTGACATAAATTATAACCGTAAAAAACTAACTATTCGTTGAGAAATAAAATATTTTGACAGTTTTATTAGAGAAACAAGAATGATGAAATTGCACTTAAGTATTGGGGTATTACTTAGCGCTAAGTATTGTTGTTGGAACTCGAGCCAGACTTTATCATAACATGGACAAGAGACTGGTAGATACCAACTCGCCTGGTACAAGCCAAGCCGAGAGATTCCTGGTACCTTTATATTGCTCTCATCTCCCGGTAATGTCAAGTATGCAATACTTTTGTATGAATATGTAAATGAAACATGACTTCCCCATGAGAACAACGTCTACTGTTCGACCATCTTACGACATACCGACTGTACCTATATGTAACACCCCTAGCGAGAGCTTTTAAACGTTCATATAATAAATTAATTCGTAACAATATTTATTGCTTCATACAGTACAAAACAGATGTGCCCTATGTACATTATTACAGTGATGCAGTTAACAAGAATGACCATACACGCACAACATATTGATCATAATTCATAGTGTAGCAATAAAAGCTGCTTATTTCAGATCTCGTTTCTTTCCCTCTCTCGAGCTGATTATACCGGAATTTAGACAGAGATTAAAAAAAAAAAAGATGATTGATGGCGAAATTTTAATCTTATTAACTATCATTAATATACTTAACACAGAGGTAGGAGGTGACGCACAATATATAGTATGTGTTTTTTCTCAGTTATTGAATGTGACAGATAAAGTTTTTGTATTGCTGCTGAACAAACTTTATTGTTTTTTCTTTGATCAATTAAACGTTATTTAATGTATAGTTTTGTTTATTTCTGGATAGCTTTTAAATACAGCATTTAGATTCATCTAACTCCAATGCCGTATTTCTTCTAGAGACCTTAGATTAAATACACAAAACAATGTGTTTGTTTGGGACAAACACGCAAGCCTGACACAAGGGAGATACACCCGTGTCTTGTAAACGGTTTTGGCGCAAAGTATGTCAGAGCGGGTGGTAAACTAACAAAATAAAGCCAATATTTGTCTAGGTAATTATACGTATGTGTCTTTCTTTCAGTTGGTTTTGCGCAGCAGGTCCCCATTTCCGTCAATCTGTATATCGTGTCGATGTACTCCATCAGTGAAATAAATATGGTAAGAACAAACACTGCTGATGTCTTATTCAACATTGGTGATGTTAATATATTGATACATCGTTTTAACATCAAGTTCATTTCTTTATTATCTGTCTAAGTTCTCTCTCCTTCCTCTTCTGTAGATTTATCCACATAAAAGCAGATACTGTTCTGTCTTACTACGACATCACACATTTCATAAGTAACATGATACCACACCGAGTCACGCTATCCTGACACCGCGCTATCCATTCTTGGAATTATTGTGGGTGCCCGAGCAGGGAAGTTATGGAAATAAAGTTTTGACGACTTGTGATCGAACCAACGATATATTTTTCCGGGCGGGAGAGTAAAGTCGCTGACTAACACTCACTCAGCCCCTAACCGCGTGGGTTCGAGTCCCGGCAGGGTCATTCGGATTTTCAGCTGGCTTTCAGTAGGTCGGTGGTTCTACCGGGATGCCTCCGTGCATGCGGGGCTTCCTTCACCTGTAATTAGCTGGACGTGGGCTTCCTCCACCTGTAATTAGCTGGACGTCGCTATATGACTGAAATACTGTCGCAGCGACGGTAAAATAAAGAAATTCAGTCAATCAATCAATCAATCAATCAATCAATCAATCATTCAATCATTCAATCAATCATTCATTTTCTTTTAGGATTATTCGATGAGCTTCTTCATCCGGGAAAGGTGGGTGGATGAAAGATTGGCCTTCAACACGACAGCAAACATATCCAGACTGGAGCTAGACAATTCCTTCTTTGAAAACGTCTGGGTCCCCGATCTTTATATTCTAAACGAGAAGCAATCTGAAGCACATGACGTCACAGTACCCAACAAAATGATCCATGTCTATCCAGATGGCACGGTGCAATACAGCATGAGGTAAAATATGTGAAACCTTAGAAAAAAAAACTTATTTTCTTTTTTTCTTTTTGGTTTTACGACAACCAACAACATATTGAGTATCATTCCTATAGGAATGGCATTTTAGGAACACAATGTAGCCTCTAATATCCGTTCTCCATTCATCCGTTTGTTCCGCTAAGCAATCGCTATATATACCTTTTATCAAGTGCCATGATTCTTTTTAGTTCGGTTGTTTTCCAGCCCAGCTTCACATTAAAGTCTCTCTAGTATGTAGATTTGTGGGAAAGTGCATGAAAAATGAAACAGCGTGAAATTTGAACATCCTTTTCAAGATGTATTACCGAAAACTGTGAATATATTTTATCTCATCTACTGTTATATATTTACAAGTGATTTTGCAGACCTAAAACTTTTCTATATAATACGTCAATAAAAAATTAAATGCTATTGGAAAGAACTTGGAATCGATCATAGCCCGGGGTTCTATGGTATCGCGGTACTTAACCTTAAAGAGAAAATACTTAAATGTAAACATCATAAATGAATGAATTTTCTTTTTTATGACAAATGATCCTCTTCAAATGAAATTTGTCAAAAATATTTTGTGACAGATCCAATTAAAAACACTAATTAGACCTATTTACAATTGCCGCCATTTTGGGTGAATGCCAAGGGAGATTACTACGGTACCGCGGTAATCACCAATTTGAAAAATATAGTTGGATTGTCAGGCCAAATATCGTAAAACATATGGCAAAGTGTGAAACTGTCTATTATACACTCGAATAAGTCTTGAAACGTTGTTCAAGTGAATATTAAAATGTTGTACAACAATTATTGAATATAATAACAACGTATGGAAATGGTACTCAAATATGACGATTTTGATAAAGACTCGTTAAAAACTTTTTATTTACCACGAATATTTTTTTTTACAGAAAGAACTTTATCGGCGATTGCGATGCAATTAAGTTAGACAGTTGTAAAAATATTGTCACCGACAGGTGTCGCTTTAACGCGGAGTTGCAGAAAATAACTCGGTATCGCAGAACTCTGAGTATCATAGGAAGGTCGTAATACCACTCCCGCGGCCAGAATCCACTTTTCTACCATATTGCGACATCGAACAACCATTAAATATTATTCCTAGTATAATGTTAACGTATGTTGCACGATTTTTGCGATTTCATATAAGTTAAATGTTAAGCATTTTAGTGCTCGTAAAAGAAATGGTAACCGACCTAATGACTTGTAGCCGTATTAACAGAGCAACTCACGTGAAGTTTTGACTCACTTAAAAAATCGATTATATTTCTCATAGAGTATTCGAATATGTTATCCTAAATTCTATATATCGGCAAACATTTGTTCCTTTCTGTGTCAAAGTAGTTGTTTAGTTTAGTATATATCAGAAAATGTAGGATTTAAATTAAGGTAAACTCCCTGTAATGGTTCCGCTTTGTCTTGGACCACTTAACCTCTATCAAGATAACCAAGGTATCCTATTGAATCATTAGGAAACCATGGTTATCTTCATGAAAGGCCACGAGGTTCGAAATGTAGTGGGACCATTATAGGGACTTTACCTTACGATGTTGCGCGAATCCGACCCTATATGGTTTATGTCCATTTTACTGAAGCATATGCTTTACGCTACGGCCATCGCTTACCTACAACGCTAGTACACACATTTCTGTTGGGATTATGTAAATAATTTTGTAGATTCATGTACATGTATATCATATTGGCAATAAATACAATAAATGGTATTGCTCCCTTAATGGAATTTATTCCTGTCTTCTTGCAATGTTAGGGTTAAACGATACTGATGATCTACTTGATGTCACTGATGGTGCAATAAATGTTTCATTTCTGCTAAGGGAAATGTAGTGTTTAAATTTAAGCCGTTTTGACTTATTGTATGATAATGAAATATTTACATTTTTTATATTTTAAATGTTACTTCTCCTTAAGTGTCGGCATTATTGGTATGATTTATATTCATAGCTTTCATACGAAAAGATCTCCCAAGGAAGATCTGAATACTCAAAGAAGAAATAAAATGATTAAATAATCCTACAAAACCAGGGGTAAAAAAACAACAACAACAAATAACTCAATCAAGGCCCTTTTGATTATTCTCCCACTAGAATAAGCCGCCCTTGTGAAAACAACCATGCTTCTGTAAAAATAAATCTGCTATGTTCAATCAATTTAATGTTATACAAATTGTTTTCACAAAGCAAAATCTAATTTCACAATTATGTATAATGGCGCACCTAGCTATACGTTTTAACGTATGTTTCTCTGTCATTGTTACCAGGGTTACCGGGACATTCTCGTGCCTGATGTATCTTCATAAATATCCATTTGATACACAGGAGTGTAGGTTCGAGGTGGAAAGTTGTAAGTATAAGAATAAATACGCACAAAATACACAAATTAACAAGCTTTGTATAAGTCGAGAACCTAGGCCTAACATATCCTTTGTTGTATATATCTTCTGTCTTAGCCAACTTCGGCTAACAACTTGTTATTTATTTCAGAGGAAAATATCGTTTGGCATTAAAATTAATACCACTGAAATAATGTCATCAGTAAAATCACAAGTTTAATTACATATGATTACGTTTCTAATGCGATCATTATGGCTCTTGTTTTTGCAAGGAGCGGCTTAAGTGATATAAATTTAAGTACAGAATATTAGTACCGTAATATACTATACCTCAGTTAATTCCTTATTTATTTTTTTTTGTCCTAGTGGTCTACTTTCACAAGGGATCACATGAGGACTCTGACAACCCATTTTTGTAAAAATGTCCTGGTGGTCTAGTTTAACAAGGGATCACACGAGGACTCTGACAACCCATTTTTGTAAAGTTGTTCTAGTGGTCTACTTCAACAAGGAATCACATGAGGACTTTGACAACCCATTTTTGTAAAGTTGTCATAGTGGTCTACTTTAACAAGGGATCAAATGAGGACTCTGACAACCCATTTTTGTAAAGTTGTCCAAGTGGTCTACTTTAACAAGGGATCAAATGAGGACTCTGACAACCCATTTTTGTAAAATTGTCCAAGTGGTCTACTTTATTAAGGGATCAGATGAGGAATCTGACAACCCATTTTTGTAAAGTTGTCCAAGTGGTCTACTTTATTAAGGGATCAGATGAGTACTCTGACAACCCATTTTTGTAAAGTTTCCTGGTCTATTTAAAGGATCAATGAGGATCTGACAACCCATTTTTGTAAAATTGTCCAAGTGGTCTACTTTATTAAGGGATCAGATGAGTACTCTGACAACCCATTTTTGTAAAGTTGTCCTGGTGGTCTAGTTTAACAAGGGATCACATGAGGACTCTGACAACCCATTTTTGTAAAGTTGTCCAAGTGGTCTACTTTATTAAGGGATCAGATGAGTACTCTGACAACCCATTTTTGTAAAGTTGTCCTGGTGGTCTAGTTTAACAAGGGATCACATGAGGACTCTGACAACCCATTTTTGTTACAGATGGACACAGTACAGAGACCCTGACGTTTCAGTGGAGTGAAAACCCGCTCTCAATGGCGGCAGATATGGTGTTCCCACAGTTCAAGCTGACGGACACTATAACATACAATTGTGAAAAAGATTATTATGGAAGTGAGCACTTCTTTGTCAAGTTTTTATATTTTTCAATTCTTTGAAACAAGAATACACATAAATCAATGATGGTGCATACACGCATGCATGTAGTTATAATAGCTTAGCTACTGAAGTCATGATTCAAATACATAAGCGATATATTTATTTACTCCTTTAAAAATTTACACATGTTCATGAATTTGGAAATAATTCATTATATTGAAAATTAAATTGTAAGAGCTGTTTGTTTTCCATTAAACATAAAATTTAATTCAATTGAATTGAATGATTTTCGTTAATTTAATGACGGACAGGTATCCAAACTTTCTACCAGGGGTGCAAGTTTAGAAGATGAGGCCGCCGAGATTGTCAAATAAATTCTGCTCAAGGTTGTTGGTATGTTTTGATGACGATGGTTGTCATGACAACACTATTCGTTTTTCTGATTGCAGTCGTGTACCCGTGTATCGGGCTGAAGTTCGTGTTAGAGCGGAATTACAACTACCACCTGATACAGATCTATGTACCGTCTGTTCTGATCGTGGTCTTGTCCTGGGTCAACTTCTGGCTGGACCAGGCCTCAGTGCCCGCCCGTATCTCCCTGGCCCTTCTCACCGTCCTCAGTCTCACCACTCAGAGCGAGGGGACACGTACCAGCATGCCCCGGGTTTCCTATATCAAGGTCAGAGTTTTCTTAATTTGTCACTAATATCATAACCTTATAGCTGTTTTAATCATCTTGGCATAGGAATTTCAAGGTCTGATTTTCTACCTGGACAATCTAGACCTAACTTGTTGTTTTACAAACTTTGGTAAATAGTCCGGTTCCGATGGTCGACTAAAAGCGTCCAGCTCTATGGGTCATGGGTTTGACCTAAAGTTGTCGAGAAATTGAGTCGCCTACTTGCTACATATCATAACTATTGATTCCGTATCAATACATTGTGTGTCTAGATAAGAAATTATATAACTTGTCTGCGACATGATACCGCACTGAAGCTGCAAATATAATAAATTATAAAATAAATGAAATTGTCCGCTTGACACTGAGACTTAGCAAACATATAAGTACTTGTAGAACTTGTAGAAGACGCAAATATATTGCCATATACTTTGCAATTTTAAATGGTTAAATCTTCATATCGTTGAAAAATGATTTTTTTAACTTTGTTTTTATATATATATTTACGCAACTCGTTCATCTTCATTCATTTGATACGTTTAGATTGCCATAAGCAATGACTGAATAGTGAACAGTATGGTTTTTATTTTCTAATAGCTATTGTGCGTGTACTATGTAGAGGCATTTGGTCAAAATACAAGTTTAAGTAAATAGCATATAACACGCGGATTTCTGTTAGTATAATTAACGCAATTATAAGTCTGGCAATGAATAAGTTTACAGTATATCAACTATTGACACCAATACTATACAGAAACTAACACTTCGATGATTAAATACATAAAAGGCCAGGTATTAAAGTGTATGATTCTTGTATAAAATTTCGTATACATTTTGAAAGGAAACTTGAGTTTCCACAAAGATACACGAAACGTCTAGCGTAGGGCTGTATACAGTTTGAGCATCGGTCTAATGCTCTTGTTTTCAGTAAAAATTACATTAACAATCATTTATGAAAAATGTATAACGTTAACATGCTGATTGCATTTATATATTACAGGCTATCGATGTGTGGATGGCAGTTTGTCTAACCTTTGTGTTCATGGCCCTCATAGAGTTTGCCTTCGTTAACGTACAGAGTCGAAAAGCTTTTAAAAAGCAACATAACTCAACCAGTTCCTCCAGAAACAATGAAGAAAAAGCGAACGGAGTCGCACACTCAGAAGTACGTATTGTATATTAATGTTTTCTGTTTCTCTGTTTGTTGTTGATACTGTTTTGTTGTTGATAATAGGTTTACTTAGATACAGTTAGTGACATTCGTGAACAAACACATGAAAACAACTAATTATATTCATGGACCATTAGGCCTTTTCACAAGAGGATCGGTAATACCTGGTATCATTCTCTTATTTAAATTGACTAATTGAGTGGGATAAATCTCAAGTGTATTATTTTACACCAGTGTTCGGAAACTGCTCGATAACTTTCGTAGGTTAGCGTCTCATTTCGGAATGCAATAGTCTGTAGGTGTAAAAAAATAACATAATGAAATGAGTATATACTGTTTATTGTCATGGTTTCCTTCGCTACCATTTCAAACAAGTAAGTGTCATATTCAGAAATTGAATGACATGTATTCAATACATGATCGTATAAATAATCTATTTTGTTGTTATTTTATATATGCACGTTCAAAGTTGTTTTATAAAACCGTCATAACAAACAGGTATTTTAATGTTCGTAAGCAAATAAAAACGAATTGGCAAAGTGTATAAATGATTGCCTCGTCACGGCTTCCGATATTTAAAAGGTCAAACGTACATAGATTAAATTCAAAATTATTATTTCTTCGAAAATAATTGCCCATTCAGTTTGATATTTCAGTACACAAATCTATATCATAAATATTTACCCGACAGTGTCTAGCGTGCTTCATAAATAACTACACCCATTGATACCACCATTGTGACGTCGGCAATGCATTATTATGCTGTACTGAACTGAAATCCGCTCTATTCAAATATTTAGTTTAACCCGATATATACTGAAAGATGCGTGACGAGATAGGGGTTCTAAATTGATCACTGTCATAACAAAGTCATGACATTAAATAACACCTGATGCACAGTTGCCACTATACTGACATTGCGAACTATATTTAGAATAAATCATGGACAAAGTATGTTATATGCTTTGGATTAAATGGATATATGTATACATTTAGCGGTTGATAAAAATGTTAAAATAATAATTTGTTCTAAGTTTTTATGCCTACCATTGTTTGTATTTTGCATGTCTTTAAAAAGAAACTGCATATTTGACTCATTTAAAAGTATCAGTCAGAAAATAAAAAAACAGATAATTTAAGAATGGTATATTAAAAAGTATGGTATTAGAAATCGATATAACTGAATTTATGCATAATTATTAAATTCCGATTCAGATATTACAATATACATCATTACAATATACATCATTACAATATGCATCATTACAATATACATCATTACAATATACATCATTACAATATACATCATTACAATATACATCATTACAATATACATCATTACAATATACATCATTACAATATACATCATTACAATATCAATATATTATGAAAATACATTGACAAAACGGTCAGACCTAGTGGACGAGATTTCAGCAGTACTAAGGTTACTGAGCGGCTCAGTGAACCTTAGGCCAAAGCACCCCCCGCCTTTTCATTGCTTCCATGTCGCTAAATATAGATGTGCCACGTTATATTTCACCAAAATGATTAACTTGAGTTGACTTGACTATTTGAGTTTACCGTCGCTTCGACAGTATTTCAGTCATATAGCGACGTCCAGCTAATTACAGGTGTAGGAAGGAGGCATCCGGGTAGAACCACCGACCTACCGCAAGCCCAAAATGATTAAATCAATGAATGTTTGTCTAATTTACTTCTCCCACTTTAGATACAGACCATTCTCATCAGTATTAACACATGTATCTAAATTTAGCACATGGCATTTTCCTCTCGTCCAATCAGGTGCCAGTATTTGTTCTTAGCAAAGGTATTTTCCTCTCGTCCAATCAGGTGCCAGTATTTGTTCATAGTCAACGTGAACTATAACGCGTAGTCCACACTTTTTTGAAAAATCAATAAGTGTGGACTATGCCACCACATAACTTACACTTTTGTGACGTTCTGTCGCTAGTGGACGGAAAATACCTTGTGCTAAATAGGTTAGTTCATTGTTGCCTTCAACTACACGACATAGTCATTCGGGCTCCGCCCTCGTGACTATATCGTGTAGTTGAAGGCAACTATGAACTAACCTATACATAGTCACCATGGACTATAACGCGTAGTCCACACTTTTGTAAAAAATCAATAAGTGTGAACTATGCAACCACATAACATAACACACTTTTGTGACGTTCTGTCGCTAGTGGACGGAAAATACCATGTGCTAAATAGGTTAGTTCATAGTTGCCTTCAACTACACGATATAGTCACTCGGGCTAACCTATACCTATTCCTCTCTATACAGGTGGCTGTCGAGGTCAAAGGATGTTGGGAGCGGACCTGCATTAAACGTTGTGTAGTTGAAAACAAAGCACGCGCAATTGACAAAGTCTCCCGGTGGTTGTTCCCCTTGGTCTTCGTGCTGTTTAACATTGTCTACTGGATGTATTACTTCCATTGGCTGCCCGACAGACCCCGGTGACGGGGATCGCGAGGATGGAATATGGTGCTATATTTACGATTGAATTAATGATCAGTTGAAACAATGTGTTTGATATGTTTGTTAAACCCTTTCCCTCATAGAGGAAACCATGAAAAGACCTATGCGAACAACATAAAACCAGATCAGCCTGCGAGTAACTCGCAGGCTGATCAGGTTTTATGCTGTTCGCTGCTCCTCAGTGGTCTGGAAATGAGGACTTTGTAATTAAATTTGGTAAGGTTTAACTGTGGTTTTCTGCAGATCTGGCTTTATGTGGTACCTATTGAGTGCGTCAAAATGAGTCTATATGAGGGAAAGGGTTAAGAGAACAGGGTATGCGTTTTTATATATTCCAAACGGAGATTAATTGACCTTGATGTACTCATTTTCTTTACGTCAATCGGGAAACATTTTTTTCCCAACTTGTACCTATCCTTCTCGGAGGTTCTTAAGTTGACTGAGATGTCAGTAATGAACAATTCTTGATCCCATAGGGGTTCTAACTCACAACCTTCGGATCCTCAGTCATATAAACTCCACTGGATGACAATGCTAAATGAATATTTTCTCACGAGAACATAGGCACAGTTTTAAATATACAATTTTCTCTTTATATACGAAGATTAGAGTCTTCTAGCTTCAAAATTTAATTAAATTAATTTTGATTCAGACCGCTCAGTGAAACGAGACGTAGGGCGTCACATTGCATTTTCATAATTGGTAATTTATTACTCATTGGTGAATGAAATAAAGATCATTTATAGGTGCATAAATTACCAGTAATATCTGTATATATATGCATGGATTTATCACACCAGGAACACAGTGGGCGTCAGTGATTTGAAAAGAAAATATATTGAACATTTAGTTTGAATACTGCATTTTCACAAATATTAATTAAACATTCATTGTGCTAAAGTGGAATATTTGAAAGACCAACCGCAGCTGTGTATTTTGTACATGTGACGGTACGGTTAGTTCCTCCCATTCACCCTATTTCTTTGTTAAGACTTACAATGGAAGCCACACGAACTTTCTAGCAGTTACCTCCCCTTTTAAGAGCTTTTTTTAATACGCCCAGTTTTATTGTTATAAATCGTGACATTTAAGGTTGTCACCCATCATTAAATTTTGATCATGTCCATCAAGTGATCTTAGAAGAGCCCGAAAGTCCAAATCAGTGGATACTTTCATCTGCATTTAAGTCTTTTTAAGCATTTGAAGGACCATGACTATACTTTAATGACCGTCCCCGGTGGCTGAGTGGTTAGAGCGTCCGCCTCGGGAGCGGCGTGGGTGATCCCCGACCGCGACATACCAAAGTCGTAAAAAAATGATACTGGCATAGCTCCCTTGCTTGACGCTCAGTATATAAAGGTAGTTCCTGGACTGGTTGGCCCGGTGTCAGGATAATATGACTGAGTGTGTCCGGTGTCAGGATGTGGTATCATGCCACATGTCTACGGCAAGATACTTCAGTGTGGCAGCACTATATCTGTCTTAAGTAGACTGAAATACTGTCGGTGGGACGTTAAATCCAACAAACAAATAAACTTTATTATTAAGAGCTGATTATTACAAAATATATTTATCAATGCAGGTGCCAAAATTTTAAAGGTTGAAGTGTGTGTTTTCAAGCGTGTGTTTCTTACTTTATTTTATCGTTAATTTGTGTGCCATCATGTTATCAGATGCTGATTTTCGTGTTATTTATAAAAGAGATCAATCGAAAACATTAGGACATGTACTTTATGTTCCCAAACTCATTATCAGTTTATTTATGTTAATTTTTGTCACTCAGTATAACATGTCAACTGTTTTGTTGCCTTAGTCTATTGCTAAATTGGTGTAATAAAATCGTTTTACATATAAATTGACTCTGCGTTCATCTAACATATAATTATACCGTCAATCGAACATGTATTATCACCATTTCCCCACCAGCTGCACCCTTCCATATATTGTGATAAAAGTAAGTGCAAAGTGCTGTCAGTGATAAACGATTGGCAAATTATGTATAGAATATTTATTCTGAATCGCAGTAACGGGTGTGACTATATCGTAAAACTATATATCTGGTTCTGTATACATACCTCTAAACCACTGGCATATGGGTACTGAACATGGTACGCCAACTTTACAAAAAGACAATAAAATTAACAAAACATAAAAAAATCATTTACTGACAAACACCTATATACACATTATACTGTACTATATATTCGAAGCTTACCAATGTTGTAGATAATATATTTTATGTTAAATCGCTGTTGATGATCAGTTGCTTGCTGGAATGTAAACAAAAGAGCAAAGACTTGAACCGCTGTCGAAAATATTCAACACCATGTGAATATATAGTATAGTACAGCTGTATATATAGTTTCATAACCGCAAGACTTTTCTAGCAAGTTCAAAATATATTACCGTTGCCAACCACTGCTAGGTCTGACGTCATGACGATGCCATGTGATACCGTTGTGTATCGATTTCCGAAATCGCCTACGTTTTGCTCCGGTATATCTCCGGCGAGCTAATTCGGCTACGTTTTGCTCCGGTATATCTCCGGCGAGCCAAATCGGCTAGGTATGACAGGTACTTCATTTAGACAACGTTCTCGTATGACTTAAATTCTATCGGTTGAGCGTTTAGACCAAGCAAATAAAGATTATGACTGAATTACAGCACTATTGCCTTGAAAAACCTTCATCATCATCACCAAAAACGATAAGGATAAGGAGATATAATCATATATACCTCATGAAACCAATTTGCCATTTCATTTTGGGTAAATGTACACGCTCTACATGTTTTTATCAAATTCCCGTTGCATAATAAATCATGTTTGATAAAAATAATATTCTTCCTTCTTTTATACGGGAATTGTTCAAATACGAATGCATCTTGAACGTTATATCACTCTATACATGTTAGCATTTTATTGATACCACACCCTTTAAGAAACGTTCACTTTAGCTGTGTCTGTCGCTCGCTAAACATTGCCTACTAGTGTATACTAATACAAAGTGGTTGATAGAAGATAAGAGTGCGCCGTTAAAATACGGTCCTATGTTTTCTTGACATAGAGTAAATAACATTTTTGACGAAATATGTTTTGTTAATGGGCATAATGAAATATTTTATGACAGTTATTCATTGGTTTAAAAATGCAAATGTTGGTAAGTTTCAACAGAAGATGCACCACATGACCGTCGTCGGAAACCAAGATGGTTGCTAGTTGCTACTGATGCAAGAAATACCAGTAGGCAAATAGCTAGTATGGTTGGCATCTCACTGGGAGCGGCTCACACAATTCTCAAACGTAAATTGAAAATGAGAAAGATATTTGACATCTGATATAGATGAATTCTCCATCTGCTGATAGATGAGCGGAAAAGGGCACGCATGAAATGCTCGAAAATGTTGCTTATACATTCAAATTACAATGCACGATCTTTCTCAAATGCCGTTGATGACCAGACAAGTGTTCATTCTTTATGACAAAAAGAGATTCAAAACAAAATATCGTCAACAAAGTCTGGCAAAAGACCATGCCTTACAAAGCGGACCATAAGTGTCAAGAAGGTAATGTATGCCATATTTTTCAAGACTCAGGGTCCCGCTTTGCAGTTTGCTGCACCTAAAAGTAAACCAGTGTATGCGAAATTTAACAAGATTAGAGTTCTTCGAAAAATCAAGGAAAAAGTTGTTTTGCCTATGTATTCGCCTGACCTTTTCCCGAGTGGCTTCTCTTTGTTCCCAAAGCTCATAAATTACTTTATAGGTCGAAAATTTATCCAGCGCAAACACCCCGAAATATGAGTTAGATAAATAATTATGCAAATATTTCATTCCATTTGCAGAGAATATTCGATTGAAGCCAATATTGAATAATTTAAGCTTTATTTGTTTGTTGGGTTTAACGTCCAACCGACTGTATTTCGGTCATATGGAGACTATGTTTATTTGAGGCAGATATAGTGCTGCCACACTTCAGTATCAAGCCGAAGGCATGTGGCACGATACCACACCGAGTTACATTATCCTGAAACCGGGCCAACAAATCCTGGAACTACTTTTATATGCTGGTCGGCGAATAAGGGAGTTATTTTAGTTCCATTTAATGACTTTGGTATGTTGCGGCCGAGGAACGATCCTACGGTCTCCCGATTTCTTACCGCAAGACCACTAGGATCGGTAACAAGAGCTTTCTAATAACAGTAAATCTATGAGTTATCGTTACAATACAAAATCAGTGTGCAATCATGTCACTGTATATTGGCGCGTGGTTTCAAGATATTTTTTCAATAAAGTTTGACATTAAATATTGACATAAATATGAATACAAATACATTACAATAAGGTTTAGAACGGTAGACCTAGTTAATATAGTTCTGTTTCTTTTCATAAAATATAGAACTTATATGGCAGGTCAGTGAAGTTTACAGAACGTTAACATAACCCTTTCCCTCATATAGACTCATTTTGATGCACTCAATAGGTACCACATGAAGCCTGATCTGCAGAAAACCACAGTTAAACCTTACCAAATTTAATTACAAAATCCTCATTTCCAGACCACTGAGGAGCAGCGAAAAGCATAAAACCTGATCAGCCTGCGAGTTACTCGCAGGCTGATCTGGTTTTATGTTGTTCGCATAGGTCTCTTTTTTCCCTCATAGAGGGAAAGGGTTAAAGCATTTGAACTTACATATGTGAGAAAAAATGATATTAAAGTAGGAAGTCACTGGTAAAATTATACATAGAAATATATACATGTAATCAAGCAAGAGTCGAGGTACGTGTGGATATAGCTAGCTAGAACAAAACGTAGACAAACCGAGTGAAAAGTTGAAATGCTATGAGAGTTGAGATTAAACTAAAATCGTTATCTGTTCTCATACTCCTTATTTAATCGATGAACTGATGGATTCGGAAAGACTGACATCACCACAGAGTAAGGTTCTGAAATTTACCGTACTTATAGAAGACTGACATCACCATAGAGTAAGGTTCTGAAATTTACCGTACTTATAGAAGACTGACATCACCATAGAGTAAGGTTCTGAAATTTACCGTACTTACAGAATTAAAAAAAAGCTAACTTTGGTTTACATACATAGGACATTAAAACATTTAATCTGTCAACAGTCACAATGTGGTGATGGAATTAAATTTCTATTGTATTGATGTTTTTAAAGAACTACTGCCAGTGCGAAGGCGTGAACCTATACTCTATGTTTTTTCCTGGTATATTGTTTATTTGGAGCAGGCTTGTCACGGTTTTTATATTTCTTAAAGCTGGAAATATTGTCAGTTCATCATCTGGAGGTGAATTCCACGTTTAATAACATATAGAAGGAAAGAAATTCAAATAAAGAGAAGTACGTGTTCTTTATTAACGAAATCAGAGAAGTTTCTTAACGATCTTGCAGAGCTCTCAGATAAATATCAGGACAATATCCTTTCAACATTTTAATAAACAGAAGGAGTTTGTGTTTTGTCCTACGTGTTTCTAGACTTTACAACCCAGCCTCTGTGTGTCAATTTCGAATATATAGTTATCTAGAACAACCTGTAGGTTTCTAGAATGTTTACCATTTTCAGTCACGTGATAAGGTTGTCGATATTGCGTAAATGTGCTGCCTTATTATGTATTAGTTTCAGTTCTTGTTTTTCGTATTTGAAAAAGTTATTCCAAAATAACATCAACACATTCAAAAGTAGGTCGAATAAAGGAAAAATTAATAATTTGAAGAGATTTTCTGTCTAAAGTGTATCTAAGTCTTTTCATTAATTCGAGACCAGGCCTTCAATTTTATATTATTAAGTTGGTGATGCCAGCTGCCGTCATAGGTTAAAAATACACCAAAGTGCCCTATAATATTCAACAGAATAGGTGTGTCATACATACAGATAGATTGATGTCTTGGGTTGCTTTCTTTTGCGAGAAATAAAAAGACATTCTGATTTAGAGTAATTAAAGTTAGCAAGCCTCCTAATTGGTCAGACTGAGATTTTAATTACATTATTTTGAAGTTTAATTGCCGCTTTAGAAGGAGAATCAGCAACTTTAAAAGACTGGTGTCATCTGGAAATAGGTCTATCTGAGATTCAGTCTCATCAACAATATCATAAATATAACACTGGAAATTATCGATAGTGCTGAAGACTTGTACAGACAATGACATAAACAACCAAGTTTCTTATGATTAAATTGCATGATACCTTTACTCATATAATGACAGGTCATATTTGTTTGGTTCAGCATTATCAACAACACAACAAAAACAATGGCTACATTCCACTCGAATCTGCCCAATTATGCGCCTACCAGTTAGCTCCGGCTAGCAACTTGTACTTCCGGTAGCATATAACCCAGTCCAAATTTCCCAGCGTTCCAGAGCATAACGCTAATCAGATCTGTTCATCTTTCTGCAACCGACTTTGAAGGAACCTGTTTCACTATTTCGTCAGCGGTGCGGGAGTAAAATTTGCTTTCTTGCTCGATTACGGAATACTGTTAGGACCACTTTGAAATATCGCATTTTTTGTAAGTTGACAATGCGACGGTACGATACGAGACCACGACGGTACGATACGACGCACGACGGTAAGACACGAAATCGCGACGGTACGATACAAGATCACGACGGTACGATCCGATATCACGACACCACGAAACTAGAGTCGCTCGATAGTATAATATAATTATCGCCTGGGCGGCGATAAAAATTAAATACGTTAGTGAACAAAAACCTGAAGTTCTTCTTCTAGTTTTCAAGTATCACGTAGGCGCTAACTATGATAAGTTTAATTCAAGCCTTAATTTGTTCTCCATGGATATTAAATGGTGATTTCTCATAACCGCAAGTCCGCACAGAGCATTTTTTTTGCAACTATTTTCTTAAGCTGGATTATTATATTGATTTTAAAAGTATATGGTGTATAATGCTGTTTAATTTATTCTTTCTAGTTCCTTTCACATTAAATTGCTTATGAATAGTTCAGAATGCGTTTTGTATTAACATCAAAGAGCCAAAAAGAAATGAAACAAATGTTTCAGTGGTCTTAAGAATATATCGATATATCTTGTGCCTTTGTACTCCCAGGTAAACGTGATTTTCCGCAGTTACCAATTAAGACTAATATCAGATAGAACTAATCTGCTGAGGTTTTTCCTGGAGGGGGAATCCACCGGATAGATAATCTCCCAGCACGACCGCCACTTATTTCCCTGACTAATTCTCTAAGCAATTCAACAATGGGTCCAAATGGTGCTAAACCCCTTTGTGTCATGCATGTATTATTAAACATCATGCAAAGTAGTTTGTTTGTTTTTTTGTTTTTTTTGGTATCGAGTCCAAAGATAAAACAGAGTGCTTTTTAAATGACGATTTAAAAATTAAGCAGCTAAAAGCATCAGCTTTGTAACGACAATGATGCTTTGGTTGGTAATGGAGGCACATTAATGTTTACAGAATCGGTCAATATTTATAATCGTATATCGGAGTACTAGCGTGTCATTCCCACTATAACTCGTTAGATGGCGGGTGAATGACTGGGAAGTGTCTATAATGAACATGTTCGTGACAACAATCTGGATACCTCTCATGGTTGGGGTGGCACAATGCATCCCTGAAGACATGTAAGATCATTTTTGTTTGTATTTATCATTTATCTTTCTTTTTTCAATTTCATTTTACTTTTACTACTGCTTCTATTACGTCTTCTGCTACTACTACTTAAAATATACTACATCTTATAACTCCCTCTACTAACATACTACTCCTTAAAATTCTTTGTTGTTTTTTTTCACTACTTCTACAACTGTTAGTACTATCACAACAACAACTTTATTTTCCACTCCATCCTTGTTGCAACTGACAGTTAACTTTGCTAACAAATACGAGATAATTCTGAGACCACAACCCTTCTCCGCTAACCTCTTTTATTACCACTTCTACTACTACTACTTCTACAATTACTACTTTTACTCTATTTCTACTTCTTCTTCTAATACTACTACTTCGACTATTATCCTTATATCATTTCTTTACTACTACTACAACATTACAGCTTATAATATTACTAATACCATTACTACTACTAAACAACAATACAACTATCTATACAAATTTCTACTACAACAACAACAACTACTACTACTATAATTTCTACTACATAAACAACAACAACTACTACTACTATAATTTCTACTACAACAACAACAACTACTACTACTATAATTTCTACTACATAAACAACAACAACTACTACTACTATAGTTTCTACTACATAAACAACAACAACAACTACTACTATAATTTCTACTACGTAAACAACAACAACAACTACTACTATAATTTCTACTACATAAACAACAACAACAACTACTACTATAATTTTCTACTACATAAACAACAACAACAACTACTACTATAATTTCTACAACAACAACAACAAACTACTACTACTACTATATTTCAACTTCTTCGACCGCTGATAATGATTATAGACTACTAGTATAGCTTATACAAAAACAACTACTTCTACTACTTTTCCTACTTCAAATCATTTTAATTTATTTTTTTCGCAGGTCCAATCTTATACAAAAAGTGTTTTCAGGATACGACAAGACCCTAGGACCAAAACACGACAGAGGTACTGTTTTTTTATATTTTAAGAGTTCTTATATCTAAAATTTATCTAAATGATTAAATTAATACATATATTTTTTAAAATTCGTTATTGAAAGAAGTATCTTAATCATGGTGTATATTAATATTCCTAACATGTGTTAGTAATAACAACGACATGAGTTTATATTTGAATTTCAGGTTTTTTTTGTTCAATGTCTACAGAAAGAATGACCCCTTTAGTCAGTTGAATTTACACAACTATTTTATGCCTATGGCAAAGCGAGTTCACAATAGAAAATCAAAATATCCGACTAGCAATGTCTGTCAAGTGAATCAGTAATTATCATAAAATCAATTTGATTAAAACTAAGGTATCTCCATTTCCGTTATTCGATATTGTATAATGAGGATGAAGCATTGGTCAATAAATATACAATCAAATGATATATCAGATTACTCAGTACAGCACATATCAGTACAATAAGTACTGTACAGTACATGAACTTATTTATTTTATCCATGTACAAAAGTATACACAAGCTGGATACACCAATTAAAAACCTTTAGTACCACACATGCTTCCTGTAGGAAACGATTGATAGACAGAAGCGGAAGTAGATTTACTAATCTTAGTTGTGGTTTGCGAAACATTCATCTGAATATCGTATAGATCAAGAGTAATATTGATACATGGTATGAAATTAAGTACAAAGGACATGCACGCGGGTGATATATAAAAATAATTTTTGCAGGTACACATGTACTTGTGTTTTTTCGTGTGACTTATAGATCCAATGACCGGGTGTATATCATATTGGGTATAAGAAAATGTATGCATTTACTGTTTTAAATTGTTATTACACATGGCATCTTAATCATA